>OZ024910.1:36002738-36580238 GCA_964017125.1 Flabesymbios commensalis | reverse complement strand
GCTCGTTGATTAATTTCGACAAAGCACCGCATCAGGTTTATATTTGCGCAACTATGTCGTTTACGATGTCCAATATCTCAGGACTAAAGTGTCATCTGTTAAAACTAAGCATAATCATGATAATCAAACACCAATGCGTCATCTTACTAACACAAACCTAGGCGATCATTTTTTTTTAATTTTGTCTTGGTTTCATCCAGTGCTCAAGCATACGAGTAGGGTGTTGGTGTTATGCCAGCCACGTTTTGAGGTGGCGAAACATAACTTAAAGTGGGTAAAATACTGGATGCTTGTAGGATTAACTTAGATATACGTAGCATATGTTTTGCTCCATTTTACCTTTTCATACTACGTTTGTCAAGGTTTCCCGGTCTCATTATGTAACATATCTGACAATGTATGACATCGCATGATGTATATGAACGATTTTTGATGATCCAATTTGATATGCTATACGGCTATTTTTAAGTGAGGAAACAGTCGCAAGCCCTCAGAGGTTAAAGGGTCTAAAATATAGAATGAATAGCGTTGTAGGCTACCTTGTACAAATCTAGGCAAAACTGTGCCAGGAGAACCTCTTGAAGATGGTGAGATGACACTTCCCTCCGGACACAGGACCTGGCGGTCTGAGGTCGAGCAAGCTACCTCTTGGCCACAGAGGCTCTCCACAATATTGCTTCTTTACGAGTGAGCAGGGAAGAAACACTTTGTTTTATTGAACATTGAAGGCCAGAGTGGGGATCAAACCGCGATCTCCGACTTTCCAAGCAGGCAGCTTTAACCACTGTACCAGAGCCAAAACCAGGTTAATCACAATAACATGTCATAGTTCACATTTGAGCAAAATATATATTTAAGTTTTACCGGTAGCCTACTTATCACAAGAATGTAAATTATACCAGCAAAATTGTACAGTACTAATTTTTGGTGGTTTGATTATTATCAATTGACGTCACAACGATGTGCCTTGTGCTTTTTAATGTCAACAGCACCCACCAGCCCATAACACTGTATGCCTAGACAAGTGTCCATAACAATGATGTTTATTGTGGAACACTGCTAATGTTTCCTGCTGATCCAGTTTAGCCTACGTGTGCTAAAAATATGCCGGAAACTCAATCAATGCATTCGTTCATTCATCCATCTTTCACCACTACAGTTGGATGAAATCAAACATAGTAGCCTACTCCTTCTATAAAAATAAATTGATAAGAGTGCACTAATCATGCTAATTATAGCAAAAATATTAGAATATTATTGTGTGAATCAAAACATTAGCAGAGCCAATCGCTTATCCAATCTAAAATATGTAAATCTCGAGGTCACAATCAAATATATAGTCAATATAAAACTAAAACGATTGATAAAGGGAAAAAAATTGAGCCCCCATTTTGAAATCCAAAATGGCGGCCTCCTGGTGCGAATTTTAAGTGGCTCCTTACCTCAAGAGGTAGTCCATGACATGTAACGATATATCATTGTGCCAAGTTTGGTGCAATTAGAGGTCAGAGGTCACACTCAATTATCTAGCTGCAGTAAAACTGAAACGATTGACAATTGCCATTTTTAGGGTAACCATTTTGAAATCATATATGTCGGCCATCTGGTGGGAATTTCAAGTGGCTCCAAATCGAAAAAGATGGCCAATAGAATAATATATCATTGTGCCAAGTTTGGTGCTTTCTTCACGAAACGCACAATTCCCCCTAAAAGCTAGCTATGCCGCTGCACTATTTGATTATATTGCACGGCGATATATGCCTACATAATGAGTCACATTAGACTCTGGCCTGTACTATTGATATGTAACATTGATCCAGTTTCATGGACGGTGGACCAACCTTGTACCAACATTAGATCCATGGTTCGTGTTTGCTCGTGTTACTACTAGGACAGTCCCACAATATTGATCAGCCAAAAATCCCCTCATTTTCGTTGCTTTCCATTGCGCGCGTATCTACATACAAGCTGTGAGGCTATGTATGACTGAATTCAGATTTTAGCTAACTTTAGCCGCGAAATTATTCGACATAGAAATGCAGACTAAAATTGACTTTGAAGACACCAATAATAAATAATCGACTATGTAGTACAACGTACGTGCCATTACCCTGACGATAAAAAATATTCCTCAAAGTTCTTCAGGACATCGTGTGCTTTGTTTTCTCATGGGACCACATGTTCGATATTGGCACCAATATCCACCAGAACGTACACGTATTTTTATGGATATCTACATTAAACTCTCGACCCACAACCCACGATCCTTCACCCACAACCCCCTCGATCCACACTTCCCTCGACCTTCGACCTGCATTACCAACTGACCTCTAAATATAGAAATCCTCCCTGCCTTTGAAGGGTTGTTGCGAAGCGTTCCAAATCTGGTTTAGAGACATATAGGCCTAATAGTAATAAATAAATTTCAAAATATTTAAATTCATGGGCGATTAAAAGATTAAAAAAGAGTCTGGATTCACTTGGACAATTCCTTTAGTTCTTAGATAAGAAAAACTGTATTAAATTTCATAAGGATCAGTTGAAAATTGATAATTATATTAGGTAAGGGGGTAAGGTAAATATCCCTTTTTCATCACTAGGAAATCACCAGAAATATTTGTCATCATGGTATCAATCACTGTCTTTCAAATTACATCTTAACTGTCATCCATTTATCGCAAAATCTTTTCCAAGGCACCAGGTTTGTCAATAGACCCATGTATTGTGTTGTCTTTTAACTTGTGATCACACGTTTGGTATCGGCATCCAGAGCATGTATTTTCGCCTTTATTTTATTCTTTTACTAGCTTGAACCCGTGTCCCACAATTTACAGGCACGGACACGTGCGTCCAGTGAGTTAAGTCCATTACAATTTGTAATATAACAACAATATTATTATTATTATTATTATTATTATTATTAATATTTGTGCTGATATGATCATCATAACACAGCTCTGCCATGCAAAGTCAAAAGGCGGTAACTGCCTAATACTTTTCAAGTGAGTAGTTATTGTCTTTTTACTTTGCAGGGGTGCGTATCTATGCTCCCCAGTCTCTATGCTCCCCGATCTCTATGGTCCCCGGTCCTATGCTCCCCAGTCTCTATGTTCTCCGGTCCTATGTTCCCCGGCATCTATGTTCCCCATTACCTATGTTCCCCGGTCTCTATGTTCCCCCGTCCTATGTTTCCCAGTATCTATGTTCCCCAGTATCTATGTTCCCCGGTACCTATGTTCCCCAGTACCTATGTTCCTCAGTATCTATGTTCCACGGTTCCTATATCCCCCATATCCCACAATAAAAGACAACGTGATGCAGAGTCAGTAGCCTAATTAGTGCCATCTTTACTTTGTCTTCAGTCCGTATGTCTGTTCATCCGCTCAAGGTTTTCAAGATAGCTTGGTGAGTTTTGATCTCATGATTTATACTTGCAGATAAATGATCTCGACTTATTTTTCAAGGTCACAGGGGGCGGCTCAAAAAGGAATTTAGCTGTCTCCATGATAACTTGGTGATTTCTAATGACTCCCATATCAAATCTCAGAAGTGTCCCAGTGAGATGATCATGAACAGTTATGAATAGGTCATGAATTTTCGTGAACAAAAAACTATGAACGTTCATGAACGTGTTCATAAACGGTTAATGAACATTATGGAGCAACAATTGATACCCTCATGAAAGTTCATGAGTTCATGGACTTATTCTGTTCATGAACTCTCACTTTTTTTATTGAACATGGGTTGTTCATGAACGGTCATAAACTCAGAAAATTCATGAACCAGGACTAGTTCATGAACGACCATGAAAACAATTCATGAATCAGATAGTTTATGAACATTCACGAACGTTCATTAAATGTGTTCATAAACTATTCACGAATGTTCCTGAATAACAAATGTAATGTTCATAAAATTCGTGAGCTTTCAACCTAAAGTTCCAGAGCTTCGCGAATTGTTCATGAAATTGTTCGCGAACGACCAGTAACTCAGGTAGTTCAATAATGAGCCTGATAAGCCAGCAACACTTAAACTAGATTCATGATGTTTACAAACTAAGTTCATGTTGATGTTCACGAATTATTCATAAAAATGTATTAACTTCCTAAAATACATATAGTATTTTCATTGGGGATTATGTGTGAGGAGCGCGCAGCGCGGGGCCCTGCGAAAAATTAACGTCGATACACTGGTCTCAACCTTAACTCGACGAGGCCGCTTTTAACGTGATCGCCTAGTCACATTGAGAAGGGGGAAACAATGCTGTTTCTCTGAAAACCCTACACGGGAACAGCGGGGTTCGAGCCAGGGACGCATGCATGACTAGCCATCGCGTAGTTGACACCATACTCACCAGGGCTGTCATTCACCACAGTTCATGAACTAAACTGAGATTTCAAACTCATAACAACTCATTACAGTTCATGAAACTGTGCGAGTCAACGTTCATCACTTGATCAACTTCATCTTACCGGGTAATAAATTAAATTGAATTTTAGGAGTACTCTATGTCAAGTTGGCAGACGATCAGAGTGACCAGACTAATATTTTAAGGTCACAGCTAGTAGCCAAATATTTTGTCCTTCAGCTTTTCCGTGGATTCATTGCTTCACACTATCTTTGTTTTATACTGTCGTTGTGTTGTACTTCCGCTGTTTTGCAATTTTGTTGTTTCAAACTTTCGCTGTTGCTCACTTTCGCTGTTGCTCATTTTCGTGGTTTCGTATATTCGTTGTTTAATACTTTCGTTGTTTTGCACGTTTGTTATTTCGCTCGTTTTGTTATTACAGATCAATTTGACATTTTTGACGGTATATCCCTCACTAAAAACGCACATTTTGTTTCATGACAATGGTCCAGCTATCTGTCACGGTTTGCCAGATATCTGGCATATTAAAGTTAATTATGATCGATGGTCGGCCAAAGTAGATCAAACTTCATGAACCCCAAAAGGCACATCACACCCCCTAAGGAATTAGTGTGTGCAATATGAAATGGATCCACCCATGGGTTCCCGAGATCTGCTAGAAAAACGAAATGTGGCCAGATATTGGGCAAATTAAAGAATGATTCAACTGCAAAACGCGCATGCCTGGGACGGTCAAGTGTAGGCCAACAGTAGCCTATTGAGTACAGATTGACGGCATTAATATAGCCACTGAACTGATTACAAGATACTACTTAAACAGGACATTGATCCAATGCTGTTTTAATGCTAGGCCAACGTCTGCGATGCTGGCCCAACATTGAACCAACATTGAATAAATGTACAATGTTTGAGAAAAGGCCTCCTGCCCGGCAAACACAAGACATTTGTATAACATTTATACAACGTCGGCCCAACGTCTTCGACGTTGGTCCAACATTGCATAAAGTGATACAAATGTTTTGTGTTTACTGGGCATTTCAATACAAGCTTGGGTCAAGCAGTTTCAACATCCCCGCAGTAATACAGTCAGTTTGTTTGCAAGCCAGCGACCAAGTAGACAAAACAGACGACCGAACAGCAGGACGGCCGGACCGACATAGACCTACCTCGCCCCAACTTCGTCAGGCGGGGGATAAAAAAACTTGGTGTCAGAAATAACGTTCTCATGCGAGATGTTATTGGAAAAGTGATATTACACACCTCTTTCTGTCGAAAAAGTTAACAAAATAAATCTTCGAAGGTGGCAGTGGCAACCATCTTGAAAAAGTAGGCTAATCTTCAAATTTTGTCAACAAAGTGTTCCAACACTCCTTATACCTTCCCCCCCTCCCCCGAAAAAAAAAAATCTGGGAAGATAGATAGGCCTACTGGGGAACATAGGTATCGGGGAACATAGGTAGGCCTACTGGGGAGCATAGGGATTGGAGAGACCGGGGAACATAAGGAACGGGGAACATAAGGAACGGGGAACATAGAACCGGGGAACATAGAGACTGGGGAGCATAGATACTGGGGAACATAGGACCGGGGAACATAGAGATCTGGGAACATAGAGACTGGGGAACATCGGAATGACCCCTGTTGCTTTCTAACCCGAAACACGCTGTGGACGGTGAGATATCAAACTACGTTTGCATCGCTACTTTACCAGCTCATGGTACCATAGCATTTTATTCTTTCACTTTAAAATTGAATAAAAAATGTAGGCTATATAGTATTGCGAATGGCATTAATCATTAATTATTAATTATTAAAATACTAATGGTCTGCGAATGTTCTGGAGCCTCAATGAGTCATAGCAGTGGTTATACACGCTGTTTGTGAACTATAGATAGGCAAACCAATACACACACTGTATTCATCAGGCGATCCCTATTTTCGTATTATAAACAGTCAATAGAAATCTTACGCATGCACTATTTTATCTATGGCAGCACTACATGTAGACCTATGGGCGATATTGGTGCAGTAGGCCTGCACATAACATAACTAACTCGTGGCTGTTAAAACTATCAAAGCATACACCTATATATTTTCTGATTATGGTAAGCAGTGGTAAGTAGTAATTCATAATCACAATCAAATCTGGAGTATTTTTCTTTTAACTGTTGAATATACATGTATTTTCAATATATTCAAAGTTGATAGGCATTGCGAAGAATAGATAAAGTGAACATGCAATCAAAGTTATTATTTTGCTAGTGAGCGATATTTATCGTAGAGCAATATATAGCGGATTTAATGGATAGGCTTAGGCCCTATAATATAATATTATAGCTTACTTTCGTTTACGCTGGTTTCTACGTGTAGGGGCCTACATTGACATGCACATGTAGGCCTACATTGACTCTACATATATATATGCGCACATTCCAGTTCTGTGATGTGCATTAGCTGTAGTCATGGTAGTCGTCAATCCTTGTATTGGCAAGTCCACATAATTTTGACGTTGCCCCCATGTTGATCCAATCTTGGGACTGCGCCGAAGACGGTGGATAAACAACAGACCTAACCTGCTAACGTTACTGGCACTTGGTTTAAAAAGTCCCACAGAACATATTTTTTTCACAAAATTCAAAATGTCCGCCAAGCGCCATGCTAAAGCTGTAATTCCTGAACTATTTGACATTATGTAATACCTCATTTGCATATGATTTTTAATGCTGAAGTAATTTCTGAAACTATTAGTAACTTTTAAGGTTTCGTTAAAGAATATATCCAAGATGACCACCATTTGAAGTTTGATTGGGAGCAGGTCTATTGTCATTAGTATTTGAGACACACATGAGCTTTTAAATCTATCAATTACCAGTAATCATGGTAATTATTAAACATAATATATATGTGTTGTTACTGGTCGTTCAAATATCACTTATTATGAGCGTAGACAAAGTGTTATCAAGCTTAGGGCAGCTTATCGTCGTGCAATTATTGGTTTACGTGACCATGTATTATTAATTAATAATACACGGCTAGGCCTAACCTTACAAAAACTCAATAGCACATGGAATCCTCCTCCTCAAAGTTTATTTAGGCTATAATTTCGGAACCACTAAAAGGATTACCTCACGGTTTATTTGATCTTGTTTCTTGTGACATAATCACTGTTTAAGAGCACATTTTGACGACATATTTTATCATCAGTGCCTGAAATGGACGTTTCAAATGGAGCTCAAGTGTAAGTGGTGTTGATCGGTAACTGTTAGTCAATCTGGATGTTGCCGTGGCCGTAACGCTACGTACGTCACTTGTAGGCATATTGTGCAGGTGTGCACTTGATGACACCGTTAGCTATGTAGGATCCTGACATCGCTTAGTCAATGTGGCAGTCATCCCCAGATTCCTGGACGCAGCCTGAAGGAGATGACCGCCCCATTGTCATACTGTGGTGTCGTGTGCACGCAGAGCAGCGTGGTGCGGCCCGTAGTATTTTTCCCTCACTTGAAGCGTGATACTCGGCGACTGCGGACGTGCCGCAGCTCGCTCTCACCAAGTCATAGAGACGTGCCCTGCGCGGCGGGTTGTGCAATGTGGTTTTAGCATGTTAATCAATTAAACATGACAAGAGAGAAGACAGTTTCCTAGTTTTTTTAATACCGTTGATCGGACGGAGAAGGAAGTTATTTGAGTTTGATGGCAAGATTGGGAGGAGTCCTTCGTCGGCCGTTATGACCCATAACGGGACCTTGGTGTAAGCTTCAATTCGCCATATTGGGTACCCCGACGTTCCCCAGCTCGCCATAGCTACACGTCAATGATGACACATACACGTGTGTTGGCTTATATGGGCCCATATTGTCTAAACAGAAATTGACATGGGCTTACCGATCAACCTCTAAACTTTCTCGCTCCGACTGACCCCGTTTCTAGACCAGGCCTATAACTGGGCTGGGTTAGCCTATCTTCGAGTCCAAGCCTATTAGGCCTATGCAGATCATTAGAAATAGCAAGCACGACAATCATAGAAGCCACCAGATAATTTGTCATGTTTTTGGAGACGATGAAGAATTGAAAGGTAATGTAGCCTATCTGTCATGGCTGTTCATATGTTTAATAAACGTCTCGTGCTGTTACAGCTATAACCGTTACGATTCTCAGACAACGATGTATTATTAGATAATATAGTCAGATTCACCTTTAATTCATCAACCAGGATTATTGAATTTCGCGGATTTTTCAGTCAATTCTCAACCAATTTTCATGAAATTTTACACACACTATTTTCCATTCATGTCGTGACTACCCTGAAAATAAATATTTTAGAAGTTAGACCATTTGACATGTAATAAAATTCTGAGACGAAGCTAATGGCTTTATAGAGGGCAACATTTTTATTTATTTACTACATGTCAAATGGTCTAATTTTTTTAATACTTATCAAAACTCCGCGAAATTTTCGACTACCAGCACATCCGCGCCAACAAGACACATTTCGCGAACTCATTTATTGTAAAACCTATTCCAGAGTGGAACAGTCTAGGCTACCAAAAGAAATAAAATCAGCTTCAAGTGTTGGTGCATTTAAATCAAGACTTATTTATTAAACAATAAATATACATTTTTCACCCCGCACATGCCTTACCCCATAGCGTTATAGCCGAAAGGCTCCTGCTACGTATATAAAGAAGAAGAAGAAGAAGAAGAAGAAGAAGAAGAAGAAGAAGAAGAAGAAAAAGAAGAAGAAGAAGATGAAGAAGAAGAAGAAGAAGAAGAAGAAGAAGAAGAAGAAGAAGAAGAAGAAGAAGGAGGAGGAGGAGGAGGAGGAGGAGGAGGAGGAGGAGGAGGAGGAGGAGGAGGAGGAGCAGCATCAGCAGCAGCAGCAGAAAGAGGAACAGGAGGAGGAGAAGGAGGAGGAGAAGGAGGGGGGAGGAGTAGAAGAAGAAGAAGAAAAAAAAGAAGAAGAAGAAGAAGAAAAAGAAAAAGAAGAAGAAGAAGGTACACCCATAACATGGGTATCAAATAAAGCAGAAAGAGCTATCATTTATGATGCTTTCAAATTAAAAAAAAACCTTTGATTTCCATGGTTTAGACAACAATATTTCAGCGCTGTAAGCCTAGGGTTAAAGCATACGATGCAACACTTAGCTATGTATAATATAATCTACAGTAAGGTCGGCAGAGACACTGATAGTATGGAGATAGTAATCTCCATCATAGAGTAGGCCTAGGCTAGATATCTCCATGCTGATAGTGTCAACACACATGTGTGTATTTTTGCATTTATTATATTTTTTATTCTTTCAGTGCGGCGACCGACTTTGGACGTCAGAATCTGAAGTCTACAGACGTCAGATTCTGGGATCTAAAGTCAATCCCCGCGCTGAAAGGGTTGACCTGATGGTAAATGCGCTATGCTGAAGATCTCTACATTTACGTAGAACACACTCACAAATCTCGGGCCTTATTTTTCCGTCGTGGACCTATACCTATAGGGTACACGTGTAGGCATATATATATATACTTTTTTTATGTTTGTGCTTAGACTGGGTGTCTTAGTTGTACATTGAAACAGATTATCCAAAATGCAGTAAATGCTTACTTTGAAGTAAACAGCAACTACCTTTTTCATAGCACTATTCGTGTCGTGACTGTTGATTTCGGAGGAGTATTTCTAACAGGCCATGAAAATAAGAAACTATATGCAGCTCAAATCTACAGCACCATCACTGTGTAAATGAACCACGCCGATATCAACTGATCACCACGACGTTTCGGAAGTTTAATCTGTTAATAGGAAGTCTCATCCTGTTTAAAATTAATGGAAAATGAGCGGTACAGTCATATGACAGTACTACCGGTCATATTCTTCATCGATTTTAAAACAACATAATAATGTATGTCATAATCATGATAATCTGAAAAGGTTATTTAACATGTTTAAGCATCCCGCAAGTCTAGACAAATTTAAGATGGATGGAGAATTGTAGTAGGCCTAAATATTTAGGATCAATTTGGGAATTATAAGAAGTTTCACACGAAAAACAGAAAAATGTACCGAATGATATTTTACAAAAAAATGGAATTGATTTCCAAATATGTTATGCATCATTGCGGGTGCCAAAATATCACCATAGTATATACACATTGATCTATAGATTTTATTTTTGAATCCAATAGTAGTTGTACTCGGAGTATGTTTCATAAGCAGGGAGGGGGGCTATGCGACTTACGCAACATACATATTCAGATATTGGGAGAATTTTCATTTGGATTTATTTTTATCATTATTAACATGATTAAGGTTTGTTATATTGTTTCAGGTTAAGGAATCTTCTTCTGCCACCTGTGTTTAAGAAATGGGTTGGACCATCCGCATATTCTCAATCTGCTTTATCAACTGACACTTATTCAAAGGTATGCGATGTTTTTATTGACACTGTAATACAGATTATGTGATATTGTCAATGTCGATAGAAGTGTCAAATACAAAACACCATATTCTATATTCAAGTATGTAGGAAAATGCTTCCTAAATAGTATCTGCTTAACCTGCCTGCCTGCCTGCCTGCCTGCCTGCCTGTCTGCATGCCTGCCTGCATGCCTTTATATATTTATTCATCTTCAGCTTTACAATACAGATCCATATCTTCTATAAACACCATGAGTTACGGTGGGGCGAGACCTAAAGCATTCAATCTCCACAGTCCTCAGCAACACGGAGCAAAACATGATCTCTTACCAAACATGTTTCAAAGCGTGCACGTACCTACAACAAGTCAAGCAACGGCGAGAGTGAATGATACCAGGCGACAAAATGAACCAAAAAACAACAGGGAAGATGTTGATACGGCAAAACACGTCCTTGGTTTACTATGTGAAGGTAAGATGATGTCCACGTATCATAGCTGTGATAGTGAAATTAAACTCTTTGATGGTAATCCTAAGTGAGTGAACATCTATTCGTCTACACAATGCTAGGCCCCGAAAAATCGATAATACCAATAAATACCAGTTTTTGAACATGAAGATGAAAAGTGACATCAATAAGGACGATTTTGAAATTTTGTCAGATCTGAAACATTTAATCAGCGCATTCTGCTAAAATATCAAATTTTGCCCTTAAACAGGTGTTAAAACGTTACATAATGCTTTTTAATTTTTTTACCCACTTGAAGCTGTGTATCGCTGCCTCGACCCACAACTTCAAGTGGGTGAAACATATTTGCATTTGTTGAATTTGAATCAAAACATATGGTAAATTAAAACACATTTTTCATTCAAAATATCTTGTTTGAAAAACGATTAAAACAGTTAAGACAAGTTAAAACGGAAAAAATATTACTCACTGAGTAGCATGAATTTGTAGGTCGTGGCAGCGAAGAACAAATTTAAGGGGGTGAAATGTTATTGAATAAACTTTAGCGAATTTGAATCAAAACATATGGTAATTCCGCTAATTTACCCTTTCGGCCCCGATGTACCTATATATATGCTCCAGGAAGCTCGATAGGGAGGCAGTTATCCCCAGGAGGCTCGGGTCCAAAGCTCATTTGTCATTAAAACGTTCTTGTTTGAAGGAAACATTATAAAACAGTCAAACGTGACAGATGATCTTGGTAGTGCTGCTATAATAATCCTATTATTTATATCTATTGGCAGCGTCACAGATCGCACCGTTTTCCATCAGTAAATAATAAAGTGTCTCCTAAAATCATCCATATGTTGTAGATATCTAGGCCTACTATGTACATGATATAATTAACCTGTTAACATAAATCTTCAAAATGTCCAGAAAAAGGTAATTTAGAAAAAAATCTAATTGTATTAGGCCTATATCGCGAATTGCTGTTATCGATTTTTGTTTTGTTTGGATCAGCTGGTGGTAGAGTAAGGCAGGATCAGCTGAAGACAAGGATAGACCAATATCGACCTCTGAGAAACCTGGTGCAAAAGAATGGGGGCTTGTCCGGGATACTTTCAAGACACACGTGGGCTTTTTCTCTGTCCCAAGCTGATCATTTACCCCCTGTTGCCTCTGTGTTTACTAAGCTTGAACTATGTGAAGATCACTGCACTCAACAAGGCTGCGCAAAAGTACAGTGTCAGCAGATCCATATTTGTAAATTCCACCTGCTCAGCGAGTGTAGTTTTCAAGGTGGGGACTTGAAAGGCTGCAAATTTGGACACAATTTCGATGCTGAACACAACTCACAACTGCTAAGACAATACGGACTGGAAAATCTCAGTGAAGAACAAATAAAGGTGGGCCACATCTCTTAATATGTCTACAATTACCTATTTATATATAAGGTAAAATAAAAAAGATTAATGCATAAATACCTAAAATTTCTACATAAAACTCGAAGTTGTGTCTCACTACCGCCTGACAACTTAAAATAAGTAAAAATTACAGGCAAATGTACAATTTGAATCAGTATCAGCCCCAGTCGCTCAATTTTTATCCACTTGTAAGATAAGTGACACTCAAGCTATAATATTGCTTTAAATAAAGTGGATCTTCGCGAGTAAGCATGTATGTACATGTATATCACCTTTGCTTGGCAAATACTTGATTGTACCCTGTGGGTGATTGAATGGTTCATTTTGAATCTAGACAAATTATTATTTTCCTAATCATTGTCAGGTTGTCTTCAAGCATAACCGGAGCATACCACTGATTCCAATGGTATGCAGCTTCTACAACGTCAAGAAAGGATGCAATAACACTCAGGGCACCAGAAAGTGTCAGGCAATGCACGTGTGCAAGTTCTACGTAGAAGGCACGTGCACGTTTGGTAAAAGGTGTCTAAGATCTCACAATATACTGGATGAACAACCTCGTGGGATTCTGATACGCTATGGCATCGACACTAATAATGGACCAGACAGTGTACTCGCAGATCTCCAGACTATGAACAGCAGGGTCGATGCAGATGACCACACAGTGACTACTGTCCAGGCAGCTCCAGATTCTAGACGAAGGTGATGATAGTTGTGAATCACAACTTGTAATAAAGTATTTTATAATTATGAAGGTTACGCCAATTAATTCTTTCGCTTATTAAAATTACCACACTTTGTATGCTTGCATGTAGTTTTTTGCATAGCTTACAACACCATCGTACTTATAGCAAATCTTGACTCCGAAGTTCGTGAAGATGCTCTACGAACTTCAGAATCAAGACTTCATATAGGTATGATGACAACACCGAATCCACTGCTACTGGTTTCGCATCTGAATATCAATCTCATCCGAGTAAATGTAACTCCGTAAACACAAGACGTTGAATCAACGTTGGTTAAACGTTGGCCCACAGTCTACTACGCTGGACCAACGCTAAGCCAACATTTATTCAAGGTATTCTGTCTGCTGGGAAGTTACGAACCAGAAATTCACACCCTACGCGATTCATATCTTTTGCGGAAAAAAAACGAAATAATTGGTAATTAGTTTCCACAAGTTTAATTCTTCACCGATAACAATTTACAGGGCGAGGTCCAGATCACGTTCCAGATCGTCAAGACAGATTTTCACAGCGCCTCCTCCTCCACCCACTGCTCTGCCTGCAAGGTCTCGCAATTCCAGCAGCTGTAGCAGCACAGCAGGCGAGGACCCAGAAATTTGCACGTTCCATCTACGAGGAAATTGCAGCTACGGTTCAGAGTGCTTTAATTTCCATTCAGGTAGTAAGATCTGTCCATATTTGTTATTCGATACAAGTATGCACTCATATTAACGATGATAAAATATATTATTATGCAAATGTTAATTATTATGCATTTAAAACAGTTACTGTAGCATATACATTGTATCGCATAGAAAGAACAATAAGATTGCAGCTACGGTTCAGAGTGCTTTAATTTCCATTCAGGTAGTAAAATATATTATTATGCAAATGTTAATTATTATGCATTTAAAACAGTTACTGTAGCATATACATTGTATCGCATAGAAAGAGCAATAAGATCGTAGACTTACAAATCATAGTAGGGCCTATATTTATTATAAAAAAGTCAGTTGAAATTTCCAGTACCGGTATCGTCCCGTAACTATCGGTTTCTTTTTTTTTTTAGAAAAGCCATATATCTGGCAATACAGAGAAACGGGTGATGAACATGATGAATGGACTAAGTTCACTGATGAAGAGAGAGATAATTTGGAAATTAACTTTTCTGATCCAGCTCGAGACACTTGTTTCGTTGGGGATCCAACAAGACCAAGAATGTAAGAATATTTAAAAAGCATTAGGAGTGATTAGATATGCTTTTCAAATATAATAGCCTTTCTATTTAATTTTTTGATGACTTATTTAATACAAGCCCGAGCTCTTCAATATATGTCAGTGGCAGATACGGATATAATAAAAGGCAGATACATTTGTCAAAACCCATTGAGGATGGTGAGTCATTTCTTGGCATCGGTATAATTATTTTCTGTATGTACATTAGAGTAAAAGAAGTTCATTTCAAAGAATTGAAGATGGTACAGGGGCGAACCATAATTGGCTCGTTGCGGCGCCTAGCGACCAAGTCGTCTGTTATGGTAACGGATACGTACCAGTTCACCACATGCTGGCGCTGGTACTGGCAAGATATAAATGGCGACTGGCAGGAATATGAAATACCAAGTCCCGTAAGTATGAAGTAAACCATTACTTGATTACCGGCTTAGGAAGTGAACAGTTGAAATCAGGATATAGACATATATTTTATCATTCAAATCAAAGTGCTTAATTAACCCTTTGAGTGCGGGCGACGCTTTTAAGCACATTCATACTGTTTTTTCACAACTAAAATTTGACAGAAATTGAACAAATATGCATGTATGAATCTTGAGTAAAGCCCCCATTGTGAAATTTAGCAGGTTTAATTTTTAAGTGAGGAGGTATTTTTCTTTCATTTGAAGTTGGCAATTGCGTGAGCAATGCCAACTTCAAATGAAAGGAAAATGTTAAGTAGTAATGAAGCACTTAAAGAGTTAATCAATTTGTCACCTCTCTTTGCCTGTGTCGGTGTACCAATTCCCCAAATAACATTTAAAATACTGTGAATGAACGTTGTGGTCGCCTCACGATTTATGACTTGACACAACGAACCCCAGCATTATGCCTTACTTACTTTTTATTTTTTTAAAAGATGATTAAAGGTACAACATGATATTAATTATAATTATATAATTATAATTATATTAGAGAGATGTACGATTGTCTTGATTTAGGCCTAACGATTTTATTCGTGCATAATATTTTGGAAATGAGATTGCAAACCAATCCCTCGATTGCAGATAATGATTGGGTGACAATCATAGTCTGGTGCTGCGGAACGACCTCCCTGTGCATTGAACTTTTCTATAGGCAGATATTAACCTTTAACCTCTAATCATGACCATAGTCGTTTTTCGTTTGTTTAATTAGCTGATAAATTCACTGCTATTGGGAATGATAGGACATTTTTTGGTCTCAGATTTAGCAAATATGATTAATTTTTTACCCTTTGAAGTTGTGAGTCGCGGTTGCGAGATTCAACTTAAAATGGGTGACAATTGAGCAGTCTAAGGGTTACTATCCATCAATGGTTTCAACCAGTGCTGCACGGCTCCCGTGGTACTTGATCCAATGTTGAAGTACAGATAACATTTGTAATAACAATATACGTATGGGCCTACAGAGTATAAGTTGTCATATAGAGTTTAAAGACAGGATACATTGCATCATTTGCAAGTAGGCCTCACCCAAACGCATCATATTTTCCAACTATCAGATGCCTTTATAATAATGATGATGATCAACTTTGTTTTCTAGCATTATTATGTTGAATGTTTTTATTTCGTTTATATTGTTTTTTTTCTTGAGGCTTACAAAGTAGTATTTCGATAACTTTTGACCCCCCCCCCCCCCTCCCCATCTAGCAACTGCCTCCAAATAGATGTATCACTTGTATTTGTCGTTTCTCAGTTACTCAACATAACTTTCGACCATTTATACTGAATCTAGCATATGCACGTATATGTAAAAACGTCCATTATTAAATGGAACAAAGTTCCGATATTGTGCTCACCTGGAAATGGAACAAAGTTCTGATATTGTGCTCACCTGAACGGAGTAGCTGGGCCTACTCTTCTGTTAACAAACTACAATCAGACAAATATAATGGAGTCGTCCCACAAAGATCAAACTCGATGGCATATAATTATGGGTACGCGTTTATCTACCTTAACTCAATTGCGATGTAATTGTGTGGTTGACTGGTGACATAGGGAGCCTATAGTACATTTTTTCGGATCTTTGTAAATCCATACTTTGATTTTAATTTGTCTACACAATTGTCTTTTTGTCTATCCCCAGATATCCTCTGCCAAAATAGAAGAAGTATTTCAACAAACCCCACAATGCAAAATTCCTTTCACTGTGCGAAATAGGAAATATGAGATTGACTTGAGCAGTATGAAGCAGAAAAATCTTGAAACGGGTTAGAACTAAGGACTAATTATTGCATTTACGTTAATACACAATTGTCTTTTTGTCTATCCCCAGATATCCTCTGCCAAAATAGAAGAAGTATTTCAACAAACCCCACAATGCAAAATTCCTTTCACTGTGCAAAATAGGAAATATGAGATTGACTTGAGCAGTATGAAGCAGAAAAATCTTGAAACGGGTGAGAACTAAGGACTGATTATTGCATTTACGTTAATCATGTTAACGGGATTAACATTTTGGCTGTCCCCTGTCTTGATGCTAGAAACTAAATCATACAGGTCTGATTTGGGTTTTAGTGTCGAAATCGAAACAGGAGTTGCCCCAGCAGAATCAAGACGTTGGTCGAATGTTAGCTTGATGTTGGCTCACCGTCTGTGATACTGATCCTACATATCAAGCCAGCATGAGATCAACGTCTCGTGTCTGTTGGGTACTAGTTCACCTTTACAATAAGATTGTCTTATCCCTTTCAGTGGGGGGATCGATGCTAGACGGTGTCATCCCATCTGGGCGCAGGTGATCGGGGCGTATGATATTTGGCGTGGCCATCTGGGCGAGTTGCATCCCATTATATATAATACTAAATCCATATAAATGTTGTGTTTCAATCAAAAAGTGACCTTTGATAGTCATGAAAATGTCATTTTAATTGAGGAGCATTCAAAGGTCCTTTTCCATTCTTGTTTCTTCTTTTTTTTAGGTTACGAGAGGCCGTTGAAACGACGCCCCCAATATCCCCCAGTAAAACTTGCTGGTCAGGCCAAGAAATCTATGTAAGTTATTTAGATATATCCGGGCTACACATGTATACTATTAAACGATACACCGCTAGGCACGACGATAGGCGTTTTAGTATGTTTTATTAGTTGTTACTGTGAATAAAATGTTTGTTTAATCATCAAGATTTGCAAATGTTTGGTCCCAAATTAAGCAAAGATAATGTGATTTCCGTTGTAGTGGGCGCTCAGTGAATCATAACGACCCACCTACTTTAATTTCAGGCCAAGCATGTGTAAATCTTGATGTTTAAGCACTCTTTTCATTCTCAATAACAGTGACTTGATCGGCTGATAAAGGGGACTAAAGCGATTATAGTCGTACTTAACGCTTACATGGTTAAGAAATTAAAATATAACTTGTACCGTCTGCTGGATTAATCGGTTTCACAATTATATGTGACTGATCTGATTGCGCAAATGATGATCACAAATTTGTGTTAATCTACTGTTACTTGGAAATAAATGTGTGTTTAAAAATAATGATTTGCAAATGTGTGATCTCAAATTAAATAAATATGAATAATGTTCACCCACTTGAGGTTGTGTCTCGCTACCGCGACCCACATGGTATAACACATGCCTGTAACTCTTAAAAATGGGGGTTCGTTGTTTAGCACGTTTTTAAAACGTTTATTGCACATTTTGTACAGTTGCCTTTCACAGACAAAGGGGGTTCCCCCCCCGCCCTTGGTTACATGCTTGTAGGTTCCCAAAATAGGATGCACAGCACTTTTCCCATTAGCTGATTAGCAGAGGGTCTACGAGCTCATTTCACATAATTTTAATTGATCACTATTGCAGGGGACTAAGTGCCAATGTTGGAAAAGTGGATGTTGAGATCCCTGCCCACTGGGATCTGGATTATACATCCGACAATCAATATTATCAGCTAGTGAAGGTGAGAGGGTACAAATATCATTATAATTATGTGATATAATCTTATACTAACACGGAGGTAACCTGGTAATGATCTGCCTTATTTAAAACATGGTGAAAGGTCATACATCGTGCATGTTGTTTGTTTGTTTGTTTGTTTGTTTGTTTGTTTGTTTGTTTGTTTGTTTGTTTGTTTGTTTGTTTGTTTGTTTGTTTGTTTGTTTGTTTGTTTGTTTGTTTGTTTGTTTGTTTGTTTGTTTGTTTGTTTGTTTGTTTGTTTGTTTGTTTGTTTGTTTTTTCTTTGCTTTGATCAATTGTTTCTTCCTTTCATTCATTATTGTTATTTTCTTATTTTGAAAATAATGGTATAACATGTATAATATGTGACGTGTTTTTTAAGTTTAAGATATTAACACCAGTTTGACATTATTCATACCTCATGCCGCATATATTCGGGTTTACATTTTTTATTAGCACATTAAGTATCACATTTTGAATATGTAAAAGATAAAATGGGACATCAACCAGCAAGATTTGAAATAATCCAGGAGCAGGGACACCAAAGAAAAAATTTCGTTTAACCGGCGGACTATCTTTAATCTGAATTTACAGAACGGTAGAATTGACCTTCGGCAACAACCCCAGGTAGTATGTACAAACAATTTTTTGTGGTATCAATTCTTTTGTACAGCCTATTTTCTAACATGGGGGGTGTTTTTCGCTATGTTCGTCAAAGTGGAGGTCAAGTTCGGAAAATAACCATATCTTAGCAATTAATGGACCAATTCGTACACTTTTGGTATCACTACTCTCAGTATTAACTTATCTAACTTTTGGGTCCGTCTGGCCTTATATAAGATTGTGTATTGTGAGAATATAACAGCTTACATCAAGTCACATCACAATCGTAAATACGCTATGGATATTTTTCCTAAATCTTTACAAAAAATGAAAAAGAAATTATACTAAGCGTATTGGCTAAATACGCATTATATGACCAAAACAACAATGCTTCGGGAAAAAAGTAAGATCAAATTTGATTCCACAGGTGTAACTTTAATGGGACTGAGCTCACTTCATGCTGCGTACGGTCCTGGTGATTATTGACATATTCTAGTGGTCACTGAGACCACCCCAACCTGCTACCTGGGGGTAGAGTTACGTAAACATGGTAAACGTCTGTCGCTGCTGTTCTAGTTTATCAATATACACATGGAAATTCAATTCCCGTTACAATGATATATTGCATATTGCATTGGAGTAAATAGTCATCTCTCCACATACGTTGAAACATTTTTTTCTATTACACAAGAATAGACATAAGCAACAAAACAAAATAGTCAGCATGGTCAATGAAAGAATCTGAATAAAACATAATTATTTGACATACCGATAATTGGCCTATGTTTTCTGAACCAAATATATGTATGCTTAAAATAGAGTGTTATTTATAATTATAAATATCACATATATTTTTTTAATGGAAGAATATTGCAGCCTTTTATGAAAATGTGTGTGTATAGTCAAGGCTGAAATCTGAAATATTGAGCATTGGTCGGTATTTTAGTGTACATTTTTTAATTCACTTGTTTTTACATAAATTGGGTGTGCTGAATTCGAGTCTGTCGAATAATATTCTATATTTGGTGACCTTCACCTTCATATAAACAAAACATAAAATGGCCGTCAAAAAGTTAATAAAACCCAGTATTGTCTATGGTTTATCGCACGTGAAAGCACAATTTATGGTTACTGGAAGATTTTTATTCAAGAAATTTATATCGAGTGTCTTTGGAAAGAAATGACCTTTATTTGACCTTCAAATTCAATACGTCCGCCGTTTTTAAATATTTACTGTTACTATCATTATACCGCTAGACATGCTGAAAATAATACGACTTATTTGAAATAACTTAGTAGACCAGGGATAAACATTATATCAGTAAATTTAGAAAAAAAATCAAAATGACCGCGACATTCACTCTCAAATGAACGAAAAACAAAATGGCTATCAAAAATGTAAATACCACCTCTTTTTTGGTTTGTCGCACGGAAATGCTCAATTTATGCTTTTTGCATAATTTGGGGACAGAAACACTCATGTCTGATGTTTATTTATCATCGTCTGACCTAGATTGTATAGTAAAATCCTAGATGGTCGTCATTTTGCATATTTACCATCTAAATCATGACGTCATTCTAAATACGGAACACATCAAAGAATGTTAGGTTTAAATGTCATTTAACTTACTTTTGAATGCCTTGTAAGTTTATTTGTCGTATTAACTAGTCTATTTTTTTTAAATTTTCATTAAATAATGTTGTTTTATTATATTATAGTTTATTTTCTCGAGCAAAGCTCAATGTGTCAGATTTCAGCCCAGTTTGAATACAGACAATTTCACAACAGGCTGCTATATTCTTACATTAAAAAAATATATCAATATTTATAAATCTAAATACCACTGGGAGTTAAACAAATACATACCTGGCTTCAGAAAACATCGGCCACATGAAGATATGGGCAATAATTATGTTTTATTTAGTAGCTTTCATTGGCCATGTTGAGTATTTTGTGTTCTTGCTGATTTATATTCTTGTGTAATACAAAATTATGTTTCAACGTATGTGGAGAGATGACCATTTACTCCACTGCAACATACAATATATCATTGTAATGGGAATTGAATTCCCATTTGTACATTGGTAAATTAGGACAGCAGCGACAGACGCTTACGTAACTCTACCCCCTAAATCTAAACAGGTTTGGGTGGTCTCAAAGACCACTAGAATATGTCAATAATCACCAGAACCGTACGCAGCATGAAGTGAGCTCAGTCCCATTAAAGTTACACCTATGGAATCAAATTTGATCATACTTTTTTCCCGAAGCATTGTTGATTTTGGTCATATAATGCATTTTTAGCCAATACGCTTAGTATAATTTCTGTTTCATTTCTTATAAAGATCTAGGAAAAATATCCATAGCGTATTTACGATTGTGATGTGACTTGATGTAAGTTGTTATAGTCTCACAATACACAATTTTATCTAAGGCCAGATGGACCTAAAAGTTAGATAAGTTATTACTGAGCGTAGTGATACCAAAAGTGTAAGAATTGGTCCATTAATGGCAAATATCTGGCTATTTTCCGAACTTGACCTTCACTTTAATGAACATATCAAAAAACACCCCCTATGTTAAAAAATGGGCTGTACAAAAAAACTGATACCACAATTTGTTTGTACATACTACCTGGGGTTGTTGCCGAAGGTCCATTCTACCATTCTGTCAATTCAGATTGTAGATACTACGCCGGTTGAACGAACTCACTTAATAGAGCCCCTACAAAAACTAGCTCCTGGACTAAAAAGAGGTAACCTCCATTTTGTCAAATCTGAATAATTTTCACTCACTTGAAGTTGTGGATCGCGTCAGCGAGACACAACTTCAAGTGGGTGAAAATTCAAATTGCATAATTTGGCGGTTAAAGAGTTAATTCAACCGAGATGACTATAAGATAACACTACAAGTCAGAATCTGACGTGACATCCATAGACGTCAGATTCTGCCTTTCAAAATGGTCCTCGCACTGAAAGGGTCAAATATCCGTAACTGCTTAACCCTTGTACTGCTGAATTGTTTCAATTGCATTTTTTGTCATTTGAAGCTGGAATTGCTAACGCAATTTCCAGCTTCGAATGACAAAAAATATGACTATTTATGAAAAAATAAACACGTGTGAAAATTACCATTTTGATTAACTGAGCATCTATCACAAACTATTTTATGGATTTCAGTGTCCTTTTATTTCCTCCGAAACTTACGCGAAACCGGATATATACGGCTATAGCAGCACAACGGTTAACTTCAGTAAGTAATCGGTGACTGATTTTTATCTTTGCAAAACAGTCAAATATAACTTTGGTTACCGTGATTACAGATCAGAAGAAGTGAAATACAGAAGGATGAGTACAAAAATGTAGTGAAGAAGTTCTCTGCCACCATACCTGATGTAACGATTAAATCTGTGGAAAGACTCCAAAATACAGAACTTTGGGATAGATACCAAAGGTATGCTACAGAGTATGGATAAATTGTGCAATTATTGTGATCATTTGTATGATTTGGCCGCCAGCTTAATCGCATCTATGACCCTTTTTGAAATATTTTATACTTATTTCAAATTAAATTGACAAATATGTCTCCCCTTGAATACGAAAGGGTGCATCTACCACTTTGCAACGTTTCAGATGCGCCCTTTCATATCCTAGGGTACGATATATGTACGTAAGGTCATAGGCACCCCCTTTCCACAACCACCCCTCCCCCACTACAATATACAGCTGTATTGTAGTGGGGGAGGGGTGGTTGTGGAAAGGGGGTACATATGGTAATGTTCACTGATCCACTATCAGACGTAACGTTACAAAGTAAGTGAGCGATTTAATCTAATTTTATAAAAATGTCACATAATTGTTTAAATGATATAAATAATATGGATACATTGTGTGGATCTTTCGTTTAATTGTGTACCAAAACTATATAAAAGCAATCTAGCATAGTAATTGAATGTGAGTAGGTCTAGGCCTAATCATTATCAAACTTTTAAGCGCTAAATTGAAGAAATGAAGTTGTGTCTCGCTAACGCCTCGTGGTTGAAAGATAGCAAGGCTGGTTATCTATGGTGACGAACAATGTTAACAATTTGCTGAATAAAGTCAAGTTTTATCTAAGCCGGCATTCAGAATTGAATGGCTCAGAGGTAAAGTGATCCAAGTCCAAAATTCGATTTTTTTTTGTTTATGTCATTTTGGGAAAGCTAAATATATAGAAAATAATATTCTAAATACCCAAGCCATTCGTCAAAACTATCTGGATTTATTAATATACAAATATTTTGTCACTTTCAAAATTGATCCTTTTCGTCAATGGTAAAGTGATCCAAGTCCATCAGTTTATATCAGTATATAGGGACATTTTGACTTGGATCAGTTTACCTCTGAGATATACGGGAAATGGCTGCTGAAATGTGATTAAATACCCCTTATGTGGATCAGTTTGTGATGTGCCAATTATTTCTAGTTTTTTACTGGAGCAGAATGATGAGACACTAGACAGTTTCTATACTAGTTTGTGAAATTTTAAAATAAATTTATATTTCTAAATTTCAAACGTTTATTTATAAAATAAAATGAAATAAAAATTGCCAGAAATGAGTTTTAGGACATTGATAACTAAAAACCTGCCGTTAGGAATGAAAATATTTCAAAAATGCCAAACTTCCCCTATGCTTCTAATTATGGACGTAATAAAGTTGAATTAAAAACGAAATATAATTTTTTTAAAATTGATTTTAACTTTTAAGCCTTCTATAGGAAAATGAGAATATGCGGACTTGGATCACTTTACCTCTAAGACATTCAATTGTAGTGATTTAATTATGCCTTGCAAAGAAAAACAAATACAAACATAGCAGTTTGCCTTTGTATTGCACAACAGAATTGTAATGTAGGCCTAACATGTTTTTACACCACAGGAAAAAGCTGTGGATGGAGAGGAAACTGTCACCAGGAGTGAAGAAAGTGAAGGAAATGCACCTCTTTCATGGAACTAACGAGAATTCCCTCGCTGGCATTTGTCAGCAGGGATTTGACTGGCGGCTTTCTGGCACCTCGGTGGGGACAATGTACGGCAAAGGGGACATACTTTCACAAAGAGGCTAAATACTCTAGCTGTTACACAGATAGTCGCACATTGATTATGGCTAGAGTTCTAGTTGGTGATTTCGTACAAGGTGTCTCCAAGTACGTGCGTCCCCCAGGAAAAGACCCCCGAGACCCGCATGGGGACCTGTATGATTCGTGCGTGGACAACCCTGCAGCGCCAAAAATATTTGTCATATTCAGCCAAGAGCAGTGTTATCCGGAGTACCTGATTAAATACTGACTAGATAATATCATACCAGCTAACACAAAACATTTGTATAGCATTTGTACAACAACGTACAATGCTAGACCAACGTCGAAGACGTTGGGCCGACGTTGTACAAATATTTTACAAGTGTTTTGTGTTTTCTGGGATACATCTGGAGGATTCAGTAGTTATTATTGTAGTGTTGTATTATTATTGTGCATGAAAATGGTGCCAAATAAACCCGGTCTGATAAAATGTTCTCATAGTGTACCTGTAATCTCGGATCACTGTGGTGTGGTGACCAAACTGGATATTGACCCACCCTTCCGCCGTACAAAACCCCGCCCAGTGCGTCAGTTAAGAAATGCTGATTAAGAAGCTATCAGGAAACAAATTAGGAGCTGCTGAAACTCCTTTTCAAAAATTGTTCTAGCCGTTCTGTTAATAAAAATTGGTTGAAACTTAAATCTATCCTAAATCAATAGCTGGACAAATCTATAACAAACAAAAATGACTTCTTTCCGAAAAATCTTCATCGGCTAGCCAGATCACTTCTCTGATTTATTCGGAAAGAACATATTAATATAATAAAGCCAAGCGTACATAAAGCTGACCGTTGGGCAAAGTATAAATTATGTAAACGGCAGACCCAACGTGCCATCAGGTCTGCCAGGTGGTCTTTTGTGAAAAACAAAATTTTGAATATCTAGAACAAAAAAATTCAGAACCACTCTGGCGTTATGTTAAATTAAAACGAAATGGTGTTTCTCCTTTGAAGGAAAACGGCCAACTGCATTCAGATAGCAGACGTAAGGCCAAAAATAATAAACAACAAATTTTGCCCAGTTCAATTTACCTCGGTAAACACCACAAATATACCTAAATTATCCGGAGCAACGCATACTGAAATGCCTAAATTTGAAATTACTGTTCAAGGTGTAACTAAATTACTTAAGGGTTGAAACGGCGGAAAGGCATCTGAACCAGACGAGCTCCCGAATTTGATTCTGAATAATGCTGCAAACGAAATATCTCCCTTTCTTAAAATTATTTCTGGTTAATCTCTACAGACAGGTAAATAACCAGATGACTAGGCAGAGACTAATGTTGCCCCCGTATTCAAAAAATAGAATCAGCACTCTCCGGCAAACTATAAACCGATATCCCTCACATGTGTTTGTGTCAAATTATTAAACACATCATTAATGTAAAAAAATATGTCCATTTTTTTTTAAGAAAAAAAAATTACCACCTGTACAACATGGCTTTTGATCAAGACACTCATGTGAAAGCCAGCTTCTAATTACAATAATTAAATTTTGACAAATGTATTTAAATTTCTCAAGGCAAGACACAAACAGATGTTGTTTTCTAGTCCAACCAACGCCTCTTAAACAAACTTGACAATTATGGAATTCGGGGGACAAGCTCTAAATTGGATCCAATATTGTCTGACTAATAAAACCGATAAAGTAGTAGTTGATGGCAGCTCTTCAGAATCAGCCCGTGTGAAATCCGGTGTGCCCCAGGGTATCGGACTCGGACCCCTACTATTTTTTACCTATATTAATGATTTCCCTTACACAGTCTCATCGCAGGTTCGCCTGTTTGCAGATGACTACCTTACCTCCTGTATCGCCAGATGAAATGTCTAGCAGATTAGCAGCAACAGCAGAGAGACCTATTTGCGTTGTAGGACTGGGCAGATCGATGGGGGGGGGGGGATTGTTTCAACTCCTCGAAATGCTCAGTCCTTAGGGTGTCTAGGCCAAAATCTAAAAACCTGGAGGGAGGCCCACATTAATAAAAATACAAGTAAAGCAAATTCCACCCTGGGTTTCGAAGGCATGTCCCCCTAAACTAAGTGAGACTGCCTATTTTATGATCAGATCATCCTTAGAATATTCTTCAGCAGTTTGACACCCCTTTGGCCAAAAAAATCATAAATTGGAAAAGAATCTAGGATCAGCCCCAGCAAGATATGTCACCCAAAATTATAGACAAACAGACAGTGTGAAATTTCTCTTTCAGAACATGAGCTGGACTGACTTGAACACTAGACTGAGAAATTATAGACATTTATGTATGATCAAAATTTTAAATGAGTCGAAATTCTTATCAATGACCGTTTAATCTCAGCAGACAAAAGAACACGTGGTGGGCACAATCAGGCCTATAAATACCTTCCAGCTAACACCGCACAGGGTCAAAAAAATTTGGCATCAGACTATCCCCGATTGGAATTCTCTCCCGACAGTTGCCATAGAATCAAATATTGTGGTAGCGTTCAAGAGTCAGCTAGTTGACTAAGTCCACCAGCATCTTCCCCCCTTCAGCCTGACACTCCACATAGGAGGTGCTGCTGGAGTTCAAAGTTCGAAGGTGACTTGACCATCATTGTAGCTGGAGTAGAAAAACTTTCACCCCACCTCGCTATCCACAAAGCATCTGATTCTAATGAGATCCTAGCCGTTTTGTGAAAGAACCTGCTAGAGAAATTTCTCCTATATTGGCAAATATTTTTTTCCGAATCACTAAGAACGGGTGTTTTACCAGCTGACTGGCTACTTGCCAATGTAAGGCCTATTTTTCTGAAAGGTGATAAGCATATAGCTTCAAATTACAGAACAGTTTTTTTATCGTGTGTCTGCTGTAAGCTCCTACAGCATATTATAGTTAAACATCTACTTGGACACCTGAAATTTCACGACATACTGACAAATAAACAACATGATTTCCGCTCGGGCCACTCATGTGAGAGCCAACTGCTAATCACAAGCCACGACCTATTGACATCGGCCAACGAAGTAGACCGTGTCGATATTGCTATACTTTTCCAAAGCCTTCGACATGGTCACCTCATCGGTTGATGTCAAAATTAGACTTTTATGGAATAAGAGGCAATATACATACCTGGATTTCCACTATTCTAATGAACAGAAAACAGTCTGTTGTCATTGATGGTTTTTCATCTCCACAAATAGCTGTTGATTCTGCTGTCCCACAAGGGATCGTATTAAGACCTATCCTCTTTTTATAAAAGACTTACCTAAAGTCGTTAAATCATATGTCGCCTATTTGCCTACGATTGCCTGCTTTATTGGGCAATTAAGACACTGGATGCCTGACCTCTCTCTAACTTCAACCCAGACAACAACGTAATGATGGACCACCATGGAGTGGCCCACTACCGAGTGCCACTGGTTGCCAGACGTAGGGGCCTAAGCATGAAAACAAACTTCGGCAGCGATGGCATAAAACTTGAAATGGGACACACTCCAGACAAGACGGACTGCAGCAAGACTTACAATGCTGTACAATGCAACTCGCGGTGAGGTGGCCCTACCAGCACACCACCTGCAGAAAGCAGACGCACACACCAGATCAGGTGCTAATAATTTTAAACATATGGTCTATGGTCAAATAAAACGGCATTATCAAATTCATTTTACGTCAGAACCATCAGGGACTGGAACAAACTACCCCAGGACGTCGAGTCAGCGCCTTCTGCAGCAACTTTCAAAACCAGACTGCAACCCCCATAAACCCGCGCATGGCATCTAACCTCGCACCCATAGCGCGATAACACTCATGTGTGCACTGTCAGGTAAAGATTCAGATTTAGATAAGATTTATTAATGAAATGAGCGCCAAGCCAAAGGTTTAAAGCCTCGTACACACAGTGAGATTATCTCATGAGATACGTCTCATGAAATAAATTTTATGATTAATCTTATTATTCTTATGTCCGTAAACACAGTAAGATTATCTTGCACGACACTCACTGGGACATGTGCATTCTGGGGTTTTCAAGACTCTGGACCACACTATATACACTTAAAAAAAAATGGTGGCACACAGCAAGGTCTCACTGTCAAAGGCATGCGAGAATGGAGTGAAAATATGAGTAAACTTGGTGCCTTCCACGCATTACAAAATGAGCTTGAAAACCAAGACTCAGTCATTCAGAATTTTTTTGCGTATGGACAAAGCTTGAAAGCACGTGGCTAAATAGAGGTCACATCCCCGTCATCTTGCCACATCAGGTCTGACAGTCAGACCACTGGTCTGACCTTGACAATAAGTGTGCTTTGGAGCTGTACGAAAAGGAGCAGTGCGAGCAACATGAATATTTATTATGAAGTCACCGGTTTACTGTCTGCAGTGTGAAAGGTTACACTCGCGTCAACTTGTCTGGATTGTCTGAGTCGGCCAGGGAAGAGGGGGGGGGGGTCGTATACTCATAGCACATATGCGTGATATCCAGGAGTCTGTTGGTAGCAGACAACTGGATAGATAAAGATGCATCCCGGTAAAAAACGATGCCTTGCGCCAACATTGTTTTTATCTTGCCATCTTAGACGTCGGACCAACATAGAAAAACATTGGTTTATTGCCATGTGTTTGCTAGGATGGACGCTATGGACAAATACAGTTAGTACTTATCGCGTGCAATAGGCCAATAGGTAGGTGGGGTGCTCCATTTGGCATCTGGATTCGTTTGAAGCCCGGTACACACAGTGAGATTATCTCATGAGATTTGTCCCATAGGATAAGTTGGATGGTGAATCTTACTGTGTGTATTTTGCTTGAGACACGATTTTAAGACCCGTACGACAAGATTAGAAGTGCCACTATCTTGAATGAATCCAGATGAAACATGGAACACTACACCTACTAGCAGGCCTACCTATATTGTACATGATGAGTAGCCTACTGTAGGCCTATATGTCCATATAGTGTCCATCCCAGCAAACGCATAACAATAAACCAATGTTGTTGTTAGACGTCGGACCAACATTAAAAATTGTATTTGTGTGACATTTATGTAAATGTGGTCTTTAACACGAGGACGGTTAATTGGATTTTCCGGTATCACACCTCCAGGCTAGTGTCCCTAGTCACCATTCTGTTGAGTTGTTACCCTTCATCAATGCTGATCACGAGGTGAGGTGTGAAATGAAGCTGGTGATATATCCGTACTGTTTTGGTAATTGCATTTTGGACGGTGTTTTATCTAAGTAGCCTACAAAGTTAATTGCGTTTTAGGCGGTGTTTCATTAGGAATAATAATAATAATAAACTTTATTTATAGAGGGTAGTACGTTGTACTAATTTGCAATGGGCCCTCTTTAAACACATGCAATAGTACAATGATTTAAACATGTACAAAATTAATGGTAAAACATAGTACAGACTATAATACAAAATATAATATTTAAATACAATATTTAATTTTTTTAATGTAAATTCACACTGCAAAAAACACAATGTCTATTTAAGAATATGTACATCATAAATGTATTATTTTTTTTATTATTATTTATATTAATTATTCAGTTATTGTTATACACAGTACATATTAACTAGAGATACATGTAACCATGTAACGATAGAAAAATAAATTATTGCCATATTGTGTAAATATTATTCCTGCACCAAAACCAGAGATAAAATAAACACATAACTTATTATACAATGTTTCATTGTAGTAAAAAAGACACTCTGGAAAGCGTGGAATTCTAATTTGTGTCTTTAAGTATATCTGAAATATTGTTCAAACCATTTGATATGTTCTTGAAAGTACTACGAATAGTACAATAAAATATAAATTGTATTTTTATTATAGGATTCATATCATGATTATGATCGAGCCTACAACACAAAATAAAATAGCGAAGGATGATTAGTGGGACTATGGCATGAGAGACGTGGAGGATCTATAGCTCTGGCTCGAAAGCCACCGTCCAAGATTCGAGCCAGCTATAGACAACATGCCACACGAAATGTAATGATGGCATGCGAGCCGTGGAGGAGGTCGCTTCGGTTCGAACGTATCAGCGAAAGCCGCCGTCCAAGATTCAAACCAGATATAGACAACGTTCCACACAAAATTTAATGTTTAACATTACCATAATTACCATTACAAATTTGCCAAGTATGTCCCATGGATATGACAACGTCGAGTAGGCCAATCTGGTTCGATCGTATCAGCGAAAGACGGCGGCCAAGATTCGAGCCAGACCTAATGTTTAGTGATTACCATTATGTTTGAGAAAAATATTGTTGTACATATAACTGTTTGAAATTAGCTAGACTTCTAGAGTTTCGAATATGAGGTGGTATCTTATTCCATATTTGTGTACCAAGATTCATAAAACTTTTACTGTGGCTATGTGACACATGAATGTTATGGTTACTGGCGGCCCTTGTCTTATATTTGTGTACTATTTAATTCAAACATTTCATTCATACCTTGATTACACATACCGTTTAAACATTTGTACACTTGCACAGCTCGATGATAGCTAATTCTCTCTGGTATTGACATCCATCGTAGATTTGTATATAGTACATGACTCGGGTTGTATTTTGTCTATCACGTACTTCATCAAGGATTAATCTGGCAGATTTTTAGGGAGTTTTTCAAAAGAAGTTACTAGTGTTATTGAACAATTTCCCCACACAACACAACAATAATCAATATGTGGCAAAATATAACTGTTTACAAATAATTTCCCGGCATTCACTGGTAGGAAATTGTATTTGCTGGAGAAGATAAAGGTTTATTGTAATCTTATTACGAATTGCTTTAATATGTTCATCCCAGCTCATAACATTATCGAAGTGAACTCCAAGTATTTTTGTTGTCGCAAAATTTGATTTTATAGTGCCATCGATATCTACATTGAGAGTTAAGGTTGTTTTTTGCTGGAAATAATTAATGTGTTACACTTTGGCAAACTGAGAATCATGTAATTTTTGAGGCACCAGTTAGATGTGGAGGTCCCACAATCGGAGAGTGTATTTTCGATGTCTACAATACGTTTACCCGACGCTGATATGGTGGCGTCATCTGCATGCAGCATTGTGTTGATTCGTTTATTGAATAGTGGCATATCATTGATATAAATTAAAAACAAAAGGGGACCTAAAATCGATCCTTGTGGTACCCTGGAGTTGATTGTCTGTGGTTGTGATAATGTGCTCTTAACAGATTTTCGTTGTGATCGGTTTTTACGATAGGACTGAAACCAACAGATTGTATCAGCATTACAATGGTAAAGTTTTAATTTCTCTAATAGTAATGTGCGGTTAACGAGATGCCTTACTTAAATCTAACTGTAATAAACCAAATAAGTTACTAGTTTGGAAAGCATTGTATATTTCCTCAGTGAGTATAATTAGTGCAGTCTGACATGAATGATTTTTTCTAAACACAAACTGTGTATCAAGCAGTAGCTTATTGTCCTGGAGGAAGTCATATAAACATAATATATACACGTGTTTTTCTACGATTTTTGAGAGAATCGGCAAAACTGTAATTAATGGGTCTGTAGTTAGAATAGTCATCCGTCTTTCTTTTTTTAAAGATCGGTGTCACTTTTGCCTCATTCCATTTCTCTGGAAATGATTTAGTTTTGATGCTAAGGTTACAAATATAAGTGATTGAGTCAGTTATTGCTGGGGCAGCTAATTTAAGTGTACTAGTACCAATGCCACCCAATTCCGTCAATTTAGACTTTGGCATACTTCTTAACTGTTTTAGCACGAAATCTGTAGACAATTCTGGTAGCGCAAATAAAGTTCTCATTGACCTTCTCATTGACAATTTTTTTTAATATTTTCAGCTATGTCATCATGTAAATCAGTAGACCCACAGGTGTATATTTTGAAGGAGCATTGGCATAAAACGAGTTTAGAGAATTAGCAATCTCAGACTCATTTGTGATAACCTCCCCGTCGATAGTTAGGCTATTAAGGCCTAAGTGCTTTGGGTTGTTTATCAGGACAAACTCCCTTTAAATGTTTCCATTATATGAAGGGATTTTTTTTATTTGATTGGACGGCTTCCTGATAAAATTCTTTTTTAGGTGATCGTGTCAGGTTAACGACTCAGTTTCGCTATATTTTATACTGTATAAAATTATGTCTTTTTTCATGTAATCTTTTGTGTGAATTTCAAATTTTATTTCTTATTCATCCATTTGGGTTGTTGTGAACGTTTTACTTTTTTTTTGTATAATAGCTCGCTCCCGTTGCTCGCCGAAGGCGAGCAGTGGAGCGGCTTAATGGTAACACATGTGGAGAGGTCATCTTGGCCCTTTCACAATGTTAGGGCTAAATTTGTTTGGTATGGAAGTTATTTGATGGTGAATCGTGGGCGCGCATAACCGGAAGGGTAGGCACTAAATAAGAGACACTGGAGGCACATACATCCCGGGGATGCCCGTGCCTGGACCAATCACAGACATTCTTGCATTACAAGTCGATGGGTGCACTCGATTAATATTTGATTGGTGATATTTACAAAACGGATAAAATTACTCTTAATGCAGCTGTAATAATAGACCATTTATCTGCATGTATGCATATAATAACAATTGCTAATAAAATAACATTCCAAGATGTCACAGCAGCTTTGTTATAACTAATACATGATGATGTAACATCCTAGGGATATCATAGCTGCTTCTACATCCCAGGGACTTAATAGCACCTTTGAAATAGTCATCCCAGGGATGTTACAACTCGTTTGTTATAACTATTACATCCCAGGGGTGTCATAGGTCGATCATTTGTAATAACTACTATCCAGGGATGTCACAACTCATTTGTATAACTAGGCCTACTACATCCCAGGGATGTCGTAGCTCCTTCTACATCCCAGGGATACTATAATGCCTTTGTTTTAACTACTACATCCCAGGGATACCATACCTCCTTTGTTATAACTACTACATCCCAGGGATGCTATAATGCCTTTGTTATGACTACTACATCCCAGGGATACCATACCTCCTTTGTTATAACTACTACATCTCAGGGATACCATACCTCCTTTGTTATAACTACTACATCCCAGGGATGCTATAATGCCTTTGTTATAACTACTACATCCCAGGGGTACCATACCTCGATCGATCCTTTGTTATAACTATTACATCACATGGATGCCATAACTCCTTTTTTAACTATTACATCCAAGTATGTCATAGCTCATTTGCTATAACTACTGCATCCCGGAGATGTATGATTACTTTATTATAACCAGTACATCCCAGGGATGATGTAGCCGTCCACTAACTATGATAATGTAATCATGACATCCCTGGGATGTACTAGTTTTGATAAAGTAATCCTGACATTCATGGGACATATCAAATATTTTAAGTGGGTTATGACTTCCCTGGGATGTAATAATAATATTATAACAAACAATCATGACATCCCTGGGATGTAATAGTTATGATAAAGTAATCATGACATCCCTGGGATGTAATAGTTATGATAAAGTAATCATGACATCCCTGGGATGTAAGAGTTATGATAAAGTAATCATGACATCCCTGGGCATGTATCAGCAACTTGTTATTATGAGTTATAACAAAAAATCTATGACATTCCAGGGATCGATGAAGTAGTTGTAGCAAAGTAGCCATGACATCCCTGGGATGTAGTGGTTAAAACAAAGGAGTCATGACATCCCTGGGATGTTGTAGTTATAACAAACGAGTCATGACATCCCAGGGATGTCATGATTTAATCTTCACAATTAATACATCCCAGGGATGCTGTAAGTTAATCTTCACAATTAATACATCCCAGGGATGTCATAATTCAATCTTCACAATTAATACATCCCAGGGATGGATCTCAGGGATGTCATAATTCACTCTTCACAATTAATACATCCCAGGGATGTCATGATTTAATCTTTACAATTAATACATCCCAGGGATGTCATAATTCAATCTTCACAATTTATACATCCCAGGGATGTCATGATTTAATCTTTACAATTAATACATCCCAGGGATGTCATAATTCAATCTTCACATTAATACATCCCAGGGATGTCGTAATTCAATCATCACACTAATACATCCCGGGGATATCGTAAGTTAATCTTCACAATTAATACATCCCAGGGGTGTCGTAAGTTAATATTATAATATCAATATAATACATCCCAGTGGTGGATTAATTCAATCTTCACAATTAATTCATCCCAGGGGTGTCATAATTCAATCGTTACATGTCAGAGGGCAATCTTTACATTGATTAAATCCCAGGCATGTTGTCAGTTAATCTTCACAATCACTACATCCCAGGGAGGTCATAATACTATATTCACAATTAATGCATCCCAGGGATGTCCTTATTCCACCTTCACAATATTAATTCAACCTTCACAACATAGGGGCCTACATCATCCCAGAGATGTCATGATACAATCTTCACAAGTAATATACGATGAAAAGTAATATACGTGCCAGGGATGTCTTAAGTTAAGTATTTGTGGCGTCTCTTAACCCTTTCAATTAGCCTGAATTTACCATTGTCATCTTCATCCCCTACAAGCCGCCAATTGCTGTTGCAATTCTCGAAGTGTAGTGGATGAAGATGACTTGAAGTGGTTGAAAAAATAAAGAAAATCACCATGTATTGGGAAGCCATTTTCATGGAAATTTTCATTCCAACACCCATTGTTGTAGAGAAATTAAGTCTGTTTTCATGGATGCAAAATGATGCTTTAATGCATCATGAGGGCTTAAAGGGTTAATTAATGAGCAAGTGAATGTGTTAGAACATGCCAGGGATGTAGGCTAACATCCTTTCGGCGTCTCTTATTTAGTGTCTCGGGTAAATAAGAGACAGCCAAAGGATGTTATACCATCACTGAATGACGGTATACCCTAAACATTGCTAAATGACTATTTGAACAATAATCAATTGTGTCCTCAACATTTAATGTAAGAGCGTCTGTGATTGGCCATACAGTGGAACATCCCCGGGATGTAATATCCTTTCGGCGTCTCTTATTTAGTGTCCACCAACAGGAAGCCCACAGGAAGCCCATGTTTGTTTGTTTGTTTGTTTGTTTGTTTGGGTTAGCTAGCCCGCATGCAGGCTGCCCGGGCCTCTCGATAATCATCGATCGATCACAATCCCGCCTTTAGTCCAGTTGCTTTTTACTCGGAGCTGTGTATCACTAAGCCGGTAGGCCACATCAAGAGCCGAATTCAGTGCTCACAGACTACCTTTGTACATCCACGGCAGCTAAAGCAACCATAGAACCCAATGGTGATCATGTGCATAGATGACGATGATGACAGTTGCCATGGGCAAGCAAAAGGTCTCAGAAAACAATTTGTTCATCAGTATAGTCTCACAGCACAAATACGCAATTAAATTTACAGAAGGCATTTATTTTTAAATTTTTACTTCATGGTGTTGTAGTCATGGCTATTAAACTCAGTCTCCCAACTGTATTGTATTTTACTGAAATTCATGAAGGAAATAACTTCAATCTATGACGTCATAATTTATCATCTGTAGATCTAGTAATGAACTGCATATTTTTATAATGAATGCAATACTATCACCCCTACTGTTGAATTCATTATTCACCGTACCGGTCGAAATTTTGCCTTTTTTTGGAAAATAGCCATTGTATGTAAATAATTGACATATATTCACTTACTGTGAGTATTCCGGCGTTTAAATAATAACAATAGCATAGGGATACATCAAATGACCAGCTGTGATGTTACATTCATTTCGAAAAGTTTTGATTTTTTTACTCAACTGGCGACCATGTTTACAAATTCAGCGCTGTCTGATCCACATTTCATAACCGGATGGAACTGGTTTGAGGAAGGTCCTATTATTCAAATGGGTACTGCCAGGTTTTTAAACGGGCACGTGCTCACTCTAGTCTACAGTGACACTGCATGATTGCGTGCAGACTGAGAGTGGTTGACAGTATTGTAATATATAGAAATAACTACTCCTCATTTATTTATTACTTCAATGATGTATGTTAATTCAATAAAGTGGTCCATTTATTATTATCTTCAAATATTTGATCCTTTCACTGGGCGTGACGTCATTCAAGGCTTCCTCAAGCTTTTTGTTGAACTGCAGTGGAGTCATGAAGCTAGCCGTGACGTATTCCATTAGTGGAACGGCTGTCACCTATCACTAATATTCTGAGCGCCCCCCCCCCCCCCCCCCAAGCTAATTGTTCCCCAGCTGTCATGATTTACGGTTGCTGTGCTCAGCGCTCACACCTTCCCCACGGCGAATCCCAATAGGTTGTTGGCGAACAAGATGGCGCGAGATGTTGTTTACAATTTGAATTTCCGGTTATAATCTGACCATTTTACGAGTTTTCCGATACGTATTGACACATTTTATGAACGATTATCAACATTAACAGACAAGGCATGAAGTGAACCCAGAAAGAAGAGACAATTTGCAGTGGTTGGTGACATTTTTGACGATTTTTGATCAACATTGAGACTTGTATTGACACTTAGTGAATCTCTCACCGTTGAAGTCAACAAATGTCGCCAAGAGACCCCTGTCTGAGTTGATCAAAAAGGTGTGATACACACTGGCACGTGGACTGTTTACTGTCCACACGACCTGGCCTTAATCCAGCTGGTAAATCCCGAGAGACGCCATGCCTGGGCTGAAAAGACCGTTAACCCTTTGCCTCCAGCTTCCACCAGTGGGCAGAATCACAGAAGAAGATGTCTTAGAGAGCCTGCTACCACATATTGATGCAGAGAAGATCAAGTGCATTCAAGTGACGTCCAATGAAGGCTGGGTAACTGTAGCTGATGAGACAACACGGAACCAGTTGATTGGAATTGAAATCACTATCAAAGGTCGCAGTGTACGCATACAAAACAATGGGTTAAACGTTACAAACGTAACGATAAAAGATGCTCCGTTCGAACTACCAAATGATGACCTCATAACAACATTATCCGCTTATGGTAATGTGGTACGTCGCAGTATGAGGATGGGGACAATAAAAGGCACCCAAGTGAAGACAGGAACACGCTATGTAGAGATCATCGACGTAGACGGACCGATCCCTACAGAACTGAAAGCAGGAGAATACAACATACGAGTATTCTGTGACAATGGAAAAACAGAGTGCAGACATTGTGGGCAAACATCACACCCCAGCTACAAGTGCCCGATAAAACCAGGCTCCAACAGAAGATGCTATCGATGCTTTAGCACAGGACATGTCATAAAAGACTGTTCCAATGAAGTAGTCTGCAGACACTGCTGCCAAACTGGACATCGAGAAGCACAGTGTGGAGGTAAAGAAGAGCTGACCAAGTTCGGTGACTACCGTCATGAAATCGCAGAAGGACGACTCGCTACTGACTTGGAAAAAGACACTACAGACCTGGAGCCAACACCAACAACACTCAGCAACGAACATGAAAAGAGCCTAAAACATGACATGAAATCTGAAGGTGACAAGGACAACAGCGACACCAGTAACATCGGCGAAAACAACATTAGTGTCAGAGTGACCAGAGACGCGACACCATTAACCAGTAGAAATATGAAGGGTACACCTGCAAACTCTACTGGGCCCTCTACACCACAGACGATAGATGAGTTTGACATTCAATGCCAGACAATTATTATTGGTGACTCCCTTTTGCAAAACATTGAGAAACCGGGGGTCATGATAACAAAAAGATCAGGAGCATCTATAGCCGATGTAGATGAGTTAATAACTAGTGCTATGAACAGAAGTAGAAAAGAACTGAAACCTGATCATGTCGTTATACATCTCGGCACAAACGACATAACGTACAAGAAAACATCAGCTCCATTAGTAATTGTGAAATATAGTGTAGCATTGGACAGTTTGGAAAAAACTTTTCAAGGAGCTAAGATTGGTATCTGCTCCATTCCCCCGAGAAAAGGCAGCTCCACGGACGTAAAGAGAAGCAACACGGCGGCGACCATCGTCAATGAGTATCTGGAATCCCTGGCTCAGGTGCACCCTGATCGCTATGTCTACATTGACACATGGTCCAAGCTGTGGTCGACAAAAGGGCACGCCATGAAACACCACTACGACAAAAGTGACGAGAAGGGTGTTCACATGACTGAATCTGGCAGGGAACTGCTCATCAGTAGTATAATCAACACACTCTACCCGGAGCCAGCTAACATCAATAAGAGAAAGAACAGTGCCACACACAGTCCTGCTAACGACAAGCAGTTAAAAGAACAAAGACTCAGTTCTACACCACCAATGCCTGCAGAGCCCAGTGAAAGTGACCCTAATAGCTCCATGACTAAGAAATAGGACATTTGCCAGGGCAGCCATCATCGCCACAAGACTGTAATATCTAATAGTCCACCTTCAGATCGAACTAATAATAGGTCATCTATTAACACACCAAAATGTAGCTCTGTTGCAAGTGATCTTGACATTGTTCTTTTAAATATTTGTGGTTTGAAAGCCAAGTTGAAAAATATTGATTTTGAACAATTTATACAGAAACATCAAATAGTATTCTTAACAGAAACTAAACTAGGTAAATTTGATGAGATTATTATACCAGGATTTAAGCTTCTAATTAATAATAGACAAACAACCAGACGAGCATCTGGGGGAGTGGCCATTTTAGTCCATGAGTCCATAGTGAATTTTGTGAAGGTTTTGGACTTCGGTATCAAAGAAACCATCTGGATTAAAATATCAAGACCATTTTCTAATATACCAGTTGTTTTTGGCCTCGTATACGCTCCACCAGCAGACTCTCCATATGCAGATCCGTATGTCTTTGATGATATTGAAGAAACTATAAATAACATTAAAAGTGAAGATGAAGATATGGCAGTCTGTCTTCTTGGCGATTTCAATGCCAGGACGGGTATACTCTCTGATGTGTCACATAATGATGAAAGTGAAGATCAAAGTGTTGAGTTATGTGAAATTCTCAATAGTAATTCTAATGTCACAAAACGCTCAAACAAGGATCAGTATGTAAATAATAGGGGTAAACGGTTAATAGAGCTCTGTAACAGTATAGATTTGCATATTATGAATGGCAGATATGGAGCCGATAAAGGTATTGGTAAAACAACATGTAAAAATGCTAGTGTTGTAGATTACATTCTAATCTCTGAAAACCTTGCTCCATACGTTGAAAAATTTGATATTTTGGAATTTGACTGCATTATTTCTGATATCCACTGCCCCGTCAATGCTGTTTTCAATTTAGTACTAGAAAAAGAAGACGATCTGTCAAATAAAACTCTTCATACACGATCTGAACATGTAATTAAATACAAGTGGAAATCAGACTCTGCAGCTTCATTTCAATCGAATGTATCAGATGAATGTATTGAATTGATATTGCACACTATGGATAGAGCAGAAGCAGAGGGGAATATTACAGCAGATGTAGTGAGTAATGTTTCGGATGATATATGTAAGGTACTGAAACAATCTGCTACTGCCTCTGGTCTATCACATGAAGTTAAAGTTAGTGCTAAGAAACCTAGGCGACGTGCTTTACCTCATAAACCGTGGTATAATACAGAATGTGAGGAAGCACGTCGCAATATGTTGAAATATAGAAATAAATATAGGAGAATAAAAAATGCGACACATTTTAACGAAGTTAGAGTATATAGTAAACAATACAAGAAAACTGTAAATAAAGCTTTCCGTGAATATAAAAAAGCCACCATAAATAAATTACGAACATTACAATCCGAAAATCCAAAGGAATATTGGAACATAATCCAGGGAAAAACAAAACAAGTGAATGAGACTAAAATATCTTTAGATATATTTGAGCAACATTTTAAGAAATTAGCGTCTGAAACTAATCAGACGGAGGCATGCCACCGTGAGGAGCTCAACGTCGCTGACGATCCTGATCTCAATAAACCCTTTACCACCCAAGAAATTACAAGAGCCATCAAAAAATTAAAAAGTCACAAATCTTTGGGAATTGATCAAATTATCAACGAATTTTTTAAACATTCGCCAGATAAATTAATACCAGTATATGCAAAATTATTTAACATTATTCTTGCTACAGGCATAGTACCAGACGATTGGGCTATTAGTATTATAAGACCCATCTACAAAAATAAAGGAGATGATACTGATCCAAATAATTATAGAAGTATTTCTCTGCTCAGTTGCTTCGGTAAGCTGTTCACAAGCTGTCTGAATGAAAGATTATCAAACTTCGTTAAAGCTCATGACACCGTCGGTCCAGAACAGGCTGGTTTCAAATCCGACAATTCCACCATAGACCACATTTTTGTTTTGAAAACTTTGGCCGATATTTACCTCAACAAACGTAAACGATTATACTGTTGTTTTGTAGACTATCAAAAGGCATTTGATACCATAAATAGAACCAAATTATGGTCCAAGTTGTTATCCTCTGGGATATCAGGGCGGATTCTAAAAGTAATTAAAAACCTCTACAGTCAGGCAAAATCATGTGTTAATGTAAATGGAAAAAACTCTGAATATTTCTCATGTAATGTTGGAGTTCGACAAGGAGAAAATTTATCTCCGTTGCTTTTTTCTCTCTACTTAGCTGATCTTAGCGAATTTATATCACGATCTTGTAAAGGTCCAGAAAAAATCCAGGAGATGGACCAGCTAGTCCATGATCCAACAGAAGATCTAGTATCGTACTTAAAGTTATATATTTTGATGTACGCGGATGATACTGTATTATTGGCTGAATCCCCTGAAGACCTGCAAAAATATTTGGATACTCTAAATGAATATTGTAACAATTTTGATTTTAAAATTAACACCAGTAAAACCAAAATATTCATTTTTTCGCGAGGCAAATTAAAAAATATACCTTCGTTTAATTTTGCGGACATGAAACTTGATGTAGTCAATAATTACAATTACCTGGGTGCCACGTTTAATTTTAATGCAAAATTTAATGTTGCAAAACAAAGTCTTTATCAAAAGGGATGTAGGGCAATGTTCGCTCTACTGAAACGGATTAAATCTCTATCTCTACCTCCAGATATTGCATTAAAGTTATTTGACACTCTGGTAAAACCTGTTGTATTATATGGAGCTGAAGTGTGGGGAAGTGAAAATTGCGACATTGTAAATAAAGTGAAATTAAGGTTCTGTAAATATATTTTACATGCTCATAAATCTACTTGCTCTAATATGGTTTATGGAGAGTTGGGTGAAACGCCGCTTCATATAGATATTAAATGTAAAATGATCCTCTACTGGGCGAGACTGATTAACAGTAAAGAAAATAAACTGTCGAAATTGATTTGCTCTTTAATATATAAACTTTATGAGAAGGATTTGTTTCATTCTAGTTGGATTACCTCGGTGAAAAACATACTAGATAGTGCTGGATTCTCTGGGATTTGGACGAATCAATCTTTACCTGAATCACCGGATCATTTAATTACAATTCTCAAGTTAAGGCTGCACGACCAATTCATACAAAATTGGAATGAAGGCATAACAAAAGGTGGTAAATGTACTGTATACCGTATAATTAAAAATACTTTTGGTTTCGAGAAATATCTGACTGAACTACCTGTAAATAATAGAATTCTTATGACAAAATTTCGGTGCCGCAATCACCGTCTACCAATCGAAGCTGGTTGTCGGGCTCAAATTCAGCGCGACCTACGGTTATGCCTCCATTGCAATGACATCGGCGATGAGTACCACTATCTGTTATGCTGTCCGTTATTCAGAGAAGAGCGTAAAAAATATATAAATGTCAAATTCTGGAAAAGACCTTCCACTATTCAACTGGAACAATTATTCAAACAAAACGATTATAATAATGTACTGCAGTTAAGTTTATTCGTGAAAGTGATTATCGCAAAGTTTTAAAGTGTTCTTAACAATGAATAATAACATCTAATCCACTGATTCTTGTATAAATCATTACAATTGTAAATAGAATTATAATATGCACTGTATTGTATTATATGGCGCCAGCGCTTTCCTGGCTCTTCTGTCATGTTCCGCACACAGGAACCATCAGCAATAAATACTTGTTACTTGTTACTTGTTACTTGTTACCTACCATACGATACCTTCACTTCAGCTGAGTGTTCCATCTGGGTAGACTATAGGCCTATTGTCAGGTCGAGACTCCACAAAATATAATTCCTGTAGGCATTTTGAAAAAAAATGTTTTGAAACTTTCATTAAACCTAATTCGGGTGTCTTTAATTCAAAAGTGGTGAATGTCAAGATGTGTTTTGACTCTTTGAGCCCCCAAATCACAAATTAAAATAATCACTGTTTTTATGTAGAACTGAAATATTTACGCATTTTTTATACAAATAAACATAGGGGGCCTATAATTTACTTACGTTTAAAGAATATAGAGAATATTTTTTCAACTAACCCTTTGGTTACTAAAAGCTATATTTATATATTAATTCACATTGTATCATTTAATTTAGAACATTCACAAATAACATATATATATGTGTAATAAATTATTATCAATGTTGTAGGTGGGGATTTTTATACAAGTCAAAATAGTGTATTATGATCTAGACTACATACAGCTAAAAAAAAATGTCATCATTTTGTTTTGAATTGATGTCACAATGGGGGAAGCATTAATCCAGCTACAGTGCTGTAGACATAAAGCAAGTCTAAAAAATAGCTTCTCTTTCCTAAATTCCTATCATAATTTTTTTTTATAAATCCATGTCTGGTATATGATCTAAGTTAGACTATTTGTCATGTAATGCAATTCAAGGCTAAAAACGGATTGTAATTTTATCCAGTGGGTTTATATCAGTTCTAAATTCTAGAGGTATGTCGGCGTGATTAAAAAAATGACATGTCAGAAGGAAGCACTGGACGGGGAAGCGCTAATACTTTCCATTTTTGCTTATCAAATTAAACGTCATGTTAGCATGACTTAAATGCTACGAAAAACACACTTAGCTTTAAAATATATACTTGTTTATTCAGAAATATAACCTCATGTCTTTTAATTGTCACTTGAAGCTGCTTCGTTGTCCCTACATCTTTTTATTTTAATTATATTTCTTTATTAGTATAATACTTTGTATCATTGTCTTCTGTCACGTTAGATGTTGCTGTTTATTGCAAACCATCGAAATACAGTTATTTTAGCCGTTCTACAATGCAATAATCTAAAACAAACAATCCAAATACTTATTTCTGAGTGGGTGCAGAAACATTTTAGTCAGCGAAGTGGCTTCTAGTAACAATGTTGCTGACGTGACAAAGTGTCAACAAAAACTTCACGTTAACATACTTTAAAATTAACAAAAAATGACACTTGGTATTAAGAAATCTTCTTGTCTGATCACAAATACAATCTACAGTCTTTTATTTTCAATTTAAATATTGTTTATGGTTGATTCATTGTTCCTAATTCTTTTCAGAGATTATATAATTCTAATAAATCTTTTATATTTTTTTCACAAAAAATCACTTTTTTGTTCGATTGATTAATTGAACTACATTCACAAAAGTTTCTGAAAACAAACATAGTACTGCTGAAATGAGTAAATTTTGACAACATTTTGATCATATTTTCAAACAATTATGGTCGGGAATTCAATGTGGCACTTTATCGTGTTCGGTGTCACAAACGGCCGCCATTTTGTTTTAATTTCTAGAGTCTATGAACAACATCCAGCTTCCCGTCTGGAAACAAAGCATCAGACAGCCATTCTGAGTTTGAATTCAGAGGGCGGTAGAAGAAGCCTACAAGTATATTTTTTGAGATTGCAAATTTAATTTCTAGCCAGATTATTTCTATAGTGGGATTTTCATGATCGGTTCTTCTTGCATAGGTTATATCGTTTTGAATATAGCAGAGCAAGCCTCAGCTGGCTTTTGCAATCCTATCTCTTTGTTCTAATTCGAAACCTTCATGATATAGTAGTCTATCATCAACTTTATCATTAAAGAATGTTTCACCTAAACAGAAAATGCCTGGTAGCTCATTGTCTAAGGTAAGTTTAACTTGGTCAATCTTCCCCATTATATGATTAATGTTCAAATGAGCAATACGTAAACCTGTAGCAGGGAATCAGGGTGGAGTATTTGACCGGTACAGTAAATACTTACAAGTGTGCACAATGGTTAATACAACCAGAAATGATAGAATGAGTTGCGGATCAAATTTTCAAGATTTGTTGAATATTACATTTGATTTGATACTATCTAATTGAGATCGTACAACAGATTCGGGTTCCTGAGCAACATAGGATTGCATGTTTGTCAGTTCACACAGGGTATCTGGTGATAATTTACTACAATGTCTATCATGCATCTCTTTAGAGTCATTACTGTATACACTTTTTAACAAATCCTCATTGAGGATTTCAACACTCACATTTAACTCATTGTTGAATGTCTCTACTGTACATGTAGGCCTATAAGAATTATTAAGGTTTTCTTTTAACTCATTGTTTGTATGCATCACGTCGCTGCTCGCTTGCCAGTTTGAGAAAAATCCATAGATGCTCCGATTATGGAGCGACAGAGTTTATCCTTTCCTGTTTCTCCCTCGCGCTATTCATAGGCTACCCGACAAACAATTTTATAGTGGGACAGGATCGGACCTATCATGGCAGAATTTTGTGCCAGTAATGGGCCAATACAGTCAAACTAATATGCCAGAACCGGCCCCATTTTGGCCCAGGGTAGTTTTCATACAGTTTGCACACAGGGCCACATATGGCCCAGTACTGGTTACCAAGTTTGGGCCTGTTGAGGCCCCATATCGGCCCAGATATCAGGAATACATATAGGCTGCCATTTGGTTATATTCACCGTGCCAATACTGGCCCAGATACGATTATATAATGGCTGTACAACGTTTACGTGACTAAAATTAGCATATGGCGTGTTTACACACAAATTCAAATGGCGACAGTTTGAATATAATTCGACGATACAATCAGGCCCCCACGCGGCATTTTATATCATAGTTAAACTGAAAGTCATGTTCTGGAACCTCTATATTAGAATATACTTCAATGTCGCAACCTTTAAGTTTAGTCCAGTCGAAAAAAAATGCTGGAGGATACTTGAGTCTTGATCTTCAAGCTATTTTTCTAATGCCTGGATTAATAAGACATCGAGTTTAGTCCTATTTATAATAGTAGGCCTAGGCCTACAACCTTGCTGGGTGCCATAATTTTTTTAAAAGTGTAGGCTATAGTCTGGTGCAGAGTCTGGAAAAACCCAGAATGCACATGTCCGAGCAAGTGTCGCAAATTACGATAATCTTACCATATGTAGGCCTACAGACAATATCAGGCGAGAAATTTCATCAGACTATTCTCATTAGACATATCTTATGAGGTAATCTCACCGTGTGTACCAGGCAGTGTATGATATAGGCTAGCTATTAAAAAATGTTTTTTTTTTAATTTATTTTATTTCAAAATTCATGTCATATTGAGGGGGAAACTCTCAGCCCAGACAGACACTCAACCCAGCGAGTGTGTGATATAGGTTAGCTAGGTTTAAAAAAAAAAAATTGTTTTAAAATTTACGTCATATTGAAGGGGGAACACTCAGCCCAGACAGTGTATGATATAGGCTAGCTAGGTTTAAAAATAATAAAAAAGACTTATTTTAAATTATTTTATTTCAAAATTCATATTAAAGGGGGAACACTTTCATCTTTTTTTTAACAACTTTTCATCATTTTGACATTTTGGGGGGAAAACTAGTCAAAATAGTGTAAGCCTATGTTACATAGTCTAGCTGTCAAAATAATCATGTCATATTTTTTTCAAGCTTTATATATGTCGATTTTGGGAGCAGTCAAAATAGTGTATGCCCATTATGATATAGACTAGCTAGTTGAAAGATAACAATGTCATCAGAAGGGTAGAATTAGAGACTACCGTTAGACTAGTACTAGATGAAAGGTAAGGCCCAGATCAAGATTAATTATCATTAAATTATTAAGATATAGGCCTAGTGAAACTGAAAGACAAATTAACTTGTAGTTGTAGCGCATGTTTTCGCCGATTTCTTAGTCAATTCTCAACAGATATTCATGAAATTTAGCGAGGACTATTTGCCAGTCATCCTCCAAATACTGTGAAATTTGAGTTGAAAAATATCCAATAGTTCAAAATTTACAGTAATGGAATTCAGGGCTTAAAGCGGAATTTAATTTAACCAGTTTAATGGGTTCTTATAGACTATAGAAGGACGTCGTAATTAGAAAATTATTAGGCCCAGTCTACATGAGGGGAACAACCAGCCCAGTATAAGACAGGAAGTAAACATTACCGTAACCAAGGGTGACACGCATGAGCACCGACCCCAGGGGGAAGCACTGGAAGGGGGAACTGCTGGCCGGCCACACCGGGCTTAAGATAGCGGCGCCTCTGGTCTTGTCACACAGAAATTGAACATGCAGAATTTCTGAAGTACATCTTTTGGGTCATAAAACTGTGTCTTAAACACCTGAGTAGGCCTATACACGATGAGATTCACCATCCAACTTATTATTTGAGACAAATCTCATGAGATAATCTCACGTGTGTAGCGGGCTTAAGTGTCAAGACAAAAATATAGTATTTTATTCACTTTCTGTCGGTTTCTGTCCCATTCCTGATAATTGAAATGCCGCTAACTATGCGCTCATGGTTTTCCTGTGGCCCAGACACTCGTGATAATGTGGCGGGAAATAGCCTATCTGAAAGCGCAGGATTAGGCTACATTTGTCAGATTTGTTTATCTAGATATACTTTTTTTTATTGTCAACAGTGCGAGTCGTCGTAATATTTTTTGTCAATATAGTTACTAAGTAAGTCAATGAGTATGATTGTGTATTCTCCTGGTTGTTCTGCAAATAGGTATCAAACTTGCAAATAAAGTGAGAGTGAGGATTGCTGGAAATAAAAAAACTCACCCCGTGAATGACTGGGCGATAATACATGTAATAACAGTGGACGAGTGGTTGTCACAAGTCTAACATGTCTAACGTTACATATGGGGGTAGCAAACACTTATAAGTTATAGACGCGCTGAACTCCATAACTCATAAGGTCTCACCACACAAATTCATACGCGCATATAATTAAAAAGTTTGATAGTGAGAGAGGTAGATCTACGATCTTTTTTATAAAATGTGATTTATTATAGCAGGCTTGGGGTTAAATATTACATTATTACCCATTCCCATTAATTAATATCATTTTGATACCAATTCAGCAATTGGCAATACATCTACAATTGGGTGACCATTTCTTCCTTCAAAAACATTGAAATCGGGAAATATAGATACAAAATGAAGTCCCTACGCTGGTAGTAACAAGGCATATGGGCAAAGCCCGCCACTTCAAGACTTTTCCACAAGCTAATTTCGAAAAATCAACTTCTCACTATACCCGCCGTCAGATAAACTTGTATCGCATGTTTTTTGCCAATTTCTCAGTCAATTCTCAACCGATTTTCATGAAATTTTGTATGGATTATTTGCGAGTCACTCGGCGACTACCGTGAAATTTTCTTCGGCAAATAATGTTTAGCTAAAAAGTTAGACTATCTGGCATGTAATGCAATTCAGGGCTTTAACTTTAATTTAACCAGTTTAATGGGTTTATAAAGGGACGTCGTAATTTCAAATTTACTACATGTCAAATGGTCTAACTTTTGAACTGCATAATATTTTTTTCTGAAAATTTCACGGTAGTCACCGCGTGACTCGAAAATAGTCCTTGCAAAATTTCATCAAAATCGGTTGAGAATTAACTGAGAAATCGGCGAAAAACATGCGATACAAGTTAAACTGACGGCGGGTATAGACCTCCTTTTACAACTTTATTTTAAAATATAAAAAATATTTTTTCTTGTCCTAAAAAATTGAGATACCAAGTATAAAACATCAATTTTATTCATTTTTTTAATGAACAATTAAAATCATCAAAAAAACACAGAATACGTTACCACCCTGGTTACATTTTAAACATTTACAAAAATATCTGATATGTATTGGGCATTTTTGTACAAATACTATGCAAAATAAAAACATGCACAATTAAATATAAATATGTAATTTTAATGTTTCTAAGTGTCAATGGTCCTGATACATTGCAGTTTATTGTTTTTCAAAGTAGTAGTGCATTTTTATTTTAGTTTTTTCCTGATAAGAACAGTAGTGTGTACATGTTCAATACCCTTTCAATATTGTTTTAAATAAACCTAGGCAATGCAATAAATTGTGTGTGTCATTGTCACCAGAATTATTGTATCTACTATCTCACTATACTTCACCAGGCACAAAATTATTGTCAGAATTAAATGTAGCGTATTCTGTATTTGTGTGTATAATGGACATTATTACACACTGCCACATTGAGTAATTGAGGTGTTTTTTGTCTAAGCACATTTTTGATTATTTCTATAACGATTATACTGAGTTTCTGTCATTTCGTGCCTGTTAATTAATATTTCCAATAAAAATGCAAAAAACGTTACCTGTATCTATGCTGTATCTATGCAGATACAGTCATGTAATAATTATGTCTTTATTGTCTTGTTCAGAACAAAGATTTGGGACAAAAAGTGACTCCACTCCATTCATAAAACCAGCATCCAGGAGCATTTCATTCATTATTTGGGCCTTTCCGGGGGTCGCGTCAAATATTCCTGATACAATACAGAGCAACTTCACAATGGTTTCACATCTTACTGTATGGACTTTTGAAATGGTCCCTTATTATCCATAGTAGCCTAGACCCTTGCCATATTTGGTTATTTGTGAGAGGCTGGGTAATCATGAATATTAATTAGCCTTGGAGAATGAGGTCAGCACCTCTACAGTCTTACCAAGCTTTGCAGTCTAACTACCCCTCCACAAGCCCACAATCCCAGCATACACGAGCAGTGCTCCAGCTAACATGCGTATATGCGTGAAATACGCATGTAAAAACAGCAAATACTCATTGATAGAAAATCTGAGGAGTAATATTACTTATAAAAAAAAATATAAAAATACCCATCAAAGTAAAAAGAAACAGACAAAATGAAACGATTGTTGTATTTTGTACTTGAGCACTCAGCAGAACTATGTGACCTGAGTGTAAGAAAAAATGATCAATGAAGCTTTCATGTTGTTGCATGAAAAATACTCCTTGTTTATTTTCTCATCATATTTCACTCCTCATCGCCCATTTCAATGAGTGAAATACTCCTCAAACCAAAAAATTATCTGGAGCTCTGCACGAGGCGTTGATCCAATGATGGCCGCTGCTGAAGATAGTGTGCCAACATTTAAACAGCATCGGGTCAATCTCTTGTCAACACATCCTCTTGTTAAGGAGCTCACCAGTCACTGAATACATACCCAGCAAATACGATGCGTTGACCCGATGCTGACACAGACAATGGGCCAACATTAAATCACGTTGCGGGTCTGTTGGATACGTCTTAACAAGCATGTGACATTGATGCAATGTTGGTTTAATGTTGGCCTACTGCATGCGACGCTGGGGCAACTTTAAGCCAGCATTGGTTCAATTTCTCTGTCAGCTGGGACGTAGACTACATTATTATAGGCCACACACCACATGCTCCAAGCAGTCTCTACTGCCAAACTGCTGTGTATCCCATGTTTAATGTTGGGCCAGCGTTGTAGACGCTGGGCCAGCGTTCACACATTAACACAGGGATAATGTGCTGTGTTTGCTATGTAATAGCAGACTCAATGTTGATACAGGCCTAATACTGGGCCAGTGTCACAGACGTTGGACCAACTTTAAGCCAGTATCAAAAGAATTGCTGGGTTCAAGCGACAGAGGTGATAATCTGATAATATCACAAGAGAAAGTCACTTGCGGGATGACACAATCATCATGTATTGAACCTTCACATAACAGGGTTGCCTACATCATGTGGGGCCTATAAGAGGTGATAATAATAGCCTTTGGCCACTAGGGCTATCTGTTTATCGTGGATTTTCAACCCAATCACAATGGTATACAATGAAAATGTGGCTACGTCAGACAGCTATCGCAGCCAACTGCATATTAGGCCTATATCCAGGGGCGTATCCAGGTGGGTGCTCAGGGTGCTCAAGCACCCCCCTTAATTTCCAGAGTGGTAATTTTCCAACCAATAATTGTACATACAATTAATCCACCATTCTCCGACATGTTGGTTCCAGCCCCCTCCACACCTAAATATATGCCCCTTCCCATTTAAAGGTGTCTGGGATGCATCATTGGCGCCATTAACAGATTAAAGACTCAGATTAGACAATGAACTGGTCAAGTGATAGCCACATTGCCCCTATGTGGCGACAGAAGCAAAATCTTTCCAATGCAAATCTTAAAAATTTGACCATTCAGAGCACCTAAAAGTAGGAATTTGTTGCGACTGGTCTTCTTTTTCTTGTCCACCCTTTACTAGTGTGAGATTTTTAAACATTCATTATTCTTTTTTGAAAAGAAACAGAATAAAATATATCAACTTTCTGTTAGTCTTGGCCAATAATTAAAACGTTGAGCGAAACTTGAAACAAAGTTATGGGAAATAAATATGCTAAGATTGATGATAATTATCATAGAATACCTTGAAACAACGTTGTTCCAAAGTAGATATGCTAAGATTGATAGTAATTATCATAGACTATACCCTACCCTATGATAATTATAACACACCACAAGCACAATACACAGTAGGCTATGGGGATCGCTTGAAACGGACAACGACTTAGAGTTGGGCGTGCTGCTCTTCCAAGCAATTGACGCTGCATAAAATAAAATAATAAGGACCACGGGATAAAGATCATTCCTCAATTACCATGAATCTTTCACCTGGGTGATGGCGAATTAATTTCTCAAGAGATATCATCTCTGAGACTCAGTCTTGAGAACAAGTGGATAAAAAACTGGGTCACTTTTTCAATTTCCAAAATTTAATTGTTTTAAGGCCTATTTAAAATCGTCGTATTTTCTCAGTGCAATATATAGACCTCAAGTATAACCACTGACACGAAATAATTCAGATACAGCTGGGACTCTTTTTTTTTTTTTTTTCTTTTTTACCAGAGACTAAATCAATGATAATAATTAAAAATTGGCGGTAAAGTTGTTTTAAAAATGTGGAACTACAACCAATACTAACAAAAATATCTGATATAGGCCTAACTGATGATGAACTGGAATATAACATTTGCATTAAGAAATATTCAGCCATAGGGGAGGGTGGCAAATTCATAAAGGTGAATTTAAAACAAATATCTCAGGAATTTTAAGTGATCATTAGTGAACGTTGTTAAGCATTTTAATGGTCCACAACTTTTTTCAATGACATGTTATCACTTTTAATAGATGATTGTAGCATAATTAGGCCCCACATAATTGCATAATCGGCATTCCACAAACAAGGTTGCATAAATATTATCACAATGAGGGTGACCCAACGTTTGATTAATATTATTGTTGCTCCACCGTCTGCTACGCTGGCCAAACATTGACACAACATTGGATCGACAGCTGTTTATTTTTATCTAGCTCATTTAATATGCCTAGTAATTAGCACTCGCTATTAAATGAGCTAATGATCATTTTTATGGTGTTTTCAGCCAGTATCTCATAGCTTCGTTTTACAGCAAAGATACCACGAAATCGCACTATTTGATGTTTATTGGTTTCAAAATTTTGTGGAGGCATGCCCCCTATAGGTCCCTGCTGTTGAATGGTTTCTTGGAAATCTGAGCACACCCCCTTGATTTATTTCTGGATACGCCACTGATATCTTAGTCTTAGGCAAATAGACTTCAATATAACCAGAAAACATGAGATGTCGACCTAATGACGGGTTATGGTTGGTTTAATGACTGCCACGCTGACCCAACCTTCAACCTTAAATGCCAACATGATCATCATTTTACCGACGTACTGGGGAATGCGTCTAATGTAGGCAAAATGATTTTATTAAACCCATTAGGGGCCTGCCGGCTTAATATATTTGGCAGAAACGTGAAGCAGACCATAAAATCATTGAAAAAATCGCTGATTTTATTTTGGCTTCCTAATATGACCATTATGATGTAAACATGTCCATAGACTAGAACTAGATATAGAGACAAAATTCCAGATTTCTTATTTCGGACATGCATGTCCAAAATAAGAAATAGTATACAGGAATTTTGTCTGTATATCTAGCTTAACTGGTAAATGCACAGCACAAAAATTTAAACTTTTGAAGTTCTAATATATAGACATGTTTACAACATGATTATGGTCATATTAAGAAGCCAAAACTAAATCACCGATTTTTAACGATTTTAGCCTGATTGAGTCGCTTTAAATGGCTTCGACAAAAATCCGCCAATATAAGATTCAATCAACAATGGCCTTGGTAATTGACCTTAGTAATTTTCGAGACATCATCAACATTATCGTCATAATAGTCAACATTTTGAGAAAATATGCGTTCTTTTGTCATTCAATATATACCGATAATTTTACAGTTGTCCGGTAGGTAGGCCTACTATCAAAATTGCGTTTTTAACCAATATTTCTTCGGCTATTTTCCATTTAGCTTTTTTATCACCCCACTTTATCACCCCAGATTATCACCCTGATACCAAAAATAGGTAGAATCCACATGATATATTGTCTGTAACGTTGACCCAACATTGGCTGAACCAACATGATTGGTGGGGGGGGGAGATCGAAAAACTCATTTGACTGGTCCCTTCTCGTCGCCGACGTTTTATAAAACTATACCTCACTGCGCAACCTACCAAAAAAACGACAGGTCGCGAATGAGGCTGTTGATCCAATGTAATTTCAATATAGCCTAATATTATGCTCTACTGTTAAACACTCAAAACATCATGAAAATAAAACTAAATCTTACCACAAAGGATATAACCATGAATATTTATAATCCAAGCTGTAGATAACAATCATATTGTAATGATTTGATTTCATTAATGGTTTTTGTCAGCTAATTTCTGCACACAATGTTCATAAAATACTCTCCTCTGCTTATAAACTCACTTACTTTGTTGATCAGCTACACAGAAGGAAAAGTAATGTAAAGTAAAGCCACATGTATTGTCCCCAAGGCCAATCAAATTCGTGATATTATACTTTTATGATGTTTCGGGTGTCTATTTTGTAATTCGGGATGAGCCCTATGGTGTAAACCCTACCCTAACAGTAGGGCCTACTATTCGGCTAACACTGGCCCGTCATTGAACCAACATTGGCTCAACGCCTCATCTTTGTATTGCAATGGTTACATAGGCCAATCCCTCAGCCCCAAACACATGAGGCCTTTGGCCCTAGTAATATTCTGCCTCCATTCTGTCTACGTGAAAAGCGCGACAAGCAGTTTATGGGGTATATCCTTTTTTTGCTATGGCCAAGCAAACACTTACACAAGACATTCAACCAATGCTGTTTCAATGTTAGGCCAGCGTCGCCGTCGTTGGCCCATCATTCAGAAACTAACAGCTCCAACAATTTTCATCGTGTTTGTTGGGTACATAGCCAGCGGCTCCGGTTATCCTGGAGGTGTCTGTGATGAAATTTTACTGCTTTAGGGGGGGGGGGGGGCTGTCCAATTAAATTCTGATCGATATAAAACGTAAATTTTCGTCAGGATTGTGGTGTTGAATAGGTTAACGGTCGGCCTAAGCAGATATGCAGTGACTCTCCTAACTGAGTGTTGCCGTTGAAGGTTCTGGAATATGTCATCGGTTGGATATTGTGCAGCCTTGGTAGACCAGGGAATAACTAGTCTAAGAGAAATTGTGTTGCAGTTTAGCAGCTGCAAATGTGCAAAACTACTTTACATATGTGACCCGATCTGGCAAAATGAGACGGAAGTCGCGTTTTGACTATTGAACTAGGGCCTCCAAAAGGCAAAATGGTCATAATCTGTCTAATTTCAGATTTTGAGATAAATTATGAAATTAAAATGTTAACTTTTGGTTCATAAAATTGTAAGGTATAAAATTAAATATGAATTATATAAAATTGATGTTTTATTCACACTACAATTTGCAAAATAAAAATAAAAATTATGAAGCCAGCACTAGCGTCAAGAGCGTGGTAATAGGCCACTATATAGTGTATGTTTATTATGTACCCCATTTGCTAAATGTTGGTTTATAAATTGATTTTATTGTTGATTATGTATCTTGGGTGCTAAAAATAAAAATTGGTTTAATTTTTTCGAGGTCATTGAGGTCAATTTCTAACCCCCTGAAAACCCCCCTACTATATGATTTTTTGCTCCCGCCGTCACCGCCTATAACTTTGTAAGAAAATAAGCTAGGATAACAATTGTTGGTATGTGGGTTACTTCCAGGTGGATAATGGACAGGTTAAAATATTTCTACTCTGAATTCAATACGCAAAGTCGCAGAGGAGAAAATGTTACGGCGTTGGGCCGTCTGTGAACAATTCGTTTCCGGAGCATATCTCTGAAAGTACTTGTCCGATTGTCTTCAAATTTTACAAACAACACCTTTAGGGGGTCTAGTGTTGCCTTTTGGGGTATATGAACTTTGACCTACTTTTGGTTCAGAACTATGACCTATTTAGACGTTTTGACGCACACTTCGTTTCCGGAGCAGATCTCGAAAAGTACTAGGCCGATTACAGTCATATTATTGCACATACATGTTCTCTAAGGTCCCTAGTTGTGCCTTTTCAGGTTTTTGGACCTTGACCTTGAAGTTGACCCAGCACTTTGACCTAATTTATAACATCGGTAAATCAGACTGAAAAATTTCAGGTTGGTAAATTTCTAAATGGCCGCCTATCGGCCATTATTCACCTCGACAGGCCTGATATTGCGGAATATCATGAAAACCGCTCAAGATAGCTACACCATTACTATAAAACAAATTGTAAGGTTTCAGGAGAGGATGCATTTTGAAAAATTTCAACTAGATCAAAATGTTCAAAATGGCTGCCAATCGGCCATTATTCACTTTCACATGGCCGTTATTTGGTAAACCGTGCTAGATGGCTAGACCATTACTATAAAACAAAATGTGAGATTTCAGGAGAGGATGCATCCTGAAAAATTTAGACTCGATCAAATTTAAAATGGCCGCCTATCGGCCATTATTCAATTTCACATGGCCGATATTTGGTAATCCGTGCTAGATGGCTAGACCATTACTATAAAACAAAATGTGATTTTTCGGGGGAGGATGCACCCTGGAAATTTTTAACTCTTATCGAATTCAAAATGGCCAACAATCGGCATTATTTACCTCGATAGGCCTGATATCAGGTAAAGTGTGCTAGATAGCTAGACCATCACTATAAAACAAATAATAACTATAAAACAAAATGTGAGGTTTCGGGGGAGGATGCACCCTGAATTTTTTTAACTAGTCTATATCGAATTCAAAATGACCGTCAATCAGCCATTATTCACCTCGGTTGGGCTGATATCGGGTTAACGGTGCCAGATAGGTAGACCATTACTGGGATACTGATTAAGATCATTAATTTCAATGGAGGTTTGCAATCTCTGACAGACTGTTTAGTTCTTATCTTACTCTTAGACTGAGCCTCTTAGACCTAATTGTCTTGTGTCTTGATTTTTGACCTAGCCTAGGACTACATTAATAACCCTACACAAAATTGCCTTGATCAAATTCTAATTCGGAGGGGGAGCTCCTGGACTTATGTAGTCTTGTTCACACCTGATGTCAGCACCTGGCTGCATGTTGAGTTGTGTCAGACTGACCGCAGCGTGTCAGTTTTGCTTACAACGGAAGTGATGACTGTTTATTGCATCGGCACAGTAAGAAATAAACAGTTTTCATTTTTTTTTTAACTTTGAAATGAATAAATCCACGACTGCGGAAAAAATACAATTTCCGAAATTTCAATTTTTTTTTTGCCATTTTCCGAAATTTTCGGCAGCGATTCGGTAAAACAATAAAATAAATTTGTGTGGCCTCACCATTAGATCTCTGACCCGCTTCAAGCTCAACATTGGCAGTGATTTTGAAAAAAACCCTACATACAGTGACTCACCAGTTGTCAGATCTTTCGAATTAGGCCTATAAATCTCCTCTTCTTATTATAGTTTTTACATTATTGGAACTCATTCCAATAATGTTTTAATATGGTTCACAAAACGGATTCTGGGCACTGTTTTTTTTGTGTCCATATAATGTGTGTCCCAAATGACTATCACTCACATATTCTCGAATACGGCAAAACGCATAGGTTCAGTTTTCTGTCATTCCATAGCCTACAGTAGACCCACCAACCGTTGTTTCTGAATAAGCATAAATATCTGTATTTGCCGATTTATCAGGATTTCCGTCGTCTATTTTACGACAGTTAGGGGTCTCGAAATTTTGAGCTGTGGGTTGGGCTATTGTTTTATACCCTGCAGATAGCCAGTAGATTTTTTTGCGAACAATGACTACCTTGGGATCAAACTAGGCCAATATAATCTTAAGAAAACACCACAATGAGAGTTTGAAACTGGGGAAAACTAGCAGACTTTTACTCTCAAGACCAAATCTATCATGATATCGATACAATATTTTGCAATAATATATATTGCCTTTTAAAATCTAACCCTTGGTTTACAGGGGTCGATACTAACTGAATTTAGGTGGTAGCCCAGAGGGCCAGTAACTTCAGATAATTACTGGCCCTTAGCCTTGTATGGTAGCCCTTATACCTTAAAATTTGATAATTGATCGCTTTACTAATTTACTTGTCTCCGTAAAAAAAACTAAATCATGGGATTTGAAAAGACTGAATAAAGCAGTAAAATAAGAACAAGAAGTATTCATTAGGAGCCAGAGATGGTCATTTAATGAGATAAAAAATAAGTAAGTCATTGACATTATTAATGTATGATAACTTGTTAATCCAACTGCAGTTTTGTTCAGATGCCAAGATCAGAACCTAGAATGGCCTCTGCCTCAACTCTAGCAGCCAAGATTTGCGCTGGGTGAATAATTCCACCCTCTTCATCATCTGAATCAGAATACATTGCGTCTGACTCAGCATTCTCAGAATTATCATCCTCTGGAAGGAAAGTGTCAGGGGAAATCATAGCTGAAGCAGATTCGTGTCTACGATCCATGTACTCTGGCCTGCGTGATCTGCTGCCTGCAACATTCCATAAATCAATGGCAAGGGTTGGATCAAAATCACCTACATCAGGTGTTTCAATCAACACCCGTAGAAGATCAGACAGGTGATCTTGTTGGAGACAGCTCCTCCAGTCGTTTTTGACTCTCTTCATTGAACTAAATCCTCGTTCTGCTTCCACAGAACTTGGACTGATGGTCAGGAGAAAGTTAATGGTAGCTAGGATATTTGGGCATTTCTCCCCCAGTACTGAATTCATCCTTATCCAGGTGAGTGAATGGATGTCGTGAAAGCTGCTGTATGCCAGCAGTTATAATCTGATCCACTCATGCTGCAATTCATCTACACTCACTCCTGCTACTTGCAATAGATCTCCAACTAGCAAAGACACATGCTCATTTCCAAAATCCTTAGCTTCTGCTTTGGATTGTGGCCATGAAGACATATTGGTGATTGTACTGGCTCGGATAACTGCTGCATCAGCTTCGAATCGTTTATTCAAATCCAAGAGGAGGCTATCAATTAATTTGGTTCTGGCGCTCTGAAAGCCTGACATGTTTCCCGACAAGCCATGACCCTTGTACTCCTCCTTTCCCATCACCAACTTTAGCTTCGTGCCATCACTGTCTCTGTAATTCAATAACATCGCTCAGGTTGCATCCAACTCTGATTGGACATCAGCTAGTGTGGCTCCCCTGACCTGAATAGCCTCTGAGACATGTGCCAGACAAATTACAATGTCATAGATAAAATGAACAAAGCACAAGGCTGATTTGTTCAGAAGAAGTTTTAAGTAGTTGCGCGCCTTTGCTGCAGAATCCTTTCGTACCTCACCAGGATCAGCCTGTAGCTGTTTGAGATGCTGCACGATTGAACCATAGCCAACTAGAAGGTTTTTCAGAGCACGTTTAATGTGTGGTATCCACCTCGTTCCTCCAACACGTGAAGGAATAAGACATGTCATGTTATTTGCTTTGAACGACTCCTTCAGGTTGGAGCGCTGCAACGGACTATTCCTGTAGAAGTAGTACATACTCAGAAGCATGGCATCGATTTTCACAAAGAGAGGTACATCCTTGCAACTGTGCTTGTAAGCCAACTCAAGTCTGTGAGCTGAGCAGTGAATTGCTAACACTGATGGCCTATGCACGAGCTCTTTAATTCGTTTCACTACCCCATTGTTTTTGCCCAGCATTACTGCAGCACCATCAGTAGCCAGGGCAACAAGTTTTTGGCGCCAACTATCAGTCATCACTCCATCTAATATGTTTGTAATGGCCTTGGTGATGTTTTCAGCATTAGCTTTTGCGACATTTGCCACTCCAACAAATTGTGTATAAAGTTGCCCTTTAGTGGCAAATCTGATGAAAACTATCTCGGCTTCACAAAAACTTGAATCAGTTGAGCCATCGCTGATGACCGTGGCAAACTTGGCGGTTTCAAAAATAGATAAGTTATTCTGAATTTGTGCCTGGCTGATGAAGTGAACAAACTGAGCAGCATATTTATCAGTGTGGTACGTTTTGCCAATGTCTAATCCTTTGGCTTTATCCAAAGTACACATCCATGGGAAATCTGTGTAAGGTTTGCCATGTTTGGCCAAAGCATGTGCTGTTTGAAAAAGCAATTTTAATTTGGCCAGTATGGCCGAGTTCATGATCTTAAGAGAACCAGCAGCAATGGATGTGCCAGGTTTTTAGTTTTTTGCGTTTCCTTTTTAAAATATTCAACTGATGAGACTTACTTTTTTCGTGAGCAACGATTGATGCCTTCTTAAAAACACTACAGCCAACAACAAAGGCACCAGTTTGTTCGTATGGTCGGCAAACACGGCAGAGCATTTTTGATACACTATCAGTATCAGTAGCTGTGCTTGTACCGTCCCTGACATCATCGCTGCTTGGCACCAACCACGTAAACAATTTCAACCAGTTTTTCTGAAATGATCTAGACCGGTCTTCTCGCTCATATATTTTCTGTTGATCTAGGATTTCTTGTTTGGTTTTACTCTTTTTAATCGTCGGTGGTGGCTGCAGATTGCTGCCATCCCGTTTCTTTATAAAACTAAACATATTAAGTTGCGTAGCCATGATGCTTAGCCTGCTGGGCACGGCGTCTTGTTCTAGACTTAGGTCTATGACCTGAGACTAGTATAGTAGACTGTAGACTAGCGACTTTCTATAATTAGCCAACCCTGGCGTGGAGAGCTAGGCCTATACAGGCAACATGAATCTATCAGTATAATGTGTATCATGTGTATAGACTATAGCGCTCCAGCAAGTGCAGAATTATGACGCACAAGCACATGCTTGGTGAACAACTATATCAATGCTGATCCAGGCCGGCCCTGGATCCAGGCAACCTACGCGGTGCGGCGGGGATTAGGTGAACAACAAGCCCTATTCCTCACGTGCATTGGGACTAATGATTGTTGCAGGATTATTCATGACTACACAGATATTGCCCCAGTAAGCCCCAGTCCAAGTTCAGTGGGTAATATATTCTCTGGAAATTAGAAAACATTAATTACAAATTGGCCTCAGAAAACATTAATTAGAAATTGGCCTGATAATGAATGGGGCCAATTCTGTGTGCTGAGTCCTGTCATTCATATGAATCATGGTAGGTCTAAGGCATTGTGCCAATGCTGCGTGGATGCTAAGATAGCCATTAGGAATGACTGTTAGTGTTAGGCTACTGTGCAAGCCCGATGTCAGTAGCCTAGGCCTACCGTGGGCCTACTAGCCTACATGTTAAAGGCTGATCCCGGGATCTGATTCCTATTTGATCAATGTTCATCGCATCAAGACAACGTAGATCTTTACAACAGTGCTTATTGTTTCCTACTAAAATAGGCGATACGGACATTCGATAATGATAAGCATAGCCATAGGCCTACTGGACCTCCCCTGAATAGATATAATATATCGTCAACGTAATTCTCTTATCATGGCCCGTTATGTAAAGCCTAATGGAGCCTAGACTACATGGTATCCATTTGTGATATATACGACGTTGCTAGGTGGTGACGTCACAGCCTGTACTAGCTGTGTGTTACAACCGCCTATGCGAGCGCAGCGAACTGCTGCGTAGGCCGACATAGCGCTAAGCTACTAGGTACGCATGTATGCAAGCCGCTTCCAGCATATGCACGATGCGGCGGCAGTTTTCACAAGCACAGTGAACACTTGTCAAAGTCTTCAGATACAAAAACTCATCTTTTGATTTGACCTATCATTTTGATTGTCTGCTGGACAATTCTCTTACAAATTCGCCAGGAATTCACCAGGCAACAATGTTTTTTTTCGTTGGCCCGCAGGGCCAGTATCTCATGTGATTTACTGGCCCTTACAGATTTTTACTGGCCTCGGGCCAACGGGTCAGCGTTAGTGTTGAACCCTGGTTTATATGCCTCTAATGCCACAGCTCCAATTGTGCTGAAGAATATTCGGAGATAGGCTAACCTGGATCTTAAGAAGATCATAGGACGAGATGGTCTTCTCTGACCAATCAACACACACAGAATCTGGGTCACTGATATCGCTGGACCTTCCAGTATACTAAGGTCATACCAGTAAACAAGAGACTTTGATCCAGTGTTGTTTCAATGTTGGGCCAACGTCTCGGTTGTGTCACATTTGCGATAACATCTGGTATTGGCTGTTAGCGGTCACGTGAGCAGAGCTGATGACTACTATATAGCACGTTGTTGAGGGAGGGTTAGGCGTAGGTGTATACAGACAATGAGGTCTGTCACCCCTCTTCTAGCTCAGTGTATAGTAACACTGCGATTGGCGCCATGAGCATCCCCCCCCCTTTAGCAAACACTTGACACTGCCCTTGTGTTGTTTCAATGTTGGGCCAGCCTCACTGACGATGGGCCAACATTGAACCAACACATGCTCAATGTCCCGTCTTTGCTGGGGGCCCTCCCCCAATGAGTGACTGCTTGAAACAACACCGTCCCTGCAAACACGAGACATTTAACCAATGCTGGGCTGCTGTTGGCCCAACCTCTTGGACGCTGGCCCAACATCAGCCCAGAATTGGTTCAATGTCTCGTGCTTGCTGGGGTCCTCCTTGATGACGTAATTATTTTCAGTCATTTTAACAAATCCTTTCACCAACGACCTTGGATGGGGTTTGCAGTAAATTTTGCCGCTGGCTCAATATAGGGCAAATGCCCACCATTGACTCAGACTGGTAGTTATTGTGGATCAATCACGCTGTTACGGAAACAAACCTTTTCATTACGACAATCTCACATGAAAAAAAGCAAGGACAAAGTATGGTGAAATATTTAATATAATTTTTATTATTTTAACTTTTATGGCTATATCATCAAAATCAGTGGCTTTGAAAAAGTGTCCTGAATTATTGTCAGCTGAGTTGTTCGTTTGATTTAATTTATCACCCATTGCCGAGCTATTTTTACTTAACTGACAACATGCTATAAAAAGAAACAGTTGACCACATTCCACAGTTTTCACTCGGCAAGAAAAATGCTGTGCTATGACCTCAATGTTGCAAATTACGGCAGGGATACAGAATCCAAAACATCACCCAGACACTTGAATTTTGGCAACCAACTGCTGAGATAACGTTATTGAGAGTTTTAGGTTTTAGATACATCAGGGCACCCAATGATTTCAATGAGTGCCCCGCAATACAATAACAGTGGCAAATATACCACATATATGCACATACGTAACCAATCGGGCATGATCTTCTGCCTCTCTTTGCGTTTTTTTTAAGTCCACAAGGGGGTCATGGAAGAAAAAAAAATTGGTGGATTTTCATCTTTATGTCTAAGAAACTTTCATTTTCACCCTCGGTGCACCCCATGAGTAAGCGTAGAGCAGGCAAACAAAACTTCACCCAGGTTTCACCCTGGGCAAACTAGTGAACTAATCATCACTAATCTCAGAAATTCCTACATTGTTCTGTCCAAACAGCCTAAAGATAGCCTCCAGAACTACCTCATAGGGCAGTGGGCATAGTCTATTTTCATTTTTAGCCCGCCTTTTAATTTTAATTAAAAAAGGTGGGCTATTGCAATTGAAGTTCGGCGGCGTCGGCGTTAACATTTACTTGTGGGCGCGATAACTTGAAAAGTTTTTCATGTTTCCTTCCCAAATTTGTTTTGCATGTTACTAATGACCACTTCTCGGACAAGTTCAATAATGGCTGAAAAAAAATTCAAAATGGCCGACTTATTGCAATTTTTCGCCTTTTACGTCAATAATTTGACCTTGTGGGCGCGATAACTTGAAAAGTTTTTCACGTATCCTTTTCAAATTTGTTATGCATGTTACTAATGACCAGTTCTCGGGCAAGTTCAATAATGGCCGAAAAAAGAAAAAAATGGCCGATTTATTGAGATTTTTCACATTTTACGTCAATAATTTGAACTTGTGGGCGCGATAACTTGAAAAGTTTTTCACATATCCTTTTCAAATTTGTTATGCATGTTACTAATGACCAGTTCTCGGACAAGTTTAATAATGGCCAAAAAAAAAAAAAAATGGCCGATTTATTGCGATTTTTCACATTTTACGTCAATAGTTTGACCTTTTGGGCGCGATAACTTGAAAAGTTTTCCACATATCCTCTTCAAATTTGTTATGCATGTTACTAATAAGTAGTTCTTGGACAAGTTTAATAATGGCTGAAAAAAAATTCAAAATGGCCGATTTATTGCGATTTTTCTCATTTTACGTCAATAATTTGACCTTGTAGGCGCGATAACTTCAACATTTTCACAAGTATCCTCTTCAAGTTTGTTATGCATGTTACTAATAAGCAGTTCTTGGACAAGCTCAATAATGGCCGGTAAAAAAATCAAAATGGTCGACTTATTGCGATTTTTCACATTTATTTTACGTCCATAATTTGACCTTGTGGGCGTACATCATTCATCTCATCAATTGACTACAACGTTTTTATTGTAATACCCCCCTCCTCATATATCGACTTTTGATCTTTATGACACCAATAGAAAACATTTTTGTCAGACGCATCTTATAGATCTGCTTGTAGTCTATTCAAGTATTATATAGTATATCATATTATACATGTATCTATCTTATTTAACATACCATTTATATCTTGGGTTTTTATTTACGTGATGACATTCGTCTTTACTTTCTTTATCATAATTCGGCGGCGGGCTATTATCGAGTGTGCTCTTGTTTGCATTTTTTTTTCAAAAAAATGAAAATGATCCAGTGATGGGAACCCCCAAAAAAGGTGATAAAGTACCATTTAAAACCAAAAATGTGTTTAATTCTACAATGATGGCTTCATTTCTACAAGTAATAGTGAGCAAAAAAGAACAAACAGACCGAGAAAAATATGTCTTTTATTGCAGTGTCTCGCAAATTCACATAAATCCTAAAAAAAACATCATAATGACTTTTTGTGATATACCGGTACATATTAATATTATCTATTGAGCGACTATTTGCACCCTGGATGTTTACTTACCAGGTCATTATTATGCTTGAAACATCAACTTTGCTGACGGTGGACAAAATTGAGCAAACGTTGGTTCAACGTCTAAACAAATTATTTGCAGGATATTACCACACTGACTGTACAGCAAATCATAAGTATGTTCCCGAAAGATATTTGTTTTATATTTACCGCTATCACTGTCCGCAATAAGCACTAAAGGCATGACAGTGCATCAGATCACTGAGCGACCAACCACATAGCCTATCTCAAGACATGGGGACGACGTTTTTCATAACTAGTGGCCGCTCATTGTATTAAATATTCAACTTAATAATGAAGAATCATGTTTTTTTTACATTTTAATTTGAAATAAAATCATTTTCATAACAAACTACGTATATATACAGATATGCTAGTATCAATAATTTAAAAAAAAATAATGTTACTATCTTTTTATTTTGCTTTATCAGCTCATCCGGCCTTTATTGGGCCTATAGATGAGCCAAATGGCAACACGATGCCATCGTGTTGCGTCTGTTGTCTGTCCACAATTCACAAAAAATGCTTCTCCTACCTCAGTTCTCATCCGATTTCAATTTTTTTCGGATTGTTTAAAATAGCGAGTGCATTGAGACAGCATCGGTTGGGTAAACATCTCGCGTGGGTCTGAAGTGCGGCACTGTCTATTGGCGCTGGTTATATTTTTATGTAGTCTGGTGTTTGATGATTGCAGAATATTTGTAAAGTACAAGGAATATGTTGCTGTTTTTTTTGGAGCGTGTTGAACCCTGCTTATAGAGGCTTGGTAGTTACCCATGAATAATAATCAGTGATAATATCTTATCACACGATTTATTTAAAGAAACATCATTTAGATTAGTGTTATAATATTCATTACACAATTTTAAAACAAGTCACTACATCCGGTTGGCAGAGCTGGCACGGTATTTTAATATACTGCTATCATGTGAACTAACATCTTGCACTTGTGCATCTAATTATTTTTTTTTAAAGTTTTTGCAATCTAATGTAGTTATTGGCGGAAAATATATATTTGTTCTGATTACAGTTTTACATGCACATTGCCTAAATATGAACTTCAGTCTGATTCAAAAAATAACTCAATAATGTTCAGAACCGCAGGGTTCTTGTTTTTTAATCAAAAGCTAGTTAACAATTAATGCAGATATTAAACTAAAAATTAGTTATTCCGCCCTGAAATCATTGGCAATGTCGCTCATTATTACAATAACATTTCAATATTACGGTAATAATATAGTTTGAAAGATTGTCCTTGAATGAGCAGATCAATTGAGTTCCAAAAGAGGAGGTGTGAGTGTAATTTGCCATTTTGGTAAATCGAAATTAGGAGCCTAACAAATAAAATTTGAGGCTTGACATACAACCACTACAGAAATTTGGCAAGAGGCCAAGAGCGGCAAACTGAAGAATATAGCTAGGATCAGACTGAATTTTTTTCTTGACATGGATAAGCCTATCAGGATCACAACATTAAGACATTAGGCCTATTATCCTTGATAATTAATAGCCTAGGCCTACATCATCTGCTATCAATATCATCATAAGGTAAAAAATATATAAGCTTATAGGCCTATAACATGGGTCATTTTACGTACCACGCTTCACATGTGATGAACAAGATCACTCAAGAAAGTTGGCAAATAGCCAATCTAAACCATTTAAATGACATAAAATAATCAAAATTGCCTATAATGGCGCCATAAAAAGTTGGTAATTTTTTTATCACGCGTTGCCCTTTGGGTCACATTATTTTATCAACAACTTATAGACCACTATAAGTAGGGCTATAATCAGTTTAGTTTTTTTATCCCCCGCCCGACGAAGTGGGGGCGGGGGTATTGGCGTCGCCTCGGATGTCCGGCCGTCCGTAATTCCGTCCGTCCTGCTTCCGGATGTCCGCATTTCGTTTCCGGAGCAGAACTCGGTAACCCGTGCATGGATTTCTTTAATTTTTGACACACACATCCCTTAGGGGGTGTAGATGTGCCTTTTGGGGTTTTTGAAATTTTACCTGCTTAATTGGTCGACCATTGGCTATAACTAACTTTAATATGCCTGATATCTGACAAACTGTGCCATATAGCTAGACCATTACTACAAAACAAAATGTGCGGTTTCAGGTGGGGATATGCTCTGAAAATTTTCAACTTGATCAAATTAAAAATGGCCGACTATCGGCCGTAATTAACTTTAATATGCCTGATATCTGACAAACTGTGCCATATAGCTTAGAGACCATTACTACAAAACAAAATGTGCGGTTTCAGGTTGGGATATGCTCTGAAAATTTTCAACTTGATCAAATTAAAAATGGCCGACTATCGGCCGTAATTAACTTTAATATGCCTGATATCTGACAAACCGTGCCATATAGCTAGACCATTAGGCCTAAAAAAAATAATTGTTGGTTTCTGATTGCCGACCGACCCTTGCCGATGTTTGCGACTCATTAAATTTTATGCCTGCGAAAATATAAAATAAAATATTGCCGACCGTCCGTTGTTGAACGGTTATGCTACAGCAAAAAAAATTGCAATCTCCTTACAAGAAAACTAGTCCGTTTATCGGCAGCAGCAAACTCGGCGATCGTCATGTGTTTGTTTGTTTGGGATAGGGCCTAGCTAGCCTCGCATAAGGCTGCTAGGGCCTTTCGTCATTGACGATCTGTCACTAGGCCTACCGGTATCTCCCTGCAAGGATCGAATGTATCTGTGTTTGTTTACAAAATGAAAATACGAAACAGCTCATTTCCAACGCGCTGACGCGCACTGACGGCTGTTCCTCGCGACCCCCTCACCAATGGTCACTGCCTGACGATGTCTCAAATGCTAATTATTAGCTGCAAAACCACTACGGCTCAATGTGAATATTTTGAAGCTGAAGAAATATCATACACTGTACTAAAATCTTCTTTATATCAACAACTATTTCATTATTCAAATCAAAATAAAACGAAATGTTTGCCACAGGATCCAGCGATTTTTAATGTGGCTTTGAGTGTGAAAGATCGTCATCACAAGATCCGAAAAGATCTAGCAACATGATTTCAACGGCATCTAGGCTATATATCGGAAAACGGCCGATTTTGTGTTTTAGTCACTGGGTGACACGCCAGACTTTGGCAGGCAAACATGTATGTGCTGATCAGAGTTGTGTGTACACTGTAACATCACTAACATGTGTAAGCCAGAATTTATAACATAGCGGTACACATGCAGGCTTTCCCCCAAAGCGTCCAAGCGTCGCGGCACCATGACGCTTTATTTTTTTACCCTGACGCTTCAGTAAGTGCCGTGACGCTTTAGGAAATCCCTTGACGTTTTTAACAATGTCAGGCACTGTTAGCGGGTCTATCAGTGGGTAGCAAACACAATACAGTAGAGTAAGTGTAGTATGTTGACGTAATGTTGACTTAATGTTGGTCTATCGTCTGCAACTCTGGCTCAACAATAAAGCGCGTTGTTCTACCAGCCGTGTTTGTCGCGATGACAAAGCATATGCCTGGTGTGTCACAATCCTTTTACCGTGTTTACACGAACCCAACGTCAACACAGCGTTGGTTATTAATAGGCCAGGGGTCGACACTAACACTGGCCCGTTGGCCCGAGGCCAGTAAAAATCACTAAGGGCCAGTAAATTACCTGAGATACTGGCCCTGGGGGCCAATGAAAAAATCACACCCATTTGATACAGTGTATACTAAGGACTAGAAAGACAAGGCTAAGGGCCAGTAATTATCTGAAGTTACTGGCCCTTTGGGCTACTACCTGAAATCAGTTAGTGTCGATCCCTGATAGGCAATAAAGCGTGCTGGCTGAGATAAGTTGGGGTGTAAATTATGATATTCTCAGAAAGCAAAACAAGTGATGCCGACCTTGTCTGTGTTTATTAAAGCCTGGGCCAATGTCACCAGATGCTTGTATTTAAACCAACTTGTTTTCTGGTATTAGCAATTCTGATGATAATCCAGCGGGTGGCACTGATCTATTAAGGCCTAATGAATTTATTTCGATCTCAACCACAAACAAACAGCATGCTATTGAACAGATCTCGTATTGACCAATTTCTGAATCATTATGTTATGCCTAGTGTCTAATTGTCTAAAGATTTTTTCGAAATTTTTTTTGTGAATAAAAAGTCACAGTGTAGGCCTGCATTGTTTTTAATTATTCACAATACGATTTAATCCAATAGTCTTGTCAGACAAGAATCATCCCAGGCCCCCATCTCATGGTATTTCACTGTTATCATAGTTTGATACAGGGGCAAAATGGACCACAAAGTAGACACTACATATTTCATTAGTCACTGCATAGGCCTCTAGTCCTATTTGAAAACAATTTGCTGTGTACATATGAGAAAATTGGTGGTTTATATCACAAGGGTTTTAAATGTCAAACTGGCACTTAGTTTTTAAATATATATATATATGTATTAGTCTACATGCAGAATCGTGTTTATTTTTTTATCAGCACAAACAGTGGATACAAATTACTGCTATAAGCCACCAAAATGCATATAAAGAGGTTTTCTGATCAAAATTTCATGGGGGAGCATGCCCCCAGACCCCTTAGACTGTGCTCGCCGCAAATTGTGCGCCGCACGCAAACTGTGCGCAGCGCGCAATTTGTGCGCCGCGCGCAAATTGTGCGCTGCACTGAAACCGAACCTCCAAGTACCATGATGCTTTCCCATTTTTCTGGGGGAAACCCTGCACATGTGACAGTAGGGGGCCTATGCTACACACTCTTTGAAGTAGGCCTACTCTGATCATTGCTCATATAATCGTAGTCAAATGTTGTCTAAAAATTTAGAGCCTATATGTTTTTTTCTGGGAAGACTGATGTTATCAATAATTGACTACGCAAAATCACAAGGTTCCAAAAAATTTACTGTGACTGGGCAATTCGTGCAGACTGATTCTGCATGGGTCTGCCCATAACGATGTCAGCTACTTAAACGTCTCATTTCAATTCAGGGTTTTAACCTTTTAACTCTTAAACCGTATTAATAGGCCCATTCGAGGGACTGTTTTCGTCATCGACGTTTTTTCGTTTTGTTAATATCCTACTTGATTGGATGTTTGATTTTTTCACGTCGTCGAGTAACGAGACGGAAAAAATCACCCTCAAATTTTAGTTGAATGACGTTTGCCCTTTTTGACGAGAAAACGTCGGTCATTGACGAAAACAGCCACTCGAATGGGCTAACTGTTTGCAAGGAAATTGAGGAAAAAGTAATGTAAAAAATGAAATAATAAAATAAAATAATTTTTCTACCTATCCTAAATAAATTTTAGAAAAAAAATAAAATAAAGGAAAAAATAAATAAAATTTCTACCTACCCTGTTCTATTTCCACAACCAATCGGAAACCAACAATTATTTTTCTAAGGCCTTAGTACAAAACAAAATGTGCGGTTTCAGGTAGGGATATGCTCTGAAAATTTTCAACTTGATCAAATTCAAAATGGCCGACTATCGGCCATAATTAACTTTATTATGCCTGATACCAGACAAACTGTGCCAGATAGTTAGATGCTCTAACCTGCAAAATTGGCATAATGTGGAAAATGATGATGATAAAAGTTATTTGTACACTTCTTTAATTTTCCTGATCCAAAAAATAATATTCATTCTGTCCAAATTTGCATAAATTCAAGATGGCAGACAAATAATAATTGTTATCAAAGTTTTTGAAACGTGCACAGGAGAAGCAAAGTGAGTCATCGTCTCAACTCTGTACAATCACCGTTTACGCCGAAGGGGCTACGCCCCTTTCAAAACCCCATGAATATAATTTTAGAGCAGCCGCATCACTTTTTAGGGGAAAAAATGTTTTTTTGCTAGAGAAAAACGCATAAAATTAAAATCCACCAACAAAATTCAACTTTGATAAGACATTAAATCTATTCACAGCATCAACCCTTGGAACAAAAATTCTATAGGATATGTACCAGTCCAATAAGTACTATAAAACGAAATGTATGGTTTCAGTGAGGGATATATCTACCTTCTTAATGGCAACTTATTCAAACTTAAAAAATGCCGACTTGCGACCAACATTGACTTCAATATCTGTAATATACACAGTAATCTAGATAGGTGGATCATTATTGTAGAACAGAATGTGAGACTTTGAGGGCTCCAGATAACATGCGTATATGAGTAAAATACGCATGTAAAAACAGCAAATACTCATTGATAGAAAATCTGAGGAGTAATATTACTCATAAAAACGATTGAAATACCCATCAAAGTAAAAAAAAACCCAGAAAAATGAAATGATTGTTGTATTTTTTACGTGAAGAAAACTGTAACTGTAAGAAAAAAATGATGTAAATAAAGCTTTCATGTTGTTGTATGAAAAATACTGCTCGTTTATTTTTTTATCATATTTAACTCCTCATCACCCATTTCAGTGAGTGAAATACTCCTCAAACCAAACAATTATCTGGAGCTCTGGACTTTATGGAAGTATGCACCCTGTAAAATTTCTATCACGCGGGCGGGGCGGGTGATTATGGTGGCCGGCTGGCCTCTTGTTTACTTTAGATTTGTGCCAATATATTTTTTCATAACATCTTCCAGCTACACCCACTTATTAATGTTCAGGAAATCACAACAATAACAGATTGATTTGCTGAAAAAACACAATGTTGTAGCCTACTTTTTATTTGAGACAGTAAGATCATAAAAAAACTTAGACCTACAGGCTGTGGACTACCGGTATTAACATTCTCTTATTTTCATCAGAAAAGTTACCATAATCTTAACGTGTAATGGAAATGAGAGGAAGTGAAGAAAATCTTATTTTTAGTGGGACGGGCACCAGGATTTTATGGTCATGCAACATATTCTATGCAATTAAAGGCCGAATTACCTTAGTAAGCCTAGGCCCTACTACTATTTGCATGTCTATTAAAGAATATAACCTAGTAATGCGAGAATTTGCTGCTTAATTGGTTTTCAAGACCACCGAGTCAAGATAGGCCTAATGAAACATCAATCAAAAAAATAAATAATAAAAAATAGTAAATTATCTACTACTATAGACTTACGTCAACCCTCTATTTATCAAGATCAATTGAAATTAAAATGTAAATTATGCATTTTTCCAGATAAAATAAGTCAACACTTCAAAAAAAGTTTTTTGTGAAAGTTTACTTTTACAAAGCAAATACAAAGTTTGTAATTATATTTTTTCCCTGGCCCGTGTGCTTTGAATCTTGCATCATGAGAACTATGCAATTAATAAAAAAAAACTGTGGCCTAGGCTAGTTTAGACCCAGGGTTATAGAGCCTGAACTAGGGTGTAGTCCAAATAGGCTATATGCCTATATGAAAAAATTACATTGGCCTACGAAAAATAAACAATTAAAAACCATATAATTATTTTGTGCCCCCTCGTTAATTTTAATAGTCTAAACCGAATTAAACAAACAGTTATTTTTAGCATTCCAAGGGACTAAAATTATTAGGCCTAGGCCTACTAGACAATAATACCTATAATTTATAGACCTCCTTCATAAATAGTCTAGTCTATTTCCATAATTAGTCATAGCCTGGGCCTACCCCCTCCCACCAAAGTCATATTTTGTTCTCTACCAACTCCACGACAGAAACGCCCATTGGTCAGTGGTTTATGACGCATCTATATATGGTTAATCTATGGTATTGCCCTTTAACCCCTATATTACTCCTGTAACCTCTTGAAATGAATGTGTTTGGTATTCGTCCGTGTTCGGGCCTAAGTGGGTTTCAACCATCATAGACATCTCAAATAAGCTGAATTAGAGCAAACACAACTAACTAACTATTTTCACCATTTCTGGCTGATTTGACCTTGTTGTGACCTTGAGAGGCCCTTTACTTGACCTTGGGCCTTTACATGACCTTGGGGTAACATTCATATATGAAGCCCCACCCCATCCCATCCCATGTCTACTTGGGTTGGGCTTCATCACATTTAAAGGAAGCGCTAGTTATTGGTACAAACATGACAATTATATGTGTTATCTGATCAATTCCTGTGATATCAGTTGGGGGTGATATAAGGGTTATTTTGGAGGGCATTACCCTCAAACCCCTATATTACCCCTGTAACCTCTTGAAATGTGTTTGGTGTACCTCCGTCTTCGGGCCTAATTGGGTTTCAACCATCATAGACATCTCAAATAAACAGAATTAGAGCAAAAACAACAAAAACTAACTATTTTCAGCTGATTTGACCTCGCTGTGACCTTTAGATGACCTTGACATAACCTTGGGGTAATACCCATATGAAAGCCTTCCTTAAGGCGTGACACAGTGTGTACTTGGGTGTTACATCTATCATCTAATTGAACATGTTTATTGGAAGTACTGGCCATTTGTCCAAATATGTGGATTATCCCGATGACATTCTCATACCAGAAATTGAAAAAAAGTGGAGAAAAAATACACCACAAAAAATGCAATAAATATGTTCTTTATCTTTGAACTCCGTTTTGTCAAAGTAACACAATTTTTAAATTAATATTTTTCGATTTTTCCCAAGTTACATCTTTGGAGCTATTTACCCTACGGGCTTGTGTGACACCTTATTTTAAAGTAAATTCAGGATCTGATAATAACTCCCAATACCAAAAAATGTGACATCCCACTCATTTTGCCAGATCGGGTCACATATTATTGTGTAGCATATGCCCTAAATTCAGAAGCAAACTGCTCTGCTACACCAGGCAAATGTATTCCCTGTAGACATGATCTAGTTGTTATGTTATTTGAAATACTGGCCAAGCGCATAACAGTACAGTACAGTACAGTAAACACCGCGGGCGTATCAGTAATTTAGCTCTTACTTAGAAGGTAACTGATGAATTTTGTTTATATTACAGACATGACCTATGTGACTGGGCTTATTCTTCCGGTGTATTTTTTGGAGGTCACCGAGCCATAAACGGTCATTTTCCAAGATGGCCGCCTAAAAAGCTTGTGGGCACGATAACTTATGAACCATTGGTTGGATTGCATTCAATTTTGGTAGAGTTGTTCTCTAGGTATTTCTAATGATCTGACTAATTTTTGGGATGGATCCTTTGTAAACATATTTCTGCCGCAGCCGTTAAAAAAAATTGGAGGGGGGGATCATTATTTTTAATATATCTATATAGATACAGTAAAACCTGTCCATACCGGAATGCCTTGGGGAAAAGTTGTATTCCGGTTTAGACAGGTTCTGGTTTAAAGAGGGTTTTTGCTTTCGGAGAGGAACAAACAACGATAACTTGTACAATTGACATGAGGGTTATAATTCAGGATTTGTCGTCGGTAGGTCTACAAGTGACAGGTGGATATACATGCAAATAAATTGAAATAATAAGACACAATTTTTTTTTAATGTTTTATTATATTAAAATAATAATCATATAATAATCAATCCATACATTATTTTTTCAAGCATGATTCATAATAAACACATAATACAGTATGCATAGTAAAGCTAGTACTGGGTATACATTATTGTGTCCGTGATAATTTATAAATGTATTTACAGTTTTAAAAAATCTGTGAGACATGATTGTTTTTTTTATTTGTTTTGCACATATTTTTTCCTCTGTCATGTGAATCAGTTCTTGCACTGACTCTAGATAGTCTGTGTCTGTGCTTAAAGAAAAATCTCTAACGCGATTCAGCATTTCCAACACTTGCCGGTGATTCAACTCTGGCTTGTCGTCATCAGCTGGTTCATCATCTTCTTCTGGAGCTTCTGCTGCGTCTGGGTTGTCTTTTTGTTTGGCATGGTTGACCATCTCACGTTCCCAATTGTCAGTGTTGTCTTCTGTTGGAATATTGTCGTCTTGAGTAATGTAATCATGACTTGACACTACAACACCAGTAAGATGTCTGATGAGATCTGTCAAAGGGATGTCATCATCATCACCATCGGTGTCAGTGTGGAGTGAGAAACCACAGTGAGCAAAACATTTCTGGATTGTAGAGCACTGAATGTCGTTCCAAGCCTTGTTAATCCAAATGATGGCGTCTAGTACTGTTATCTCTTTCACAAGTGCTGTTATGTGAGAGGAAGTGTCCATCTTGTGGATCAGATGAGACAGTAGCTGTTTTCTATAGCGTGATTTAAACGCCTTGATGACACCCTGGTCAAGTGGCTGAATGACTGAAGTGCAATTAGCTGGTAAGAACTTAACAGTAACATTGGAAAGTTCAAGATCACTTAGGTGTGATGTGGCATTGTCCATAAACAACAAGATCTTTTTTTTTTTATGTCTCACCTGTTTGTCTAACTGGTTAATCCAGTCGGTAAATGTCATCCAGGCTTTCTTATTTGAAGCCCATGTGACGGGTAGCTGGTGTGTATTTACTTTTTTGAAACATCTGGGTTGGTGTGCTTTACCAATCACCATTGGCTTAACTTTCTCGCCAGTGGGCTACAACATAACATCACAGTGATTCGTTCTTTGTTTGTTTTATTACCCGAACAGTCTTCACCTTTGGCAGCTTGAGTTCTGTCAGATAAAGCTCTAAAGCCCTGTTTCATCACAATTAAATTTGTCATCTAACTTGTAGCCAGCAATAACTGAAGGCAAGCTTATCTTTAAAGTCTGTCACAGCAGATTGGTTGACTTCTGCTTTATCACCGCACAATTTTATTGATTTAATTGAATAGCGAGATTTCCAGCTGTCAAACCAGCCATTTGAAACTTTAAAGTCCGTACACCCTAGCTCCTTAGCAAATTGAATAGCTTTTTATCCCCCGCCCACGAAGTAGGGGCGGGGGATATTGTCATCACCATGTTTGGCCGTGAGGCTGTGTTTCATTTCCGGACGATATCTCTGAAACCGTTAGCCGGATTGCTTTCATATTGCATACACACATCCCTTAGGGGGTGTAGATGTGCCTTTTGGGGGTTATGACCTTTGACCTAGTTTTTTACCTTTGATTTTGAGGTGATTATCGACTTTAATTAATTGCGGATTATAAGTTCAGTTTCCGGACGATATCTTGCAAAGCATTACCTGGATTGTTTTCACACTGAACACACAGATCCCTCTGGGGGTGTAGATGTGCCTTTTGGGGTTATGACCTTTGACCTGATTTTTGACCTTTGATTTTTAGGCGATTATTGACTTCAATTGATTGCGGATGATAAGTTCAGTTTCCGGACGATATCTTGCAAAGCGTTTGCTAAATTGTTTTCATATTGCATACACACATCCCTTAGGGGGTGTAGATGTGCCTTTTGGGGGTTATGACCTTTGACCTAATTTTTACCTTTGATTTTGAGGCGATTATTGACTTCAATTGATTGCGGATGATAAGTTCAGTTTCCGGACGATATATCGCAAAGCGTTTGCTGAATTGTTTTCATACTGCACACGCACATCCTTGAGGGGGTGTAGATGTGCCTTTTTGGGGTTATGACCTTTGACCTAATTGTTGACCTTAAATTTTGAGGCCATTATTGACTTTAATGGATGGCGGATGATAAGTTCAGTTTACGGATGATATCTCAGAAAGCATTTGATTGATTTTTTTCATATTGCATACACATATCCCACAGGGTGTGTAGATGTGCCTTTTGGGGGTTGTGACCTTTGACCTAATTTTTTACGTTTTATTGTGAGGCCATTAATGACTCTAATTGATGGCAGAAGATAAGTTCACTTTCCGGATGATACCTCGGAAAGTGTTTGCTGGATTCAGATTGCCACACATATCCCTTAGGGGGTGTAGATGTGCTTTTCGGGGGGTTGTGACCTTTGACCTATTTTTTAACCTTTGACTTTGAGGCCATTATTGACTTTAATTAATGGCGGGGATATCGTTAGCGTCAACGCTCTTGTTCTTGGATGATAATTTTTAGCACAGGCTTGTTGAAACCAGCTCCATAACAATTTGTTAAGTTTGTCATATTTCTGGCCAGTATCACATCGTTTTCTATCATTTGATGTGTTACTATCACTCTGTTGCAGATAAAAATCTTTATGCTTCAGTATGTCAGATCCTGCACTGACACCTATACCATACTTAATTCCAAGATCTTTTTGTGTCGGCTGTGTTTTTGTGCTGTAATCATTTAGCAATTTTATTTTGGTTTTAATATCAATCTCTTTCCTAGCTCGCTTTTTAGGTGGTTGAGACATGTTGATTCTATAATTCAAAGAAACATACTGATCTATCTGCCTGTATTGCGTTTTTTATAAGAATGGCCTTTTTAGCACCTAATTTAAGATAACAGTACATTTTTGTAATTGTGTGTCACATATTTCACACACAGAGCGCATTTGTCATTTTATAAACATTGATTTTTTTAGCGCCTAATCTACAATAACATTACATTCTTGTGATCGTCCGTCACACATTTCAAACACGGAGCACATTTGGTAACACTGACATCATTCCGTTTAAGTATCAAAGCAGTAGGAGAAGCTGTGCTTTCGCTACTGAGTTAATCATATTGCAGGAGTTTTATTTTTTTATCTGTTTTATGACAACATCGTTTGTTTGGTAACTTTTAGATATTTTCTGGAATGCATGACGCTGGATTAAGTGCTCCGATACTGTATAATTATGTCATTTAATACATATTAATGCCTTGACTAAGAGTGAAAATTAGTATAGGAATAATTGAGCCATGAAAGAATAAATAAAATGTTTTATATTTTACCTACCGTTAGTTATTTATTTATTGGGTCATTAAGCATCACAAACAGAATAAATCTATCCAAAAACAGTCTAACTTATGTGAGATTTATTTATGTTTATTGCACTGATATGTTTATGAATTGATAGAACTTTTTAATATTTTATTAGTCAAAGATTTTGTTACAATATTTTATTAACCAATTATTTTATTAATCCTTTATGTTGTTAAAATATCTTACCAAACTCAAAATAAAGTCGCTAAACGCTCCTCTAGCGCGGAAAAGGTGTCACCAACACAAATTTCGCACCTTCCCCATTGCATAACCAGATAACAAGCAGGATGGTATGTCACCTTGCCACCCCCCGTTTAACCCTTAGTGCACCGCATGCGATTTTTTATTATAAAAAAAAGTTTCATTCTGGTTTGGACAGGTGAAATACAATACAATTTATGCATTTGGGGAAAATAATGAGTCCGATATTCGGAGTAGACAGGTTACGGTTCGAAGAGGGTTATAGTATTGTTTTGAGTGTAATTAATTCTGGACCAAAGAATTATTAGGGTATAGACAGGATTCTGGTTTGGAAAGGGTCCGGTATGTACAGGTTGCACTGTATATATACTTGAGTTGTCAGGGACTGACCTGGAAATATCTACACTCCTTCAGCTGTTTCACCTGTCCATGTGTAGACATTGCTAACCTTCGTCTCTAGCTTGGACAATAATGCACTAGTCGAAAACAAGGTCAGTGGAAATTGCCTTTCTATCAAACCCATGGCTGGTCGCTGAGTGGACCTGGCAACCTGCCAATACCTCTAATTGGCAAGCTGCCATTATCCTCAGAAGACCCCAACCTTTCTAGTCCTTGAGCTGAGTGAGAAAGCTGGTTTCGAATCTTGAAAATAGGCCTATCTAATGGGAATGCTTCTAACAGTCGCATCTAGTTTCAGCTGGTTATTCACATAGGTATCAAGGCATACGCACAACTAGAGCGACCTTCAATTACAGACTACTAAAAAAAATTCAAAGTAACGTCACAGATAATTTTTCAGGCCTACACCTGCCTCTACCAAAGACAATCACAGGAAAAAATCTTGGAAAGATCCGTTATGATGTAATATTATTATTAGAAAAGAAACTCCGTCAGACGAAGCGTCGAATGGGCATGATACTCGTAATCCTATTGTTAATTTTTTCAGCGCAGGGACCGTCTTTTTGACGTCTGTAAATGTCAGATTCTGACATATAAAGACGGCTCCCGCACTGAAGAAATGAAAATATTTCTAATTGCCGTAACATAGGTATTCAAATGAAGTGAGAATAGCTGACTAGGACATTTATGATGATTTCAAATTGAAAAAACCTATAGTATCCATGGTTAATACAAAAATATTTCAGCGTTGCAAGGGGTAATTCTGTGATTTCACATGTTACAGAGACTAAAAGAAGAATAATGCCACGACGTCCCTCATTGAACATTGACGATATTGTAGCACAGAGTGGCAGTGCTTCACTCACTGATTCCGATGCGCGATGTCCATCATTGAACATTGACGATATTGTTGCACACAGTGGCAGTGCTTCACTCACTGATTCTGATGTGAACACAAATCAGAAACCTGATTGTAAAAAAATTAGCTTGAAGCAAAGAGACGTGTCATATGATCCTTTATCTGATGAACTTGTCGACGGGAGGAAAACACGTTCAAAAAAATTATCTGACTTGGCCAACGTGAATAAGATGAAGTCGCAATCAGCTTCAGATCATCTGGTGAGATCTGTGGAAGCTCAACAAAGTGAACGTACTAGAGCTCCAACCACAACAAAACGAAAGAGGGCAATAAAGCGAAAAAAAACCCAGAAAACAGAAAAGACCCTTTATTCTCAAGGTCTTCATATTGATGATGACACTAATTTTCCAGTTGAATTTACTGACGGGGATCTTTGTTTGCCAGAAATCAAATTTTTAGATTCATCATCAGACGAGGAGATGCAGAATTACAATGAATTGCTTTGCTCGTACAGTAGGCCTACTCCTAAACCATTCGAGGAAGACCAAATTGTGTGGTTTAAATATAGCCGTTATATTTATTGGCCGGCGGGTGTACGTAAAGTACATTTCAGTACCTTAAAAACTAAGAGGAAAAGGAAGCCAGTCAAAATCTCGTTAGTCTCTGTTGGCAATCATCCTGGGGGAGTGGCATTTAAAACACTTTGCATGACACTAAGAAATAATAACATCCTTCCTTTCAGTGAAGATGAGGTTAAATTCCACGAGTTAAGACAGGTAGGCCTTGATAGTATTTACGCCAAATCCTTTGACCAGGCCATACAGAAGGCTCAAAGCTATATATATCGCCGGTACATTGGTAAGACAACAACTATGTCCGTCTATGAATATTTTACGTCAACAGATCCTCTGGTTGGTGTTGTTGTGCCTGATAAATGCAGTAATTCTCAGACGGACTTATCTGTGATCGAAGAAGATGTTGTGGGCCCATGTGGCATCTCTTCAGCTAACTATCTGCGACTAGGAGTTCATGATCTTGACAATATTTCCACCAGTTCAGACACTAATGTAATTTCAACATGTTCAGATGAGGATGAACCAATTAACTCGGACACCATAGAGCAATTGAAAAAGCGTAGAGAACGTGTTAAAAAACTGCTTGAAATCATCGACACGGAGGAAGTAAAAACACGCCTGATTATGATATACAATGACAAAATACCTTCGCGTCGAATGGAATTTTACAAGCAGAGATCAAAGAAAGTTAATTTTATGTTCAAGAGACAGGGCTTTGGGCCTATAATTGACAGTTGTGATGTTCATCATTTTATGACTATTTTGACCCAGCTTTATACATCTACTGAATCATGTTCTTCATTATATGCCTGCAACGATTTTTGTCTTGCTGTTTGGGTTCCAGAGGCTCTGATTTATGCCATACACAAAGTTGACAATGTCACCCTTGATAAGGCAAATGATATATTTTTATTGGGAGATTGCTTAACAAAAGTTGAACGTGATGCATTAGACAAAGGATTCTAAATTGAAACGTCCCAGTATTAAATCATAAATATTACCTCAGAACATATAAAATCAAAATGACAGGCAAAAATTGTCTAAATTACACTATGGGAAAAATGCACTAACATTTGTGCAAAAAATTTGAAAAAAGACTTCAGTTGTCTAATCCTAGCTAAGACAGTGCCTCAGAACGCTCAAAAGATTTACCTAGGTACCAGGAATAGTTAAATGCACTGGTCTGACAATGACTAATGTGAATAATCAACTGAAGAGGACATCATGTTGTTGATAATTTGGGTGGATAGCACATTTGTAATTTTAGGTAAGTTATTTTTACCAGTTATTGTTATTTATACTGTAATTTAAATAACAAAATGGTCGACGATAACTTTAAGCATCTACTTTAACTCTTTTGCTGCGAAATTATCTCTAAAATGTGACTTCCCATTGTGTAATTATATGAAATTGACCCTTTTTTTACCAGATCCGTCATAACTGGGGGTCCCCAGCCATAGTTATTATTTTATATTATGATGTCATAATTGGGTATGGAAGTCTTGGAGACATCCATGTCCTCCCTATCACGCTTGCGTGGTGATAAGGGTGACTGAGAGCCGTCACCACCACAATAAGTGAATCACCTTGTTATTTATGTAATGTCGCATCCGCAGTGTAGCACAATGTTGCATTAGTGCGACATCCGCATTGAAAGGGTTAAACATCTATTATTTACCTTCAGACGTGTACCATAGAGCCCGGGTCGTTAATCGTGGGGTGGTCACTCCTTGGAGGTTTTAATGTTTCAGGCTACATCAAAAATGGTCGAAGCTAGTTACATACATGTAGTCTTTTTGGCCTAATCTACCACATCGTGAAGATAATTACTGTTTCTCATGATAACTTTCTTCCAATTTGCATATTGAGCTGACAACTCCTGTCAAAACAAAGTGCAATTGACAATAGGCCTACAGCAGCATTTTTTTGTTAAAATACTTGGTCGTAGTGACAAGACAACATTTTTTGTGATTGTGTTTTTTACTTTCAGGGCATGGAGGGTTGCGTATTGAATTATGGGGGGTTTAACCCTTTCAACACAGGGACCGTACATCTACGGTGGGCGGCGCTGGGCGGCCACACCCAGCACTCTGACACGCCCCCCACCACAACAGTTGGAAAAAACATGGAAAACTGAGTATTTTGAGTATGAAAACATAGCTGTAGTATAAAAATTGACATTTTTGATGCCAAGACCGCCCACCACTACCTAGTGTCTGGGCAGGACCCTGGTACATCATAATCCGACATCTACAAACGTCAGATTTTGACGTTTAAAGACAGTCCCCCATATTTATAATGGCCGTAGACCCATAACCCATAGGTATTTGAAATAACTGGAAAGAGCTAACTAGGACATCTGTGATTATTTCAAATTGAAAAAAACCCTTTGTTTTCCATGGTTTATACACAACTATTCAGCGTGGTAAGGGTAAATAAAAGAAATTCAGTATTACAGACTAGTAAGTTGCATGTTATTGTATACTGATTACAATGCTCTAGTTTAACCCCTAGAACCCGGATGTCGACTACAGTGGACATCTTGTGTTTTATTAGCACCTGTATAACCCCTGATACCTGGTTGTTAAAAGAAAAATATGCCTTCAATCTTGAAACACTGATATATGCTGGAACTTGAATTTTACAAATCACGTAGATTTTCAGTCACTTTAAGTGATACACATCTTCAAGTGACTGAAAATTTAAATTGAATAGCTTAGTGTTCTAAGGTTTAACATGTATAATTCAATTTCATATGCCTGTAGTGATAATTTTAACTATTCTGTATCAAAGTATAGTGCATTTTTCCAAAGTCGCGGCCACAAATTTATTTAGCTCTCGCTCAAGGTTTGTGAATTTTGGCTGTTATGAACGTGACAATGTGACACAAAAGCCCTAATTGGCATGCTCACAGATGGCTGCTCAAGGACCTGTAAACGCCACCTATGGGGCAGCATGCACCACACAGTCGCAAATGAAACTTTGCTCATAAATGGTTCCTGAAGAGAACGATGTGTGCCTCAAGTACATAACTTATATATAACGCGTGCACCAGATAGTCGCAAACACAATAGTCGCAAACTGTGTTATATTTGCGACAGATAGTCGCAAACTGTGTTATATTTGAGGGTCAAATGAGCCGTAAATTTGTGATGGCTGAGGGTGTGGTTTAGCCCTTAAATGCTGAAATATTTTTGCATGAACCACGCAAACCAAAAGATTTTTTCCAATTTGAAGTCATCATAAATGTCTTGATTCTAAGCTCTTCGCGCATAAGACAAAGCAATGTATAGCAACTTGGAATTGCATTACTATGTACAGGCCTAATGGTTTTAAAAGTTCAGAATATTTTCCAGAGCATAGCTAGAAATATTTTCTTTTGAAAAAGGTGAAAGCAATGTGAAAATTTTACAGTTTGATGATTACATAATATAAACTTATATTGCTTCTCAAGGAAAAAAACACACACTTGAACCACTAAATATCGGCGTTGATCATTATTGCCATTGTTATTAAATTCCCAACTCTTATGGATTCCTCACGTCTCTTTGCTGATGGGACCTTGTTTTTTTTACCAATTTGATAAATGTTTTTTCATCTTCCAACTAAAACTGCCATTTGGCGTTATTAAAGGAGCTGGCCCAGGCTTAAATCATAAAAATATCTTTGATTTTATTTTGGCTTATTAATATAACCATATGATGTAAACAAGTCCATGGATTAGAACTGCAAAAGTTTAAAAATTTTGTGCTGCGCATTCACCAGTTAGGCTAGATATAGAGACAAAATTCCTGTATTTCTTATTTTTAACATGTTAGGCTAGATAAAGGCCTAGATGAAATGGCTGTTTCTTATTTTTGACATGGTTGTCCAAAATATGAAATCAGCAATTTCGTCTATATCTAGCCTACTGGTGAATGCGCAGCACAAAAATTAAAAAACTTTTGCAGTTCTAGTCTATGAACATGTTTACATCATGTGGTCATATTAAGAAGCCAAAATAAAGTACCGATTTTTTGATGATTTTAGCCCTTACACTGCTATGGGCGACTATAGTCACCCAAAATAAACCAAGCGCAGCCTTCTGTGGGCAACGAGTAAATTCTTTTTCACTTTCGTTTTGTGGTGTCTTTCTATTTGCACTTTAAAGATAGCTAACCAACATTTTGAACCTTATTTCCAGCCCTGTAACCTATCACAGAAATTCCAAGCACTAAATTATTGTCAGCTAAATTATTGTTATCAACCCTAAGGTGCTAAAATATTTTTTTATAAATGAATTTGAAATCATAATAAATGTTTTAATCAGCTCTTCCTGATTAATTTGAATACCTACATTTTATGCTTCTACGGCCATAAGAAATATTTCATTTATTTTAGTGAGGGGATCATCTTTTATACAGAATCTGACGTGTATAAAGATCCCGATTGCTTAAAACGTGACTGTCGTGGCAGGTTTTGGGAAAACGTAGACAAGCTTGTTCTACGACTACAGCATGCCACACCAGAAAGACTGTTACCGACTGCGTAAGGTAGAAGCGATCCTCATGGTGACCATGTAGCAGGGTTGGGGTCAATTATAATTGTATTTAATTATATAATTGAGTTGTTATTGGCGTAATTGAAGGTTTAATAGTAATTGAAGCAAAAAAGTCATTAGAATAATTTTGTAATTGCAAAATTTGTAATCAAGCTTTCAAAATGTGTGCACTGGAGTGTAATAAAATTTCTAATTGAGCTTTCAAAATATGTACAACTTGGGTGTAAATGAAAAAAAATATGCGTAGGCCTAATTGTTTATTTAATTATCCTTGATGCCAGATTTCCGAACAACTTAACCGTTTATTACCTGACCAGACTTGAGCACTGTATGATCCATTAGATGGATGACCACAGATTTAAGCAGTATTGGTTCAACATTTAGCCAACATTGAAGTCATTGGGCCAAAATACCTTATTTGATGGCAGAGACTTAACATTTTCTCATTGTGGGGATGGAATCATCTAATCATACACATTGTACTGCATAGTGTTTAATATTTTAGTTGGTGCCCAGTAAAACAGTTAATCTGGAGTCTGTATCCATATTTGCCTAATTGCCCCCTAGGTTTTCATGATTTACCTGTTAAATTCCAGCTAAATTTGCATGACATCATAGCTTCTGTAGCACTTTCACAGACACGATCGTCGTCCTGAAGAATAATTGCCTGGATGAATTGATGGCTCCTCACAGTTAAAATTTGTGTCAGCTTATAATAAGTGCAGTCTCAATAAAAAGTCTGATGGTAAAAAATAAACAATAATTAAGCAGTCCTCGACGAGGCAGGCTGCTGTTAAACTGTATTCCACATAGTCCGCCGCCCCTGCGGCTAGTTGTTTTCAAAATAGCCTCTAACCCGTCAACTTCTGCTTCCTCATACTTCACATAGCCATCAATTACCTCTGGGGAATTTTTTGGTGACATTTTGATCCCCATATGATCAATCCTTCAATTACTAAGGCCACTAACAAAGAAGTGCTCGCTCGCGTAGTTTGGGAAAAACTTTTCATCAGATCTTCTTTCGATTTGGCAAATATGCTCAGCCATGTAAGCCAATAACCTGATTAACTTCCGCGATCAAACTATTTTAAAAGTGCCTTTTACTAGTAAGTGGCCTTTTTGTGATATTTACGTAACTCGTATTTACGTCTCACACAAGGATAACCCATGACAAATTCTGAAGAGATAAAATTTAAGATGGCTTGTGGCTATTTTCGATTGTGTTTTTTTCATTATCTCTGAAATCTCGGATGATTGCTAAAGCGCTAATGTAAAAAAAAATGTCTGCTGTTACACAAGAACAACACAGTGACATTTGCAGATAATTTTTTTTTTTTTTCAATTTTGATCATTATTTTGGAATCCTTGCATGATAAACTGTCCTGTGTAACATAGGGATAACCCTTGACAATGTTTACTGATCTATATGATTTAAAATGGCCGACTGGTGGTAACGGAGGGTTTCTTTTGTGTTGTTTCCGAGCAACTCTTTCTAGTATGACGCCTCTTGCTTCACAATCTGCCGGTGGCGCCACCTGCAGATTATCATTTATGACAACCTAAGGAAACGCAATAACCAACATTTTAATTGATGAGGCATAATGAGACCATGCAGGCCTACGTTTAGTTGTGGAAACAGTGTTCATGTGAATGCGATATGAGAAAATACAGCACTCTTTCAATGAATAAGGGTTTCACAAGCCTTCTGTTAGCTCCCCCCGTCACCATAGGTGAGACAGAGAGAGCTATGGATTCCGCCTCCGTTTTTATTTTTCCTCCTCTTTTGCCTATAACTTTGTAAGAAAATAAGCTAGGATAACAATTTTTGGTATGTGGGTTACTTCCAGGTGGATAATGGACAGGTTAAAATATTTTTAATCTGAATTTAATACGCAAGGACGCAGTGGAGAAAATGATGATGTTACAGCGTTGGGCCGTCCGTAAACAATTCGTTTCCTGAGCATATCTCTGAAAGTACTTGTCCGATTGTCTTCAAATTTTACACACAACACCCCTAGAGGGTCTAGTTGTGCCTTTTAGGGTATATGAACTTTGACCTACTTCTGGTTCATAACTTAGACCTATTTAGACGTTTTGATGCGCACTTCGTTTCCAGAGCGGATCTCGAAAAGTACTGGGCCGATGACAGTCATATTGCACATACATGTTCTCTGAGGTTCCTAATTGTGCCTTTTCAGGTTTTTGGACCTTGACCTTGAAGTTGACCCAGCACTTTGACCTAATTTATGACATCGGTAAATCCGACTGAAATATTTTGCGGAATATCATGAAAACCGCTCAAGATGCTACACCATTACTATAAAACAAATTGTAAAGTTTCAGGAGAGGATGCATCTTGAAAAATTTCAAGTCGATAAAATTCAAAATGGCCGCCTATCGGCCATTATTCACCTCGACAGGCCTTATGTTGCGGAATATCACGGAAACCGCTCAAGATAGCTACACCATTACTATAAAACAAATTGTAAGGTTTCAGAAGAGGATGCATCTTGAAAAATTTCAAGTCGATAAAATTCAAAATGGCCGCCTTTCGGCCATTATTCACCTTGACAGGCTTCATATTGCAGAATATCATGAAAACCGCTCAACATAGCTACACCATTACTATAAAACAAATTGTAAGGTTTTAGGAGAGGATGCATTTTGAAAAATTTCAACTTGATCAAATTCAAAATGGCCGCCTATCGGCCCTTACTCACCTCGACAGGCCTGATATTGGGTAAACCGTGCTAGGTAGCTGAACCATTACTATAAAACAATATGTGAGATTTCAGAAGAGGATGCATTTTGAAAAAAATAAGACTTTATCAAATTCAAAATGGCCGCTTATCGACCATTATTCACTTTCACATGGCCGATATTTGGTAAACCGTGCTAGATGACTAGACCATTACTATAAAACAAAATGTGAGATTTTAGAAGAAGATGCATTTTGAAAAAAAATCGATTTGATCAAATTCAAAATGGCCGCTTATTGGCCATTATTTACTTTCACATTGCTGATATTTGATAAACCGTGCTATATAGCTAGACCATTACTATAAAACAAAATGTGAGATTTCAGGAGAAGATGCATCTTGAAAAAAATTGACTGGATCAAATCCAAAATGGCCGCCTATCGGCCATTATTCACTTTCGCATGGCCGTTATTTGATAAACCGTACTAGATGGCTAGACCATTACTATAAAACAAAATGTGAGATTTCAGGAGTGGATGCATCTTGAAAAATTTTGACTTGATCAAATTCAAAATGGCCGCCTCTAGGCCATTATTCACTTTCACATGGCCGTTATTTGGTAAACCGTGCTAGATGGCCAGACCATTACTATAAAACAAAATGTGAGATTTCAGGAGAGGATGCATCTTGAAATATTTAGACTCGATCAAATTCAAAATAGCCGCCTATCGGCTAATATGCACTTTCACATGGCCAATATTTAGTGAACCGTGTCAGATGGCAAGACCATTACTATAAAACCAAATGTGATTTTTTAGGGGAGGATGCACCCTGGAAATTTTCAACTCTTATTGAATTAAAAATGGCCGACAATTGGCATTATTTACCTCGATAGGCCTGATATCAGGTAAGCTGTGCTAGATAGCTAGACCATTACTATAAAACAAATAACTAGTATAAAACAAAATGTGAGGGTTCAGGGGAGGATGCTACCTGAAATATTTTAACTATCGAATTCAAAATGACCGTAAATCAGCCATTATTTACCTTGATTGGCCTGATATCAGGTAAACCATGTCAGATAGGTAGACCATCACTGGGATACTGATTAGGATCATTAATTTCAATGGAGGTTTGCAATCTCTGACAGACTGTCTAGTTCTTATCTTACTCTTAGACTGAGCCTCTCAGACCTAGTTGTTTTACGTCTTGATTTTTTACCTAGCCTAGGACTACATTAATAACCCTACACAAAATTGCTTAAATCACATTCTAATTCGGAGCGGGAGCTCCTGGACTTATGTAGTCTTGTTTAGTTTGGACGAACACCTTATTCATTGAATATGTGCTGTATTTTCCATATATGGCATATCACACAACATTTTTTTCTCACAATCAATCACACACGACATAATTGCCATACATTGCAGTTCAAACTACAGCTACAGTGTGGTACTGATATACTATATATCACGGTGAACATCCTTATAACACAATCGTTGGGGTCCAATAAGTCAAATTGTGTCATAAGTGAATCGTGTTATACAAAAAAATCAACCAGAAAACGATTCCAAAAACGAATGAGTAATAATAGGAAGACGATCGTAATTATAAGTGCTCAGTCTTGTTTGCACAGGTGTAACGTGTTATGTTACAGCTATAAATTATAATAATAACAACAATATTATAAAAAAAATTATGATAATTTTTTGCGGCGTAACAATTGTAACGTTTTACAACTATTCTATCGTACAAATGTATACAGAATGAACACTGTAAAAATAACAATAAATTACACATCTTTATGCAGCAGAGGAGTAGCGAATTTGCTATATTTCAGTTCTATATTACAGTAGACACTCACCTTCCGGTCAGATCACCAATAAGGTCAGATCATCATTACGGTCGATTTTTTTTGGCCCGAATTCGCTCTCAGTCAAAGCCATATCAAAGGCGATCACCAATGCGGTCAGACTGCCATTCCGGACTACGGTCAATTTTTTGTGGCAAAATGGCAAGTTCACTCTCGTCAATGCGGTCAAATGAGTATTTTCAATATATCGTTATGACTATTTTGGAAGGGGATTTGTATATTGAAAAACTGTCACCTTTGTTTTCCACACATGTACAATGCGTACATTACAAACATGGAAAATAACTTTTTTATCATGTGTTGACGATAACATCAAATCACACATTGCTATAAATATTTAAAAAATGTTCTACAATAAAATATATAATTCATCTGTTATATAAAAGATTAAGTGTTAATTGTTTGTTGATAAAGCGTCCCGCTACTTCTGGCCATAATGCACTGTCTGCGTGCTGCACTAACTATTTTATTTCATGCATTAATTATCTGGTATCGTCAATAAGCATAATCAAACATGTTAAATAATGTAAGCACAATACAATTTCCAAAGAAAATATGACAAGGTGTTATAACCGGACAAATAATGCTATAGTTATTATTTTTAAAATTATATGTTATTTCAAGAAATTGTCTGCGATAGGTGTATAGCAGAGTATTTCTTCATAAAGCGTCTCTCTACAGCAAACAGTTTTCATGCAGTGCTGTAGGGGGGGTGGACCGTCATCGCAGACGGTTGGCCAACATTAAGCCAGCGTTGGTTCAACCGCCCGTGATAATAAAGGTCGTCCTAAATAATAATTGAAGAAGTGGGAATGTCGTAATTATACAGGGCGGGGGCCCTAGGGTAGTGGTTAGCACTGCTGCCTTTCACGCCAGAGTTCGGGGTTCGGTTCCCGGTCTCGGCGGTTTGAAAGAAACAAAAATGTTTCTTCCCCATCCACGTGTAAAAGTCAGTATTGTGGGGAGCCTCCGTGACCGAGAGGTAGCGTGCTCGGCCTCAGACCGCCAGGGCTCGAATTTCGAATCCTGTGTCTGGAGGACAGTGTCATCTCAATCATCTCACCATCCTCAGGAGGTTCTCCTGGCCCAGTTTAGCCTATATGTGCACAAAGGTGGCCTAAAGCCCGATTCATTTCATTTTATACAACTCAAAACTTTTCATTTGAGATAGTGTTTACAAAATTTTACAATTTACTTTAATCAAATTTTAAGTAATTATCATTACATGCTTAGTTTAAATACATAATCATAATAGACGTGGATTTTTTTTCTATCGGGACTCAGGGGGTTAATGATCCGGGAAGTCTGCGTTCGCAGAGGACACATATTAACACCTATTATATAGTAACTCTAGTACAAACACTTAAAACAATGCGAATTAGTAGACAATTGTACAATGCGAATAAGTAGACAATGGTAGCAAACACACAATGTTGGGTGAATTTTGGGCCAGCGTCGAAGACAATGGGTCCTAACAGTCACCCAACATTAGGCCAGCGTCTGGTGTTTGCTGGGAGGGCTGTTAATTTCTTATCGGAACACTTCTTTGAACTTGTATTACCATTGATAATTAGCTCCATAATCTGAAGTAAATTTTCAACTCCAAGAACATGACATCTCAACTCGGGAGTAGCTACTACATCACGGTGACAAATAAACATTGAGAAGCCATAAACAGGGCTCACAGGCCGAAACAAGAACAAGCTTTTCAAAGTGAGAGATCATTCTATCTTTAGTTTGTATGCTGCACATAACCATACTTTAATCATGTCCGTGTAAACGTACATAATTTACCCCAAGGGATAGACTGAGACTTATCAAAGCTAGTGTTGGCAAATCTCATCGTCAACTAGCTGACGATTTTAAAATTGGTCGGACTGAAGTCGGCTCAATACTCAAACCAATTGGATGCATATGATAGCAGCATGAGTGACAATAGAAAACGTGTGTGATGAGGCCACGTGGTGCAGGTTTCAGCATACCAGAGCAAATAAAACGTCAGTGGGCCTATTTGGAAAGAATATGGTTTTAGTAAAATAATTTTTTGGCTTAATTGTGCGTAATTGTATAGTCAAGTTTAACTTTGCAATAAATAAAAATACTGCTGCAATAAACTTTGACCACATTTTCTTATTGTTATTATTAATTTAATTTGTTTGTGCATATATAAATACTTGAATTGTTATAAAATAGCAGGACGCCACGTGATATTTATTGCCCGATCACTAATGCAGTCGTACCGTCATTACGGTAAAAAAATTCTGGCCCGTACTTGACCGCATTGGCGGGAGTCTACTGTACATACTTATACATATCATTGTGCGCAGTATGTAACACAATGTATTTAATGCCTTGATTATCATTTGCATGTAATACTACGCAAACAATATTATTATTCAATTGCACACAATATAATAAATGTGTATAATATATTGGCAGTGGTCGTGTCTGTCACTGCTATCACCTCTGCAGTTGATGATCGACATCACTGTCCTCACGCTGATTGGTTCAGATTCCCCCTCTCTTTCTGACTCCTCCCATGTCAATAGGTTGATCTCCCAAGTCAGGTGCGGTGATTGACAGCTTGCAGAATCTCAGTCAGAAAATGTGAGATTTGCTCCAGTCGAAAGGCGCGAGTCTTGACAACTCTGGCGGTGTCAACACTTTATCAGGTGACGTTTGTACAACACTCAGTACGTAGTCTCTGTGGGGGGATTAACCATTTCCTTCGATTTGTGGATATCAAAGCGTCTCCAGAGGGCCACTTATGCTCGTCTCACTGCCTGGCATTATGACATAACATGGCACACTGTTCCGCGTTCACATGTGTAGACCAAGCGTTGGCCAAACTTTGTTTCAATGCTGGGCGTAACGTTTAGCATTAGCTGAGTTAACATGATGCATGTTGGTGTTGTCGGCGAATAGCGATTAGTATAGGCGATGCACATACTGTTTGCTCAGATTTCAATAAATCTTGTAGATTTCGAGATTATAACAGGGTAGGCCTATTTTGTAAAAAAGCTAGAAAAGGGGTCCTAAATTTTGCGGTCCATGACCTTACCGTGTTATAACTGATCTGTGTTGTAACGATTCGTGTTATATCGATGTTAAACTTTTTTTTTTGGAGGGGGGGGGCGTACATGAATGGATTTTGCGTAGATTTGTTTTTCGAAATGTTAAGAAATAGACAGTCTCGCTTAATTCTGCGTTTATTAATATAATTATAAATAATAAACTTGCCGTCATTGTAACATGCATCATTCTCATCAAACTTCGCTGCTCCGTTCATATTTAATTTTACTGCAATATGCCTATGATATGCTCCTAATTATAATTGATAAATTTAATGGTACCGGTATTCTAAAATATTGACTTGATGTCACCAATAGTTATGTGTATTTTATCCTTGTTACTGTGAATAAAAACTTGTATGCTGGTATTTAAATGTGTTTTTTTATCTGTTTTATAAAAGATTTTCTAGATTATATTGTCGTTTTGGCTGTCATTGACCAGTAATATAGACTGTAGACCTACTCACGAGAGCTCGGGGATCAACTTTAGACGTCAGAATCTTACATCTGTAGACGTCGGATTCAGACGTATAAAAGTCAATCCCCGCACTGTAAGATTACTCATATTTCTAATGTCCGGCCCGTAGACCCATAACATAAGTTTTCAAATGAAGTGGACAGAGCTAACTAAGACATTTATAATTATTTCCAATTGAAAAAAAAACCTTGGTTCTAGTCTCCATGGTTTGCACAAAAATATTTCAGCGCTAAGAGTTAAACCAAACAATGCATTTTGACAAAATTAACATTATTTTGGTATTTTAAATAGGACGATAGACCAAATATTGGCAAGTTGATGGAGAAATATATGAAAACAATTGGGTACAAAACAAAACAAATGGCTTTTCTTAACAGAACGTCCAAAAACAATTGGCGGAGATGGCGGATTTACACCCCTGGCAAAGACCATGAAAAGGGACACTCGGTGGAGGGAAACATAGGCGTTTTTATCAAAACGCCAATATAAAATGGGCGCCATTATTTAGAGTAGACTATCTCAACTACTTACATGTGCGTGAGAGCGACGTGTAGTACACTGATAGCCCAGCCAACATGAGGCGTCGACCCAATGCTGGCCTAATGTTGGCCCACAAACTGCAATGCTGACCCAACCCTAATCCAGCATTGGGTCACATTCCGTGTTTGCTGGGAGGAAGCCGGACATGTATCTTACATGCGAGCTAAAAAAGAACATAAGACATTTAATCTCAATATTAGGGAAGTACACAGTGGCCTATCATTTTAAGCAAATATTCATTCAACTCTTGCGTCTTGCAGTCATGAGTCAATGCTAGAAGTGTAATAACGCCTTTTGATCTACTTTTGAATATATTGAGTTTACTGAATTACCAGAAATTTATATTTTCAGAGGGTCTTTTGGAATATTTGTACTATTTAACTATTAATTCTTATCCTACTAGATTAATTTATTTATTTAAATTTTTACCCACTGGAAGTTGTGTCTCGCTACCGCGACCCACAACTTTAAGTGGCTGAAAATTACTCATAGTTGTTTAATTTAAGCACAAATATTTGCAGATCTTGATGTTTAGACGCATATTTTGTTCCCAATATCATTGAGGCTTATTAAGATGGGTTAAAAACGACAATATTCGTGATCAGCAAGATAAGGGCTAATATTTTTTCAACCTGGAATCAAACATGTTGTTTCTCGCTTCCTGCCTTTTTTCAGAGCACTTGATTTTTTAGGCGTCATATTTTGAGGGAGTACCCTCTCCACCGGACAATGTCTACGATGCTGGCATAACTTAACTTTATTACTTGTGGTCCAGCAGCATTAAGCCAACATTGGGTAAATGTCTCATTTTTGCTAGATAAGCAGTTTGTCTAAAATTCAGATCCCAGTAGAGAAAACGTTTGTCACCATGGCCTGTGATATGCAATATATTATCCCCACTGAATACATTGCACCTTGGCAGGTGATATGCAATAAATTATCAACACAGTGAATGCATTGACCATATGTGCTACATCGAGAGTTGCTTGCGAAATGCCTGAGATCTATCTGTTGTACTTGAGATCAAGTGAAATTAATTATATTGACACCATGTGTTAAACCGCTAAAAATTAATTTAAAATTTCACCAATGTTAATTTATTTTATTTCTATTAATTTTTTAAGGAAATTTTGAAGAATGGCACAAACATTCGAACCTGGTGATCTGGTATTCGCCAAAGTGAAAGGCTATCCTTTCTGGCCTGCAAGGGTAAGTTTAATGTCACTGTAAGTGTTTTTAATTTCCCCTTTCAATGTCCACAACAATTATTTACCCCTAGAACACTGATTCATCAAAGAAAAATTCAAATGAATTTAAAATATACCGATTTAGATTTAAAATACCTGAATTAATGACAGTTTTCACTTTCAAAATGAAACTATTCATAAATGTAATTATTAGCTATTCTCAAACACAAAAAGAAACAATATTTTATGCCAGACAAACTTTCTATTATAATTCTCGGTATGGTTTCAGCACTATTGGAATGTATAAATTAACTGTCCAGGGATGAATAAGAACAGTGGTCATTTTTCTTTCATTTTAAAGTTGGAAATTGTTAAAGAGAAGCAATTCTCAATTTAGAAAAAATACACATCACTAGTGGCTTTTACAAAATTTTCTACATATTACATATGACTTTGTACTGATGTACCGGTACATATATACTGTTTTCTGTTCATTACAATCTATTTTTATTATGTTTTAGGTTGAGAATTCTACCCAGCAGTCCTCTGCTAAATTCCCTGTCTTCTTTTTTGGGACATATGAATAGTATGTATGAATTTTTTAGCATGCAAACCTTTACAGCGTGGGGATTGACTTTAGACGTCAGAATCTGACGCCTAAAGTCGATCATCGCATTGTAAGAGTAGAATATTTATAATGAATGTAGATTCATAACATGGGTATTTAAATGAAATGGAATGATCTAACCTAGAAGAAATTTATGATTATTTAAAATTGAAAAAAATCCTTTGGTCTCCATGGTTTATACCAAAATATTTCAGCGCAGCGTTCGAAATATGTAGGCTACATTTCTCCAAGACAACCAAAGCCTAACACTGATAACCGTATTTAGCTTGTACTGTTCTCTGACAGAAAACCTTTAGATACAATTTATATAAAAAGCCTGAACATATTTGGTATAAAAGCTTCTTGACAGCTTCTTTTGAAAAATTGACTGCTATAATTCAGGTGCAAGGTTAAAAGCTGGCACAATCAGATGTGTGCAATCAGGTTAAACCTTAATTGGGAAAAAAATGAAACAAAAACAAAATTGGTTTGAGATAAGAAGGATCAACTTTTGAGATGTTCTGAAACCAAGGCTTTAATGTACACATTAACATGAATATTGCTTATTCTAATCATGATAATGGTATTACAGTTAATTTACTACATTACAGCACAATACTATATCATATAGAGACAATGTACATTCATGACCCATTTGCACATAATTATCCTTTATTGTCTGTAAAATAATTATTCGACCTCCTCCCCTTACATGTTTTTTCATTTAGAAAAGAAGCCAAACATTAGAATTCACCATCAAAAAAAAAAGATTTTCATGTAATATTATTACCTATATACATTCAATCTAATCTGCTGTTTTTTTCCAGTGCAAGTGTTGGGAAGAAGGATATATTGCCTTATGAAGTCAACAAGGATACATTAGGGAAAAAAAGGAAAAACAGGAGATTCAACTCTGGCTTGGAAGAAATAGTGAAAAATCCAACTTTAATTGTTCCTAAATATGATCACAAAGATGTAAGAATTCACCTTGGACCCCTTAACCCTTAAAACTCTTGATTATAGAATTTAAATTTTCTCCCACCTGTGTCTTGCTATCGTGACCCGCAACCCGCAAATTACTTTCCTAGATATAATTTAAATCAAATCATGTCATTTGATCAAATTCTCTGCCAGTTTCTTATTCAACTTCGTAGTTTGCAGGAGAAATAATAAGGCTAAAAACAGCTGTAGACTTTATTAGCACTTTAGTTGTTGAAAGGTTAATATTATACATAATCCCATCTTAGATATTCTCGGATTTCTGGATTTTTACAATTTTCGGATTCATATTTATATGGCCTAAAAATGGCCTTTAGAGACCTTCAAAAAAAGTAAGCACAGATTATTCCCCTTGACCCACTGGCATCTCCGCATAATCATATATTATACTGAGTACTATATAATTTTTTTGAAAAAAATACCAGGACGGTTAAAATAGTTAGTACAGACTCACCATTTCTAGTAAAGATTTTTTTTCAAATTTGAAAAAAATATGTTTAGAGCAAATTTTGTGCTTGCATGATGATCTGCATGCCTCTCTAGCACACACAGTAGGATATGTACGGTAACAGTGAGAGCTGTCTTGCTGATTTGAGTAGCGTAACAAGTGAGTAAGTATGGAGGATTCTGAAAATCTCGTAAATTTTGCATGAACATCATAAATATTTTGTTGCCAATATTATCCAGTTTGGATAATCTGTCATCAAAACTTGAAGACAGATTAAATAAACAGAATTCATAAATACTTCACTCTTGTTGTTACAGATCTACTCGGAGTGTCTAAGTGACCCTCTTAACCCTTTCAGCAGGGGGACCGTCTTTATACGTCAGAAACTGATGTATAAAGACAGTCCCTGCACTGAAGGGATTAAAATATTTATAATGATCGTACACCCATAACATACCGGTAGGTATTCAAATGAACCGATCTTAGATCAAAAGATCTAACCAAGACATTTATGATGATTTCAAATTGAAAAAGCCTCCATGATAAGAACAAAAATAATTCAGCATTCTAATGGTAAATCAATAAGAGTGCTTTTTATAATTCATAAATGGATACCCTGCTGATGTTGCATTGTATCATTAGAATGGATTAACTTTATTCCGGATTTCTGTTTGTTAAAATGTTTATATGCCATTTATGTGACTGTCTTCTAAATCTCATTGAGATATTGGGGGTGGGTCTGAAAGGGTGGGGGACGTTCTAGTGTGTGTATTATCTTCATAAAAAATGTTCATAATTGTCCCAAAGTAGGTTTCTCATATGCCCGAGATCGCTCCTCTCATAGCCAAAAACATTTCACACATTTTGAAAACGCTACTTTCTGGGTAACTGTTATTTATTTAAATTGCAATTGAAATTTTGTATTATTTTCAGGTATTTTGAAACTAATTTATATGACTGGTTGTTTATCAATTTACATGTGTATATATCAAATATTCTTAGAAAATCCTGGAGGTCAAACTGGAAAAAGTGAAATTTACAGAAAAGAAAAATATAGTTACACCAAAAGAGGAACCCCAGTCTGAAAATGAAGATACGATGGAAAGTGAAGACGAAGACGAAGACATGTCAGAAAGTGAGAGCGAGGAAGAAATTATTCCTGAACCTCAGCCAAAGGTCTCTTATATTTCAATGTCTAATATCCTAACCTTGGTATTAAAGTGTTGTAAAGTGGCAGATGCATTACAACACTTTAAAAATTAACTATTTGATATTTTTCACTTTGTCTGCTGAATTGTTTGTTTCTATTTTTCATTCATTCAAAGCTAGAATTGCTTAAGCAATTTCCAGCTTCAAATAACTAAAATCTTGATACAAAAATCTTGATATTAATGGAAAATAAACAGCTCCGCACGGGGCGTTAACTAGAATACATGGAATACCCCATGAGATTTACAGAGGAGATGGGTCAGGGGTGCTTATTAGAATATTCTTTTAATGATCGTATAGTGTACATTTACTAATCCGGGCGGTGGTCGGGTTATTGGGGTATGGCCATTTATTAAAATAAATACGGTTTATAAGTATAGCCCCAGTGAGGATGGCTTAATGTTGGGTCAGCGACGCAGACGTTGGTCCAAAATTGAAATAACCTTGGGTTGATGTCTTATGTTTGCTGGGGAGCACACAGGGTTTAAAGATATTACTGGTGTAATTACCAGCGTTTAGATGGGAAAAAACTAAATGCTCTCCTATGCCCATCTCGGGAAGGAATGCTTTAAATTGCATGTTAACCCTCTCAAGCCTGAATTTACCATTGTCATCTTCATCCACTACAAACCACAAAATGCTGTCGCAGCGAATGGCTGTCGCAATTCTCGAATTGTAGTGGATGAAGATGACCTGAAGAGGGTGACAAATGAAAAAAAGATAATATTATTAAAACAGTTCCATGAAAATGTTTGTTCTAAAACTCCTAGTTGTAATACATTAGGTGATTCTTTAGATATGCAAAATTATGCTTTGATGCATCGTGAAGGTTTAATCTCTGTTTCACGTGTTTAATAGTTAAAACCTGATACTATCTGTTCTCCAGAAACAAGCTCGTCGTGAACTAAGTGAGCTAGAGAAAATGAGGAACAACAACATTGCAGATAACAAGCTTATGGTGAGTGACATATCGCCTCTAACCCTTTCACCACTAGAACAGACTATAGACATCAGAATCGTGACTCCTATAGATATATGATTTTGAAGAGTCTAAAAAAAAAAGAGTCAAATATAATAATGGCTGTAGACTGACCCATGACATATGTATTCAAATGAAACAGAAAGAGCTAACCAAGACATGTATTAAGATTCTTAAAGAACAAACCCTTTGGTTTCTTGGTTTATATACAAATTTTTCGAAGCTTTAAGGGTTACTGTTTTTCGACAAATATATTCAGATGCATTTTTTGCATTTGAAGTATGGCTGTATAAAGAAGCAGTTTGTCATGTGGGTTTATATAAAATATTATAACTACAATATATATCGAAGGGTTATTCATTTTGAAAACATCATGAATGTATTAGTTAGCTCTCTACAGGGTTCCTGCGGGTCATTAAAAGTCATAATTAGTCATTTAATTGAAAAATTAGACTTAAAGTCATTAAAAAGTCATTACATTTGATTGCTAGTCATTGTCATTAAAAATGAGAAAATCAGCGATTATAATGGACTCTTATGTGTGATCGTCAGCCAGCCTGTCCTAACAAATACTACTGGTTTACTGATAGTGTTGAAGTCAGTATCACTTGTTATTATTTTCGGAAGGTGCATGTAGTATTATGCTTCCAGGTGTAATTGTTATTTTACGTTTAAAATTCGGTAAAAAGGTATGCATAAGTATTAATTTCTATATTTTCGTCAGTAAAAAATCGCAAAATTTCAAGTGAAAAAGTCATTAATTTTAAGAAGAGTAGACCCGCAGGAACCTTGCTCTATGCTTCATTTTAATAACTATTTTCTATGTCTACAGCCAGTTATACATTAGTACCCCTTCATTGCAGAGATAGACTTTATACATGTATTTGTTAACACTTTTTTCACTGCTAAGCATTTTTAAATTGTCTTATTAGCTGGTCAAATCACTGTTATTGGGAATATGATGGAATGAGTGTTTAAACATCCAGATTTGCAAATGTTTGGTTTCAAATTAAACAAATATAGGTAATTTTCACACACTTAAGGTGTGGGTCAAGCTTTCTTTATGACAAAATTAATCTGAAAATTAGTAGAATTATTTTTAAATTGTTTATTTAATAAGCCTAATTTTAAACGCTGCTCATTTGAATGTGAAAAAAATATTGTCATTATATTGTATGGCAATTACCTTTACTTTGTACATGTTGCAGCTTTCCAAGCTCTTAGCCGAGTTAAAAGAAATGTCCCCCAAGCCTATATCAAAGGTAAAGTATTCACATAAGCTCATATATAATGACCAAAGTCCTATTAGATTATATGTGTCATCGTGAACAGTGCATGATATTCGTTCTAAACATTATCTTGGTGATGAATTCATCACCCATATCTGTCACTTGTCAACTTGGGTTTTGATTTCACTGTGCTGGAAGTGTTAACCCTTTAACCGCCAAATTATTCAATCTGAATTTTTACCCACTTGAAGTTGTGTCTCGCTGACGCGATTCACAACTTCAAGTGAGTGAAAATTATTCAGATTTGACAAAATGGAGGCCAACTGTTTTCAAATATTGCTGATTGATGTCACATTTTATCTTTACATGTTTAAAAGGTGGTACTTATTGTGCTAATAAAAACTAAAAACCCGAATATATGCGGCACCGGCGGTTAAAGGGTTCAACCTATATCCTGCTGAATGTTTTAGTGTAATCTTCCTTTCATTTGACACTAGAGTTTCCAACTTCAAATAACAAGAGAAATGTTAAATTATATAATCATCTAAGCATCTACCACAACGTAGGGTTTTAATTTCAGTGACATTTCAAATGGTTTATTGTTTCATCTTGTCATTTCTAAAATAGCACCGCATAAGCGCCATGGTGCTGCTTGTTAGTGCCAAGTAGCCCTTCCAATTTTTAATATGCACCTTGCACCTTTGAACTATTGTCACATTGCATTTAACCTCACCCAAGCCATTGACTGATCAAACCTACAGGTAGTCACCCTGATCACTCTCATTCACTGGTGCAGTGTTCACACCTATAATGTGATACATGATGACTTGCGTACATAGTGGTCTTCGCTGGTGATGTCTGCATATGTAATCATACTCTTAGGTTCTGTTTATAATCCTAATAAGAGGGGGGGGGGCGCTAACTGGACATGCCTGGACATAATGCCCGTAGTGCATGTTTATTTGCCCTCATTAATAGTTGTGGGTCAAGCCCTGCTTGAAAACATATATGGTCCTAACACAAAAAGGGTTAACAGATTACATAGAATATCCTTTCATATTCCAGCCAAAGCAGCCTGTACGATCTCGTCTGAGTGAGCCCATAATCCGCCGATGTAATCCCAGCAGAAGTGGCAGATTCAATCCCTTGTCGTACAGACCACCAATAACACGGAGACAGTCTAGAAGAGGATCTTTCTCATCTTATGGTGATTCCGAGTCCGGGAACTCATCACCCGGAAAAGAAGAGGTATTCTCTTCATCCCTAACTTAATTGTCAAATTTCATGGAGTGATTTATTTTTTATGAATTTGGTGAATTGGAAATGTTATCAATAATCAATACTTTCTTAACCCCTGATGCGCTACGATGTAGAAATAAAATTTTCACCCACTCTAAGTTGAGTCTTGCTGATCCACAATTGATGCTTGTTTTTCTTTCTAATTTGTTGGTTTAAAGCTGAAAATGGCTGTAGACGTGATTACTGCTTTTAGGGTTAAATAAATCTACTTTTCCGCCATTTTTTTTTAATCATTAACTATTGCAATTAATCTGGTGGCTGTTCTGTAACCCAAGGTTGAATATGTGTATCTCCTTGTCAAATTATTTTTTTTAGCTTTATTAACATTCTGATTATGTAATTTTGTTTGCAGAACCATTTGCTTGTCAGGCTTAAGGGGTTTCCTAAATCACCTTATATTGATGACTCTGATGAAGAGGATGAAGACAGAAAAGGCAGAAAAAGAGTAAGTACTTAAAAGCCAGCATCTGCTAACTTGTAAAGAAAGCAGATACTGCTTTTTGCCTCCCCATGGCAGTATATCATCGTACAAACAGCTTTGTTCTAAGAAGTACAACTCTTGATTACTTTTTGAATCACTTATTTAAATTCTAATTGTTTTATGGACAAAAGTATAGCAAAAGAAATGAAATAACCCTTGTCCTGCTGAATTGTTTGCTTCTATTTTTCATTCATTCGAAGCTGGAATTGCTAACGCAATTTCCAGCTTCTAATGACGACAAATATATATTTATTTGAAAAATAGACATATCCCACATAGAATTATTTGATTAACTGAACATCTATCACAAACTGTTTCATCAATTTCAGTGGCATTTTATTTGGTTTAAAACTAGCTTCAACCTGAACCGTCTATATACAGTCACAGCATGTGAAGGGGTAATGTACTGCTTAGTAGAATATGTCTCGCTATAGCGACCCACAACTTAAAGTGGGTAAATATTATTTGGATTTGTACAATTTAAATCAAAACATGCCGATCGGAAAAATTTAGAGCTGACAAAGTTTAGAGGTGAAACGGCAAAAACAGCTTTTGAAAGACACATTTTGTATGAAAATCTAAAAAACAGGGGTGGAATTTAAGGAAAATAAGCTACTGGCCAGCAGGGCTAGTGTACTAACAAAATGACTCGTCCTTCTGCAAATTTACTGGCCAGCAGGGCTAGTGACTTTCAAATTTTACTGGCCAGTTTTCCTGCCAGCAGGTCTAGCTAATAATTAACAGATTGTTGTAGTAATCATGATTGCCCAATCTCAAAAACAGATGACTGCCATTACAACAGGTTTATTTAATCTCGGTTCTGGTCTTCATCAAGCATGTCATGTGGTATAAACTACATGCTTGATAAGGACCTGATTTGGATGGGACATCATAATGCTCAACCTCAAACACCAGCCATGAAAACTCTTGTTCCCATTTGAGGACATAATGCTGAATTTCCACATTTTAATTGTAGTACTGTACAACACAATTATGAAAAAACTGGGCCAAAGTCACATTAACGTATAGTACATGTTTTTCGCCGATATCTTAGTCAATTCTCAACAGATTAAGATGTCACTAGGCCTACATGTCAAATCAGACAAAATAAAATGGTCTAATTTTTTAACTATTGGATAGTTCACGGTATTTGGTGGGTGACTCGAAAATAGTCCTTGCCAAATTGACTGAGAACATGTCAGATGCAAGATGGAAGATGGCCAGCAGCTGCACCGCTATGCAAACAATTTTAGTAGAGAGAAATTATCGGAGCAGAGTTCCCTGACCAGCACCTTAAAATCAATCAAATGCGCATCAATAGGCGAGACAAGTTGAAGTCGGGACCGTCAGCAAAATACAGTAGTGATACACAGCTATGAGCAAAAACCAACTAGACTAATGGCGGGATCTGATCGATCAGAAGGCCCGGACAGCCTGCATGCGGGGCTAGCTAAACCAAACAAGCATTGTGACATGACAAAATATGTCCACTCGTCAGGGGAGTTTTACGAGATCTGAATAAAGGTTTTTTAGTTTATTAACAAAATGTCAGCATGACACAGCACTGCTTTGCTGTGCTTAATGCTTGGATTATCTTTAGCAATGATTAGTTAGTACTGGGTAATTGATTGATTGAAAACACATATAAACATGTTATTGAGGATGTATAGTTTTAAGAAAATGTAGGCCCTATGATGCACATTGAAATTGAATATTTATTTTTGCCTCATAAGCATGATATGTGGACCAAACATTCCTGTTGTCATATATGGACTAGGATGCATGTTGTTAATTAAACCAGCACTGCCATCTCTTTCAAGCTGACTGTCTGATTTTGCTTTTGTACAAAACAGCGTGCGTCAACCGGTAGAAGAGCTTGTACAGCCCATGAAATTCGTGCTCCTGAAGACATTGGTGATGATGAAATTGCCATGGTTGCTGAAAATGTTAAGGAGAAGAGATATGATACAGAATTTGTAAGTGTCCTATTAATTTTCTTGAATTTACATCCTCGCCCTTAAATCCATCAATTAGAGATATTGCAATGTTTGCCAGCATAAAATTGTCTCTATACCATTCACTACAACTTTCATGACTTTCATAAAAGCTTTTTCGATTTAATGGTAATATAAACTAATAAGAGCTTTTTCATATAAAAGTGAGTTAGGTAAAAGTAAAATATATATTTGAAAAATTTGTCACAAACCACCCCCCTCCCCCCCCCCCAAAAAAAAAGTGTCTTATGCAGTTTGAATTGATTCCCGCCAGCACCTTTTCTTATTAACTACCCTCTTGTTATTTGGACAATTTTTCTTTTATTTACATATGGCACTATGTATGCCCTTTGGGAATTCTGCTGTTTATGTTTTTCTATCAGTCCAATGGTCAGCAATTTTCAAGATGAGGGGTTATGGTGTCACCCCATCCGGTCATCCGTCTGTCCACATTTTCGTTTTTTGGAGCATATCTTGGAAACCCATGGGGGGGCGGGGATTTCTTTCATATTGCACACAAACATCCCTTGGGGTGTGTATATTTGCCTGGGCATATGACCTTTTACCTACTTGTTCTCCATAATAGTTTAGACATTAACAATCTTGTTTCTGGAGCATATTACAGCATACCGTACTTGATAGCTAGACCATTACTATGATACAAAATGTGCGGTTTAAAGTCTAAGGGATATGCCCTGAAAAATTTCAACTTTAAAATTTAAAATTGCCAGCTTGCAACCATTATTGACATTAATTTTGTGAAATGCAGTGATATCACAGAAACCCTTTGAATGGCTACTTGTCAGGCTTGGGGCCAAAGTACTCGGTACTTCGGTACTTTGGTACTCGAGTACCGATTTTTCAGTACTCGTCGGTACTCAGTACTCCTACTTTTGAAAAGTACTTGTACTCGTACTTGTACTCAAGTACTTTTAAAAATGAAAGTACTTTTAACGAGTACTTACAAGTACTTTACGAGTACTAGTCATCCTAAATTGATTTAAAATAGCTGACAGACAAATCATAACTCATTATAGTGGGATATGGAACATTCATTTAATGATTCGTTTACCATCTATCCTTTCAGCTATTATATTGAAAAATGATTTAATAAATTCTTTGAAATTATTTTAAAGCTAGTTCAATTAAATAAAATTACCTACATCAACTTGTAACAAAAGTGCAACTTTTTTATGTTGATAATTGCTTGTTCTGCCTTGTATATTACTAGCATCCTCGTGTAGTTTACAAGATAATTGAATAGCTATTCTTAAACAAAAACATGAGACGTGTCTCTGGAAAACATGAATACATGTTGATAATTATACTAGTATAACATCTACAGGTGACTATACTATATGGTAGGACTAGTAGTCATCAGGTCATTGAAGGGGAAGGCGTGATTTCAACAATGATGTCGCGCCATTTTATAATCACACTTACAACACCCCTGTCTTCGCAGCTAAACTCCAGCAAATACGAGGCATTGAATCAATGGTGGTATAATGTTAGGCCAACGTTGAAGACAGTGTACCAACATTACCACAGGTTCAATGCAATGTGTTTGTTGAGACGATCAATCGGTATTCGAATAATATTTACACAATATTGGGTAGACACTAGCGTAAACACTCAACCGACAGGGTGTGGACTGAGATAATGTAAGACTGCCATAGCTCATACAACTCTGTACCAATGTTGTGTAAGTACCAAAAAAACGACCGCGACAACGCGACGTCTCGTTTACAGTGACTTCACAATGACGGGCCAACGTCCAAGACATTGGGCCAAGGATTATCCAGCATTGTACCGAGAAGTACATAGGATTAACACCTGATATAACAGTACTGTTCAAGCAAAGATGACCAAAGTAATTAGACGGCAAACATCACCCTTTAACTGCGGGACGCCACTATTATTTATATATCATTTTTACAAATCATTTAAAAAGCGGTCCATCCAAAAAAAATCGGATCGCTGTGCATACTAAAAACAAGAACGAATTGAAAGTAGACGAAATGATGTACAAGTTTACCATAAACGTCAGGTGACTAGCAAACTAAACAACCCTAAAATGTACAATATACATTGTGTCAGATCACCAGTAAGCAGCAGGTAGGTCAAAAAATTGTTTTTCTTTATTTGTCTGGGTTTTTTAATATTGTGATTATATATTTATAGTTGTCATATGAAGCTCAAAATTGAGTCAGCAATTATAGCTGCAATTGAGAGAAAAAAATAATTGAACACGTTAGTGTCGCGTAAAGGTTAAAGGTATGAGGTTACATAGCGAGTCAATTGTCTGCATACGGCGGCGTTATATAACCCCTTCCTTCCCAGAAATGTGACGACGGACCGAGTATAAAAATTGACACAACAGTGGCGTGCTCCTCCTATAAATCGCATAAAAATATATTTTTAAACGAATAATATGGTAATATATCAGCGTATGCCCGGGCTGAATCTTGTACGGAGTTACCTGTATTATGATAATACATTTGATTATAATTTTATCACGGTCATCAGCAACTAAAGTGTGTCTGTTATCGCAAAACAATTCTGCTGTGCAAGCCCGTGCAAAGCCAAAACGCAGTTCTGTCTACTTTACAGGTGAGCAGATACTGCCTTTTGGATTTTCAGGGTATAAGTTTAATCCGTGTAGGCCTACCCTTAATAGCCTTGATCTTTTCCATGACACAATGTGTGTTCAGGAACTTCAGGCTCATTTAAACGTTTATTTTATTGACGGCCAAATGTTGGCGGCAATGGCCCAGATATGCAATATGTATATCTATGATATAGGCCTGTCCCATAAAATATTATTTTAACCACTCATATGTATCTATATGTGACCCGATCTGGCAAAATGAGTCGTTAGTTGCATGTTTAGATATTGGAGTTATTAAGATATCCTGAACCTACACAAAATTACCTTGAAAATGGTATATCACACAACTCTGTAGCGTGTTCAACTCCGAAAAAATGACTCCACAAACTCAGAGAAATATGAAGTCTGCAATTGCGTCATTTTGAGAAAATGGCATTTGAAATTCAAAAAAGCAATTTTTAAACTTTTGGAAAATATTACACAATTGTAATAAAATAAAATAAATAGAATAAATATTCATTCCCACCCCATTTTCTTAATAATAAACGTATAGTTTTTACATTTTGTAAATTTTAAAATAATAAGCCAGATATTTTCATAGTCAACTCATGATTTTTATTACTGCATGAATATTTCCTACTTATTAGCAAATGTTGCTATGGCAACATGCACATAGAAATAAATATCACTAATTGGTGATGAGATGTAAATGAGACTAATATTAAAATTACAGGTATTTTTAATAAAACAAATTTGACATGTACATCTATTTCTATGCCACACAATTTTATGTTTCAAAAGTAATCATATGAAAATAAATATAAAAACATATGTAAAAATAAAAAATAGGTAAAATCAAGGTCAATTTGGCTTGTGCCCTAGCATCGTTTGCCAAAGTGCGACTTAATAAGACTCATTTTGCCAGATCGGTTCACATATACGAGCATGAAGTAACATATATTATAATCAATTACATATTGAAAAAAATCATGTAATTAATCAGAGTTTACAACCAAAGTACTCGGTACTTTTACTCAAGTACTTTTTAAAGTACTTGTACTTGTACTCAAGTACTTTTGAAAATCCAGTACTTGTACTTGTACTTGTACTCGTCATTTTTTCAAGTACTTGTACTTGTACTCGAGTACTTTTGTCCAGTACTCGCCCCAAGCCTGCTACTTGTTGCAGAAAACATGCATATTATATGCATCCGGAAAACATGGGTCTACATCATGAAAAGTAATCTATATAGGGCTTTAGTTTAAATCATCCACCTTTAGGAAATCATTTGACATTCGGCGTACTTATGGGTCAAACAGAACTCAATAATACTTAGATTGCCTTAACGTGAAATCTATGCAAGATAGGGCTGTAGTTTACATTAACCGTTTATGAAACCACACAATCCAGTATCATTTCTATGTTTGACCTCTTGTGGCCTTGATGTCTTGTATGTCTGCGTATTTTGTTTTTCTTTCGTTTAACTTATAAATATGTTCATAGTAATTATTCAACTTATTATTGTGAATATTAAACAATGTTTTCTATTATACTACATCATTAGCCAGAAATGTAGGCGTTGCAGCAGCGTCTAGTGGATGTTAAATAATAGCTTAAACACTACTGGACATACATGTAATGTGCATGAACATGTGTAGATGGGTGTGTATGAGAAACTCAACAAAAATTCGGAACAGCCCCGTACCACAGGCAATAGATGGCTGGAGGCTTCCGAGTCTGCTATATCCATGGTCTGGCTTTCCCGAGATTTACCATACCTGATTACTATCTATCAAAAAACATAGCAACGGGTATCCAGTAGTATCTACATGCTTGATCTCTGACAATAAAAATTTTGTCACGCCCTTTAATTATTTAAAAATAGTGGGCTATTGCAATTGAAGTTCAATGTCTGCATAGTTGTTAGCATTTCCTTTTGGGCACGATAACTTGGCAAGTTTCCCATGTACCATATTCTGCTCATATTTGTTCTGCATGTTGCTAATAACCAGTTCTCAGGCAAATTCAAAAAAAGATTTATCACACAAAATTGCAGTTTTATCGTGTTTTACGTAGTTCAATAATGGCGGCTATTGCTCTTATTTTGGATATTTTCATTTCCCCCAGGGGATACTTTTTAGGGCTCACACCAAACTCAATTCGATCTAGTTGAATACAGCATGTCACTATTTTCAGGTTAATAAAAAAGGGCCAGTCCCGGATTTTATTGAAAAGCAAAGTGTTAATATATCAAATAAAATGTGACAAGGGAGTGATTGTTTGTCTAAGGTTTAGTGAATTAATCCTTTCTTCTCTATGCACTACTATAAAACATAGCCTTTGAAAGTAGTCTACAATGAGGCAGAAAGAATTATTTTAAAAATGTTATATTTTCAATTTTTAACAGGGAAGCACTTGCCACCAATGCAGACAGAAGACTATAGACATGAAAACAATCTGTCGATCGGCGGATTGTCGTGGAATTCAGGGCATGGTAAGTTGTTAATTCTGAAATTTCTTCCCTCTGGCTGCATGATTTAAGCCATGCTGAATCATAAGTCAGCTTAATTTAAAACCAACAATACTCCTTTTGTTTATAATTCTGAGGTTTAGAGATATGTATAAATATAGATATACATTGTTAGCTCCCGCCATCACCGTAGGTGAGACGGAGAAAGCTATGGATTCTACCTCCTTTTTTTTTTGCCTCTTCTTTTGCCTATAACTTTGTAAGAAAAAAAGCTAGGATAACAATTTTTGGTATGTGGGTTACTTCCAGGTGGATAATGGACAGGTTAAAATATTTTAAATCTGAATACAATACGCAAGGTTGCAGAGGAGAAAATGATGATGTTACGGCGTTGGGCCGTCCGTAAACAATTCGTTTTACGGAGCATATCTCTGAAAGTACTTGTCTGATTGTCTTCAAATTTTACACACAACACCCCTAGGGGGTCTAGCTGTGCCTTTTGGGGTATTTGAACTTTGTCCTACTTCAGGTTCAGGACTATGACCTATTTAGACGTTTTGACGCGCACTTCGTTTCCGGAGCAGATCTCGAAAAGTACTGGGCCGATGACAGTCATATTGCACATACATGTTCTCTAAGGTCCCTAGTTGTGCCTTTTCAGGTTTTTGGACCTTGAAGTTGACCCAGCACTTTGACCTAATTTATAACATCGGTAAATCCGACTGAAAGATTTTGCGGAATATCATGAAAACCGCTTAAGATAGCTACACCATTAATATCAAATAAATTGTAAAGTTTCAGGAGAGGATGCATCTTGAAAAATTTCAAGTTGATAAAATTCAAAATGGCCGCCTATCGGCCATTATTCACCTCGACAGGCCTGATATTGTGGAATATCATGAAAACCGCTCAAGATATCTACACCATTACTATAAAACAAATTATAAGGTTTCAGGAGAGGATGCATTTTGAAAAAATTCAACTCGTCCAAGTTCAAAATGGCCGCCAATCGGCCATTATTCACTTTCACATGGCCGTTATTTGGTAAACCGTGCTAGATGGCTAGACCATTACTATAAAACGAAATGTGAGATTTCAGGAGAGGATGCATCTTGAAAAAAATTGCCTTGATAAAATTCAAAATGGCCGCTTATCTGCGATTATTCACTTTCACATGGCCGATATTTGGTCAACCGTGCTAGATGGCTAGACCATTACTATAAAACTAAATGTGAGATTTCAGATGAGAATGCATCTTGAAAAAATTCGACTTGATCAAATTTAAAATGGCCGCCTTTTCGGCCATTATTCTTTTTCACATGGCTGATATTTGGTAAACCGTGCTAGATGGCTAGACCATTACCTGATTACTATAAAACAAAGTGTGAGTTTTCGGGGGAGGATGAACCCTGAAAATTTTGAACTTACGAATTCAAAATGGCCGACAATCAGCATTATTTACCCTGATAGGCCTGATATCAGGTAAACCGTGCTAGATAGCTAGACCATTACTATAAAACAAAATGTGACGTTTCGAGAGAGGATGCCTTTTAAAAACTTTCGATTCAATCGAATTAAAAATGGCCGCCTATCGGCCGCTATTTACTTTCACATTGCTGATTTTGGTGAACCGTGTTAGATAGCTGGACCATTACTATAAAACAAAATGTGAGATTACAAGAGAGGATGCATCTTGAAAAAAATTGACTCGATCAAATTCAAAATGGCCGCCTATCGGCCATTATTCACTTTCACATAGCCGGTTTTTGGTAACCGTACTAGATGGCTAGACCATTACTATAAAACAAAATGTGAGATTTCAGGAGAGGATGCATCTTGAAAAATTTTGACTCGATCAAATTCAAAATGGCCTCCTATCGGCCATTATTCACTTTCACATGGGCGATATTTGGTAAACCGTGCTAGATGGCTAGACCATTACTATTGAATGAAATGTGAGATTTCAGCTGAGGATGCATCTTGAAAAATTTCGACTTGATCAAATTCAAAATGGCCGCCTTTAGGCCATCATTCACTTTCACATGGCCGATATTTCGTAAACCGTGCTAGATAGCTTGACGATTACTATAGAATGAAATTTGAGATTTCAGCTGAGGATGCATCTTGAAAAATTCTGACTCTATCAAATTCAAAATGGCCCCCTATCGGCCATTATTTACTTTCACATGCCCAATATTTTGCAAACTGTGTTAGATGTTAGTCCATCACTATAAAACAAAATTTGAGGTTTCGGGGGAGGATGCACCCTAAGTTTTTAACTAATTTATATCGAATTTAAAATGACCGTAAATCAGCTATTAGTTACCTCGATTGGCCTGATATCGGCTAAACCGTGCCAGATAGGTAGACCATTACTGGGATACTGATTAGGATCATTAATTTCAATGGAGGTTTGCAATCTCTGACAGACTTTCTAGTTCTTATCTTACTCTTGGACTGGGCTTCTTAGACCTAGTTGTCTTGCGTCTTGATTTTTGACCTAGCCTAGGACTACATTAATAACCCACGCAAAATCGCTTAAATCAAATTCTAATTTGTCGCGGGAGCTCCTGGACTTATGTAGTCTTGTTTGTAATAGGGTGTAGAATTATCCAAGTGTGACCAGTAAACACAATGCTGGTTACAGGTTGGGTCAGCAGTAGAGACGGTGGATCAAGCCAGCATTGCCTAATTGTGTCATGTTTACTACTTGGTTGTCTGCCATACAATTGACTAGGTGTCCTCTTATTGAGTGAATTTGGCTGTCCATACGGACAAACAAAACTGCATTGATTTATATTTGGTTTTCTTTGACAATTTTTGGTTGTGGCAGACAACAGGTCGCCCCTTGTTTACGAAACTGCTATAAAGCATATGTATCAACATCAAAGTGTGAATCAAACCATTATTTATTTGTCCTTATTGTATGTTTTTACATTTGATCCATTGCTTTACAGTTCTGTGGGCCATGTCTAAGGAACCGTTACGGAGAAAATGTAAAAGTCGCTCTGAAAGATGCGGTAAGAAAACAGATAAAACTATAAAGCCCATATTTAGTTGATGAGATTATTTACTTCCTCAAGCAGATACAAGAGCAAGTGTAATTTCCCCTTTCTTTAATTAATTAAAATCACTGAAAGATGGTTGCATTAGCCCTATGCCCGTCTAGTTAAACAATTTTGTATTTTATCCTCTTTAAAGCTGTGCCTTGCTACGTGACCCGCAGCTCCCATTCAGGAAGATTACTCATATAAAATTATTAGTTTAATTTAAGACCAATCATTTTCAATCTTTTATGTTTAAACACTTTCATTTCAATATCAGTGATTAACATGCTAATAACATGAATTCAAAACAATTACCGTTTTTGATCAGCATGTAAACATTCATTTTTCTTTTACATGTAATGTAATTGGATTAAAAAGGTCAATTTAATTAGGAATATGCTTGTTTTCTAGCTGGCCCTTTAATTGCAATCAATTAAAACAATTTAAAACTTTTACAGCTAAAATTTTTGAAAAGTGTGTAGCTTTTGAAGCATGTGCATTTTATACTCCAACTAAGTGTAATTTACATCTAATTTAATTCTGAGATGACATTACTGGATTTAAAGAGGGTTATAATTTACAGTATAAATGCAGCATCACCAGCAAATACTAATATAAAAAATGTTCAATCTTTTTCTGATTTATTATTATCAACAAATTAGTTTGTGTGATCATGAACTTAACCTTTACAGAACTGGATTTGCCCACCCTGCCGTGGAATATGTAACTGCAGCATCTGTAGAACAAGGAAAGGAAGGATGAGCACTGGCATACTTATTCACTTGGCCCGTGAGAGTGGTTTCGATAATGCCAAAGACTACCTGTTTAGGTAAAACAAGTGATTAATTCACATAAATATGAAGTTAATCCCAGTGAACACAAAACATTTATACAACGTCGAACCAACATATGTGAAGTTGGTTGTACGTAATATAAATGTTATACAAATGTTTTGAGATGTAATTCATATAAGGTAGATATGTATAGAACACAACTCTGAGAAAATGTTTTACTATAATATGTAGAATTGCTAAAGCCTATCCAGCTTATTGAAGAAAGCCAATAAGACATAATGCAGTACATGTATTACAAGTAAGCAGATATGCTTTGCTAAGCAGATGATGCTGTATTTATAAATCGATGCACCTTTATGAATGGAGTGCTATATAATAATTAAGTCCTAACCACAAATAGGCTGTATGTCCCTCAATGCATGCATATAATTTATTCACAGATGACACTGTCAATAAATTGATGAAGCAGTGGTCTGTAAACCATATGCTGCCAACCCATTATGAAATGAAATTAAGTTAAGTTAAGGGTGACTGTGGGTAAAATATGTAATTATGTTACATGTAATTGGTGCTCAAATGTTAACTACTGAACTACAAGGTACTTGTTTTTATAACTTTGGTGGCAATTAATGAGCAAGAATATTCTCAAAAACATGTTAATAATATTATTATAGCGACAATTATGATTGTTTTCAGCACATGTTGATGTCGACTATACTGCTCTCCAAAGCCAGAATGTAACATCTGCGTACTTGTAAAGTAAGCAGATACTGCCTTTGGCTTTGCACAGAAGTATAGTAGTCTCTAGTAGTAATAAAATGTTACGATTTTGAGAAATTTAAATAATGCCTCAAATTTGTGATGCTATTCTATATGGGCTTGAATTTAAGACTACATTTATTGGTAATCTGGCAGATTATACAAATTTTTTATCTCAAAGTGTCATAATAATCTACATTGCGTACAGGCACAGTTTGCACATATAAAAAGTTGAGACGCAGATATTTGACTCTACAACTTAATATGATGTGGTCATAATGCTAATATTCTATTTGTTTTTGTTTACAGCTTGAAACATTCATCGAAAACTGACACCAATGAAGAAACCGTGTATGAGAGCTGAATAGCTTCAGCTTGCTGATTTATTTAGGCTGCAGCTGAATATTTGCTGAAGCTCGATGTCGTCAAGCATCAGTTCATTCACCTTGTCTGTCCTCACTTGTTTTTAACATTTTGTGAATGTAAACTAAATGTGACACCTAGGATAGATTCAAATATTAAGAGTCTTTTTCTCTAACAGCAGTGACCCAATAACTCTACTATAAATTCAAATAAACAACACTGAGGCATGGTAGAGGTCAGTCTCTAACTTTTGACATCACACTTTACAACTGAGGCAGTTTTCCTATCTAAACTCATCGTGGAAATTCAGGTGTCTGTCATTTATTGTCTCTGTTGTATAACATTTTATACAACGCCGGTCCGATGTTGGTCCAACATTGTATAAATGTTATACAAATGTTTTGTGTTTACTGGGTTGCTTTTTGCACTAATAGCTGCTATTCAATGATGATTAGAGGAGGAGTGTTTTTGTTGCTGACAACTCTCGTCCTGTTTTAGAAGGCATTTACCTGTTATAGTTTTTAAGACTTTTATTGTTTATAAGACAAAGCATAATGTTCTATATTTTAATTATGTACTTTTATGAAGTGTGTTTAGATCCTGTTATTGAACTGTTACTTTTTATGCCTCCGCGAGCCTGTGGCCGTCCGTCTATCTGTCCGTCCGTGTTACATTATTTTCGATGCAGTCTTCAAGGCCAGTTTGATTTGCCAAGGGGGGCTATAGGGGGTTAAAAACAAATTTGACCAAAAAAGAAGGGGGTCTGGGCAAATTGTTATTTTTTTTTATAACCTCTGTCCGGATTACTTTTTTTTTCAAATGGGAGTGTAAGGCAGGAAGGAGGGGATTATCCAAGCCAATTCAGGCAGGATGGGCACATGGGGGGTTTTACCGATTTTATTTTTAGGGTCTTTTTTTCATTTAACGCAGTAGCCTCTGTGGATTACATTTATTTCCGGGTGGGGATACTCAGGCCTGGGGGTGGGGGGGGGGGGTCAAGGCTAAATTGATTACTTTTTTGCCGGGGGCGGGTTCAAAACAAATAGTAGGGGGGGGGGGCAAGGAAAATATTTTTTTTTTGTTCATAACCTCCGTTCGGAATACTTTTTTTGTATTTTTGATTGGGGGGGTAAGGCAGGAAGGGGGGTGATAGCCTTTATAGTGGAGGCATAGTCATCGCCACCTGCGTCGATGCACCCTTCTAGTTTATACCATAGATTGCAATCATGTGACACTAATTGTATCAAACACGTAGTTATGACACAATTCATTGGTTATTGGTGCTGTTTCTTATTCGCGCAAAGTTTTTTCATAGCAAAGTTATGTCATGTATAAACAAAATCATAATTTACATTATAATATCGCTGGTATGTATGAATGAAGCATGTAGTATCCATGAGGTTTCACAATCTTTAGTATTGTTAGTATGATTTGATTATAGACATCAGTGTAGATTTTTTAGATTTTAAACTGCAAGGATGTTGTGGACTTTATAGTGATTATCTCTTGAGTTCATGAAGTCACCTAACATTAATGTGTAGTGAGTTTGTTTACATAGCATTGGAATGAAGTTAATTTATTTCTATGGCCAATGTGACCTATTTAATTATGTGCGGGTTGGATATATCAATAATAGAAACATCTTTTTTTTTAAATGTTGAACACCTTTAAGGCAGTGTTTTGAATTGACTAATTTGAATAAACAAATTTTTTTACGTATGACAACCTGATGCTTGCTGGAGTGCGAACGCAGGCTCGTCTTACCCCTCCCAGAATCTTTATAACATGCTATGTTTTAAAGATCCAGAATCTTTATAACCTGCTATGTTATAAAGATAACAAAATACATATATAACATAGTATGTTACAAAGATCATGAAATCTTTATAACATACTATGTTATAAATATTCCAAAACCTTTAACATAGTATGTTATAAATATTCTGCAAGGGGTAAATAATCCTGTGTTGCATTTCTGAAGGTGTTGGATCAAGTAACCCAGGAATAGCCTTAGATAATACAGACAAAATCCTTAACCAGTTGTTCTTATATTCAGATTGCTGCAGTCAATTTTTTTGACATGTGATCCTGTGACAAAAAAATTGCCAGCTGTCTTGTCATACAAGAGCTGGCATTAATATACTCGTTTGTTTATCTCTAACTAGTGCTTTAATGTTCAAAGTGGCACTCGGGCAGACCTATATCCATATAATTATTTTTTTAAGCATGGTAAATGTACATTGTGACAACTCATATTGAAGAGGGTGGCCACGCTCATGCTCATTAGAAGTTAGTGCAACTATTGAATAAAATGTTCAGGTATTTGACGATTATGTAGAAATATGATAATTTTCTGTATATTTTTGTAAAGGTTTATGCTGTTTTTACGACTAAAGTTTTTTTTACATTTAAAGTGTTATTCTTGTTTTTATCTCGACCATACTCGACACAATATAGTTGTTACACGTGTAGCTAATCTGCCATGCAAATCAAAATGCAGTATCTGCTTAGGTAAGCAGATACTACCCTTTGGCTTTGCAGAACACAGGCATCAAAGTAAAACCTATATTTGAAAAAGTAACCTATATTTTTCTGAAAATAGCCTATATAACCTATAAAAACCTATATTTTGATTTTACTTGAAAAAAACATTATGTTGAACTATATTTTCCTTGTGGGAATGTGTTTTTGTCAAATAACTTTCTGTGTTTCAGAAAGAAATGCTTTAAAAAATATAATTTAGGTCCTCAAATCAGTCTGAAATTAATATTAAATAATACTTATTTAAGCTTATCAGCTCCATTATCCCTTAAAAAATTTCCAGCTTTGCTCGGCATAATTTTTACGAGATCTTGTCTGATATCGGGTCATACTATATGCACAGAATTTTTTTTCTATAATTAATATATATTCACCTGCTTAGCTAAACTTGAGTGAAGAATTTAGTAAGTGCAATAAATAATTTGTCCAATTCAAACACTCCAGCCCTCCTCTGGTTGAACATGGCTCCAATTACTGCGAACAGTTCGTCTTGTTGTCTACATAAGTTTGAAATACCATACTACATACTAACAAAAAGCTGATAACCCGGTAAATGATGATGTAAAAAGTATGCATTTTTGGCACTATATAATAATACTATTTTTTCAGAGGTTTGTAGTATACTCCGTGAAATACGGTAAATATGACTTTGGAAAAGTAAAAAATATGAATTTTCACATGGGGGGGCGGTACATTTTTTTCACTGGAAAACTTATAAAAACCTACAATTTGATGTCAAATAAACCTATAAAAGCCTATATTTTAACGAAAAAACCTATGTTCTGGCCTAAATGGATTTTAAAGCCAGAGAACAGTATCGTGGGACATTATCATGGTACGGTCATATCTATAGTCCAGTCAATGTACGATCAAAAATCACCCAACCTAGATCAAATTGCAACATAATTATTTTTTATGACAAAGTATTTAGAAAACATTCAGGCATCCCAGGAAAAAAATCTACAGAAATATTAGTTGGGAACATTTTTAAAACACCCTTTGAAGTCGACCTCCCATTTAACACAAGTTGATTTCAGGGAGTAAGTTCTGTCTAGCTGGGAAATAGTTTTATATCTATATCGATCAAATTGTCTATTAATAAATACAAACCCACATCACTATATAAGTCTATATCGCCATGTCCAATATCTGGAACACCTTACTAAGAGCGCTCCAGTGAATTAACACATTGAACTACAGACGCCAGCTATCCACATTAGTTCAATAAAAATATGAAAAGACCCACCACAAATTGCACAAGTTGTTTTTTCATCAATGAGCTCTGAATCATCAATAGAAAATCTGCTAAAATCCAATTGGTTGAAGGATACTAATTCACATGAATCCAAGATGGCCACCACTCCATTTCCAGAGCACAATTTTATATACGGTTTTGCATTAGATACAGCTGGGTAATACATACTGTTGAAGGGTTTTGATGTTGGAAACTATTTCTGGTAATATTATGATGATTCAAGGTTACATTCAAGGTCAAAAGATCAATTTGAAGGTCAAATTTATACGCAAATGTGTAATTTAACTTTGGCTGGCAAATCTTTTTCTGGTATTAGTGTGGTAATTTAAGGTCATCAGCAAGGGAACAAAATGTGATTCAAAAAGAAAATAGGACCCGGTGTAGGCTAATACCTCATTTTGGTGCTATTTGACTGGGTAAACTATTTATGGTCGTACTTCAAATAAATCTTAACATTTACACTAGTTAAAGCCATAACGGTATTTTTATTTAGACTTCTTAATATGAACATATTGTAAACATGTCCATAGACTAGAACAGCAAAAAAAAAATTATTATTTTTGTGTTGCGCATTTACCAGTTAAGCGAGATATACAGACAAATTCCTGATTTTTTCTTTTGGACATACATGTCCAAAATAAGACACACGGGATTTTAGCCTGGTAATGTCGCTTTAACTGCATCAAAGAAATATTTCAGATGTCTCTTGTAAAAACCGACCATGGAGCGTGTTACCATGAGAAAAATGATGATTATAAGCTGAAAATGTTATGACGCATATCTGCAGGCTAATAAAACTTATAAACATACACAGGAATAGATCATCTGACAGTCACATTCTAGAACAACTTAATTGATATCAAATGTTACATAAAATAAAAATGTGAACAATGTAGAGCCATACAGTACATGAGCATAATATTAATTGAATAATGATAAAAAAAAGTTCATATAGGCCTACTGCTAAGACATGAATGCATTTGAAAAAAACAGTGCTTGGCCACGGCATGCCCAGTTATGTTCCACTGACTCCAGAATGACCGGCGGCGACAATCCTGACATCTATGTTCTAGAAACAGTGATTCCATGATCTATTCTGGATTAAAAAAGAGAAGCACATAAATTTACTTTAGGTTTCAAAGACACGAAAGGGCTTGGTCCCTAGGGTAGTGGTTAGCACTTTCACGCCAGAGTTCAGGGTTCGGTTCCCGGTCTCGGCGGTTTGAAAGAAACAAAAAATGTTTTCTTCCCCATCCACGTGTGAAAGTCAGTATTGTGGGGAGCCTCCGTGACCGAGAGTTAGCGTGCTCGGCCTCAGACTGCCAGGGCTCGTATTTTGAATCCTGTGTCTGGAGGACAGTGTCATCTCAATCATCTCACCATCCTCAGGAGGTTCTCCTTGCCTCCTTTAGCTTATATGTGCACAAAGGTGGCCTAAAGCCCGATTCATTTCATTTATTTCAAAGATACAAAATCTTTCATAACTGGTCGAAAAACAACATTGTTGGGAGCATCCATTCCAAAAAAATGGCGGTACTGCACGGAGGTTTTATCAACTTAGCTGATCATCCCAATATCCACCCTCGTAGCTAATAGGAGACAGGCATCAGTTGAATAAGTTTGTTTGTTTAAAATATAATAAGCACACATCAAGTTTATTCTTCTGTACTGCGTGATGTACATAATAAATTCTAGTGTATATCCATCATTGTGTCATACAGAGTGCTTTTATAACATGCATCCTACTGGTATTTCAATAGGCGTTGTCATTTTTGAAAGGACTATTTTAAACCCTCCCTAGTCGAATTTCAATGCACTAAATACTGACGACTGTGAAGAGGAACTCCAAGCGCTTTAAATTTGCTTATCGTAGGTACAACCTATTCAACTTGTTATTGTTATCTACGTTTTTAAAAAAATCACAAACATGCATTTTTTATTATTTACAAACATTTTACTATTTGTACATGTGAAACTAATATACTTATATATTGTTACATTTAATACGTTTAACTAAAGCTTTAGACATTGTAGATGGCCTTGAATCATTAAAATAGCATCAGATTTTTTTTCAGTTAAAATCACACCAACAATAGGTATTCGGCTTGTTAATTTTGGATTTGTTAAAAATCATTTTTTTACTCGACATTGGAATCATGAATATGACTTGACTAATAAAAAAAATTGCTAGATATGGGACTATCCTGTCAAAAACACCCCAAAAACGAGGTATTACAATTGTTCTAATTTTTATTTAATAAAAATATTATATTTTTTAATTTTTGGCTGTGACATTGACCTTACATTATGACCTTGAATCACCAAGCTAATAATAGATAATTTAAGTAAAACTAAATTTTAAAATATGTATTACACTTGTTTTTAATTCTATTTGTTGAAAATCACATTTCCACATTTGATATATTAAAATTGACCTTTGACCTTCGAGATGATCTTAAATCACCATGATATTCCCGGATAATGATTATCATGTCACACACACAACAGAAAGGAATTTTACACTTATTCTCAGCTTTATTTGTTGAGAAGTTGCATATAAAAATTATGGCAAAAAAATGGAAGCGGCCATCTTGGATTTATGGACAATTGGTGTATTTCCACTAATTGGATTTTAGAGGATTAATAATAATATGTTTTTCTTTTGTTTATTCTAAACTGTTTGGTGCTTGATTTTTTGGTCATTCAGTGAATTTTGATAGATTTGGTAATTTTCATAATTAAAATATTTTTTTTTTATATAAAAAAATAAGTTTTGGCTTTTTAAAATATGTTCCCCCTATTATATTTTTGTAGACTTTTTATATGTCATGTAGATACCCATGTAGAGTCACATGCCACCAAAATAAATTATTTTGCAATTTGTTCAATTCAAAGTTCAATTAGACCGGACTACTAAGACTTAGTCCCAGACGTGACCCATTGCATTCTGCACAGGCCAGAGCAATTTAGTCTCAGTGCCAGGAACTAGGCTAATCTAAGACTTGGCCTTGATTAATCGGGTCGGAAATATAGTATCCCTGACTAAAGTTCATGAGTGAAAAAATTCGTAGGAAGGTAATTTGAACTGATTTGGATGTATGGTCAATGTGTATGGTCGATGGCCAAAAAATGTAATGTGGGATAGGGGTGGGAAAACTTTTTATTGGAGAAAATTCAAAATGGCCGACACATATCGCCCCTTTTCCCACTAAGTTTGACATAAAAAATACATTTTTAGCCCACCTTTAATTTTAATTAAAAAAGGAATTGCAATTGAAGTTCGGCGTCGTCGGCGTTAACATTTACTTGTGGGCGCAATAACTTGAAAAGTTTTTCATGTATCCTTCCCAAATTGGTTATGCATTTTACTAATGACCAGTTCTCGGACAGGTTCAATAATGGCTGAAAAAAAATTCAAAATGGCCGACTTATTGCGATTTTTCGCCTTTTACGTCAATAATTTGACCTTGAGGGCGCAATAAAGTTTTTCATGTATCCTCTTCAAATTTGTTTTGAATGTTATAAATAAATAGCTCTCAGACAAGTTCAATAATGGCTGATTAAAAATTCAAAATGGCCGATTTATTGTGATTTTTCGCATTTTACGGCAAAAATTTGACCTTGTGGCAGCAATAATAACTTCAATTTCAATAATGGCGGCGGTATATTGTCGACTGTGCTCTTGTTGAAGTTATATTAGCATTTAATAGTCCCCTTCTGCAGAAATCCAAGATGGCCGCTATTCGCACATATCGCATCTTAGCTTTTGAACCACTGCTCTAGTAGCTGATGCTGGACTGGTCTTGTATATATCCAGACCTAAACTCTTGGAGGCCATTGAACATTATTTTTGGTTGATGACACATTTATTTAAAATAAGTTTTTTTATTGAAAGTATTTGTATTATGTCATAATTAAGGATAGGCCTACATCGATTAATTCAAAAAGTATAGGGTAGATCTAGATGCCGACATTGACTTTCAACTTATCAAACTCTGCATCAGTGCATGCTACGTTTCAATGAATAATAGACGAAATCTAATTTTAATAGAATGTAAATTGAGCCTCTCAATTGCTCAGAATTCATCTCCAGCAATCTAAAAACCGTCAGCTTCGGGGGGCCTGAAGCGGCCCCTAGACCCCCTGCCTATTGATGGCCCACTAACACTTTTGGCCCAGGGCCCTCGCACACCTAAATCCGACCCTGCAGTTAAGATAACGCTGTAAGGGTTAATTAGGCTACGTTTACATAGGTAAGGTTTTTTAGCCGCGCGAGTCGTCTGTTTCCATTGGTGCGGTTTTGAAATAAATCTGCATGTGACGCCCGCGCGGATAATAGTAATCTCCTTGGTGGTGGACCAGGTGGTGATGATGATGGTGGTAGTGATGGTGTTGGTGGTGCTGGTAGTGGTGGTAGTCATAGTGGTTGTGTAGTAGTGATGGTGATGGTGGTTGTGTTGGTGATGGTGATGGTGGGTGTGTTTGTGTTGTGGTTGTGATGATGATGGTGGTGGTTTTGGTAGTGTGGTAGTTGTCATGGTAGTATTGTTGGTGGTGTGGTAGTGGGGATGCCAGTCATTTCAACACAGTACTATTTCGACACAAAAGAGACACTTTGTCACTGCAGAAACACTCCAAAAAGTGAGTCATATCGACACAGCTTTGGACGTTCCCACACACTTTCTCACAAATGCATATTTGTGTTTATTCATGCGGTTTCTTTATATGGACTTTGTCTTAGTTGATTTTTAAATTTCATAAATTTATCCAAATTAGCATAAATTAACATCATTATCGCTAAAAATGCGCATATGCCAGGTCAAAAACATTCAAAATGTTCTAACTTTTCGTCAAAATCACTCACATAGGTGTTTTTGGTGTCATTACCCAGATTCTTCATCCCATGGAAGTCGTTTCACAACATTTTGACGTTCACAGATCAACTTAATTTGCATAAATTAACATAAATTAACATAATATTTCAAGCCAAAAAATATAAGATGCGCTAACTTTTCAACCAAGTCACCCACCGAGGTGTTTTTGGTGTCCATACTAAGGGTTTTTACCCCATGGAAGTCGTTTCACTAACTTTTGAAGACCACAGGACAACCTAATTTGCATAAATTAACATAAATCAACATAATTGAAAGCCGAAAAATATTAAATTTTCTACCTTTTCGACAAAATCACGCACAGATATGTTTTTGGTGTCTATACCCAGGTTTTTCACCCCATGGAAGTCGTTCCACTAACTTTTGAAGACCACAGGACAAACTAATTGGCATAAATTGACATAAATTAACATATTTGAAGCCAAAAATATAAAATGCTTCAACTTTTCAACCAAGTCACCCACCGAGGTGTTTTTGGTGTCTATATTTAGGGTTTTCACCTCACGGAAGACGTTTCACTAACTTTTGAAGACCACAGAACAACCTAATTTACATAAATTTACAGAAATTAACATAATATAGCCTATGAAGTCAAAAACGATAAAATGCTTTAACTTTCTCAACCAAGTCACCCACCGAGGTGTTTTTGTTGTCTATAGGGCCTACTCAGGATTTTCACCCCATGGAAGTCGTTTCACTAAGTTTTGAAGACCTCAGAGCAACCTTATTTGCATAAACTCACATAAATTAACATATTTTAAGCCAAAAATATAAAATGCCCCATGGAAGTCGTTTCACTAACTTTTGAAGACCACAGGACAAGCTTATTTGGATAAATTAACATAAATTAACGTAATTTAAATAAACCTTACCAATGGAAACAGGCCCTTATAATAATCTAGCTTGCGGCAGAACACATAACCTTGTTTTAGTGGCTAGACAATGTTTTATTGGTGATTTTTATTATACTTGAAGGTGTCTATTACAAGACTCTGGTGGGTGACATCGTGGCACCCTTGGTGATTTATTTTTAATCGAGAAAATTAATATGGCCAACAGTATATTTGTGCCGATTACCAATGTGCCAATTACCACATTCTAAAACTAAATCAGTAGAACTATAGAGTAGAATGTTATTGTAGAAATCAATACTTTAGACATTGCATTGTGGGTAAAATCCAAGATGGTTGCCATTTGGCTAAGGTCAAACATTAAATAGATGTAATTTTCGACGTAATAGGAGCAGGCTCATGATGTTAGTGTCTACTTTCGGCTTTTCAGGTAGGCACGTCTAGTGAGGCACGTGGTCAGAAATTACCTTAGATATTACATTGTGTGTAAAGTCCAATATAGCCGCCATTTTTCCAAGGTCAAACAATTTTTTCACGATTTTGGTGTCCACCATGGGGTTTCGACCTAGAGTGGTGTAGCCAGGAAGTACTTTAGCTTTACTCTGGTTCCCAGAGCCACACGTGGCCGAGCTTCATGTAGCCTTTGGTATGCCCCACTGGCGAATGTTTGTGACCAGTTGCTATATTTAGATGAAAATAGAGTAATCCCCGAATTCAGGCATTTTTGAAAGGTCACTTCCAGTGGGTCACTTCCCAGGATGAAGAGTTGTTCACAGTATTGTATTTTCCCTCTGACGCATTTCCTATGACTTGACCCAGAAAAATATTCACCGGCCTAAATAGCACAGGCATGAAAGTCACGTGACTAAGAGCCTTGGCCTAGACCCGGCCATAAATGAAATTGGCCGGGTTCGCCAGGCAACTTTAGCCATTGCATTGTAGGTAAAAAATGATAATTAAAAAATTGCGGGGAGAAGCGTAAAGCCCCCGATGACGCGAGGGGTCAAATAGATTAAAAATGCCCCATTGCAGGCAAGGGTGATATGGAATTAGACGTCGGGCCAGCGTTGGTTCACTGTTGGGCCAACAGTAAAGTAATGTTGGGTCAACTTCTCATGTTTGCTCGGTAGGCCATATAGACCGCAAGAACTACTTGTCCGATATCCACGACTGATTCACTTTAAATCAGCTGAGTTTTTTTCTATTATTTGAATTTAACAAGAGGAATAATACATTAATATCTTTAAATTATTTTTACAATGAGCATGAAGTAACTCATTTAAAAAAGATGAATCGAAATTAAATCAGAAAATCAATTGCATACACATTTTAATAACGTGTGATGCTGTGGATTTGCTATCACTGAGACTTATAATACGGAAAAAGATAATGAATTTGTGTATCGGCATTATGGGCACTCCGGGTTCAATGTGCAAAAGCCCTTAATATCAGATATCTATATATCAGTTATTGATTAAGCCAGGCATATATACTCTACATGTGCTGTCCGACAGTGCTATGCCTTACATGTTCATATCTGGAATATGATATCAAGTTTCTTCATTTTCGTCATCATTGTTACAGTAACCAGGTAAAATGATTGAGGTGGATATATTTTGGAGTTTCGCCATGGGGGCCATGTTCGCGTCCCTGGCACAAGAAGGAATTAAGAGATCCGACAGCATGTTTGTTAACAAGTATTTTGTGTACACGGTTTGCTTTCTAAGTATGTTGTTTGCTCCATCTGGTGTCTACCTTTTATGGCATCACTGTGGGTGGGAGACGATGTTTCTTCTGGATCGCTCAATGCATGGTATCTGGCCTTGCCTCTTCGCAAACACAAATGTCTCTCTGGGAGTGCTCGGATTCATCATTTGCTACAAGCTTATTAAGAGTGGTCACACACGCCTCCAGCATCAGTTGTGGACAGGGTCGTACACTTGTATGTTCGCAATCCTCACTTTCGGATACGACCGCTTCTTGTATGCAGGTAGGCTATATAACCTAAACGCGAATTATAGCCGACCAAATCACTTAGACAGTGCTATATTGGAAATAATGAAATGACTGTTTAAACATCAAAATTTGCAAATGTTCGATCTCAAATTAACCCGTTGAACACGAGAATATAATTCTACTGCGCTATTATGTCAAGATGTTGGGAGCTAGATAAAAACGCGTCCATCACCTGTTATTTATACAATATCAATAAATAAGGTGTGTTAATCATCCCGCATATTAAAATGATCGGCATGTCCCATTTTAACATGGCAATATTTCTAGCTGACTGATTTGATTTTTATTCAACTAATATCGTCCACCAGCTAACAATGTTTTTATGGATTTACAGGCCTATGCACAGGCCATAATTTATTTATTGTAAATGGTGCTGATCTAGAAATTATACCAAGAAAAACTTTTAAAATTTCACGGTGAATGATGCTGTATTGAAGTATAAGTATTAAATAATAAATCATGGTAAAAAAAAAGTCATCTGGACTATCAGATAAAAATAATTCGTGAACGGAATGTAATAAAATTATTATTCATGTTTAGCTATTATGTAATTGTAAATTTTATATTCTTTTCAACTCATTCAGCTCTCAACATTATGATAGGTCCACTATAGCTTGAGGTGTAGGCCTAATATAGAATCCTCGTAACATTTTACGAGGATGTATAGCTTTAAACACATATGAGTATTTTCACCCACTTGATGTTGTGGATTGTGCTAGGAAGACACAACTTCAAGTGGCTGGACATCTCAATAATGTATCTTATAAGTAGAACCTAACACCGCTAAGCATCACTATAGTTGTTTTAATTAGTTTTATTAGCCGATCAAAGCACAGTTATTGGGAATAAAATCAGTGCTTAAACATCAAGATTTGCAAATGTTCGGTCTCAAATTAAATAAATATTGGTAATTTTCACCTGTAAATTGTGGGTCGCGAAAGATAGATACGACTTCAAGTGGGTGAAAAATTACTCAATTTAGCGCTTTAGGGGTTAAAATAGTTTGCTTTTCATAAAAATATATATATTTTCATCCTTTGAAGTTGGAAATTGCGTTAGCTTATTCCAGCTTGGAATGAATGAATTGATAATAGAAACAAAGAATTCAGCTGAAGTGAGCAACAAGCGAGAAATGGAAACTGTGAACCGTTTTACAACACACAAGAATAATGCGTGAGTTGCAAGATCAGAATAAAATAAGGAAGCATGGATCGATATGCCTGTCTGCAAGCCTTGGTAGTTCTATATAACGGTATCACGTTTGCCTGGATATCAACAAACAAAGGAAATCAGTAGTTTGATCAGTTATCGTGACAAACAACACTCAACTCCTAAGGCTCAATAAAGTCACCGTCTATTCTCACTTTTGTCGTTATGTGGTGCACTTATTATTAAACGTAACAAGTGCAAACATAGCGATGTAACTGTTTCAGAATTCCGATATGTATATCGATATAAGCCTACCGTATATTTTTATACTATTGATAAGCATGGTAAGGGAAATCACAAATTGAAAATTTGACTATCCACTTACCAATTAGAAATGATATAAACGGTATCTTTATGCATTATGAGATCAATGTGCCTTTATATACTGCCGTGAAAAATCGAGTGACAGTAGGCTATCTGCTTACTTTATCATATTTATAAGTAAACATATACCGGTACTACATTTTGGCTTTGCAGATCAGTACAGCTCTCTTTTTGACGATACATAAGCCAATGACTTACAAATGCATTATACATTTGAATCGATATTATTATATTATAGCCACGTTAAATGAAATCAGGATCAAATAGGCCTAAGTCATGCTGCAGTGGGCAACCCATATAGGCCTGTGGACTTGTTACACAACTATAATGTCATTTAACTAAGTGTCCACATTTAAAAGCAAATTTATATGTCTGAATCCATACTGAGCTTGTACGACTGTGTTATAATAATGTGCTACCCTATGCTAGAAATAGTAGGCCTAATCCTAATCTGTCTACTTTTCTCAGATAAAACAGTAATCAGATGTTTCATTGCAGGTACTGAAGAAGATTGGCACAAGGGAGTGAAGCATAACTTGTTAGATTTCTTTACGTGTGAAGTAAGTAGAACATTTCAGGGCAGGCCACACTTTTATCATCTTTAACCCTTGAAGCGCTGAATTTTTATTATGAAAACCTCGGAGACCAAATGTTTTTTTTCACTTTGAAATCATCAGAAATGTCTTAGTTAGCTCTTTCTGATTATTTTGAATACCTGTTGTGGGTTTACGGTCACCATTCAAATACAGTGCGGCCGGGTATCAACTTTAGACGTCAGAATCTGACGTCTACAGACGTCAGATTCTGACGTCTAAGGTCGATCCCCGCGCTGTGAGGTGAGGGTTAAATCGTTTTTCACAACAAAAAAATATTGACTGCAATTGAATGAATTTGCAGATCTCAAATATTAAAACATCCACCGTATCTAAATTAACCCTTCAAGCACTAGCGCAACAGTAGTCGTTTAAATCTGTTTGGTTGGCAGGGTCACTGTATGTCACTGGGAATACCATGAGTGTTTAATTGAACAGCAATATTTGGAAATGTTTGATCTCAAATTAAACAAACGTGATTAATTTTCACTCACTTGAAGTTGTGGGTCGCGGTAGCGAGACACAAGTTAAAGTGGGTTGACAATTTCATTTCTATAACTTACCGTCAAGACTGTCCTAGTTTTAAAACGTATGGTTATTTTTTATTCACTTTCTATTTATTCATTTATCATAAATGAATATGAACATTTCTACTCTTTTTACGTTTTCTTTCTGCTTGCAGGTATTAAATACCCTGGCGGTAATGTCATTGCTTGTTGGGCCACCAATTCACTACAGCATGGTGATATGGCCTGCAGAATTTGGAATAACGCCGAAAGAAAAGAACACGCTTATTAAAACGGTGTATTCATGCTACATGCTATCGTCCATCCCCTTCGCTATCTCATTTATTGCATTGTACCAGCTGAACTATTTACCAGTAACTTGGGGGTATGATAGACTTTTTGCCTTTGGGGTGGGGCATGTTATACTGGGCAGTATATTTATTTACATTCCATTGTTATTAATACCACCGACACGCATTAAGCGAATCCATCAGAACTGAACAGTCATGATTGTTCTGATATCACCACGCTGTTCAGAATCTACATTCAATATTATTGTATTACCACTGATCCATGAAGTATGACAAATTTGTTTCACTATGTAGTAGAGTGAAATAAACCATATCAACCATATCTTACTATGTGAATGCCGTTAATGACCCAGAAAATGTTGAATATGGAGATATGCAAGTACTGCTATATTATGATAAGTATCACCCATTAATGTACCTCATCATTCATTACAAGTATGCATTATCGGACTCATCGCCCAAAACAACTTAAAAAGGGAGTAATCGTCCTTATCCCAAAAAATGGAAAGGATCCGGGTGAGCCTACAAATAATAGAGGTATTACATTAATGAGTGTGATAAGCAAAGTCTATGATTCCATATTATTTAAACGTCACGAGAAATGGTTCAAAAGAGTGCTATGCGAGACACAGGGTGTCGCGCAGATTAATTGTTCAAGTCTCAACACTGCGCTAATGTTACAAGAAGCCTGTGTGTATGTTGCATTGTTAGATGTAAATAAAGCTTTTGACTCTGTGTGGATCAATCGGATGTTATATAAACTTATCAAATTAGAAGTAGATAAAAGACTTTTGAGAATTATATGTGACAGTTACAATGGCTTCCAATGCACTGTTAGAATCTGTGGTCTATTTTCTGAGTAGTTTCTTCCCAAACAAGGTATTCACCAAGGAGATATTTTTTCTATGTTTTTATATTGTGTTTATAACAATGACTTTCTAGAAGAACTCAAGAGATATCCCGTGTGCAGTTAAAATAGGGAATCTTAAGATCAGTGGTGTAGGTTTCGCTGACAATATCTCTGTAATGTCTACGTCATTATATACATTACAACACTTAACTGACGTGTGTGTAAACCATAGCAGAAAGTGGAGATATGAATTTGGCCCGAGTAAGATACAGCTCATTATATACGGCGGGCAAGGTTGTCAATTAGTAAACAATAATCATGTTGTATACAATGTTAGAGGTGCTAATCACCTCAGGGTCCCTCTGTGCAGTACAAAACACGCTGAAAAAATTGCAACAGATGCAAGAATTCAAATTCATAAGAAAATATCATATATGATCCAAGGTCTGGTGGAATAATGGTGGAATAAACCCTATGAGTGTATCGAAGGTGTATATGTCTGTAGGTGTATATGTCTGTAGTCCAGCAGCTACAGCCCTAATGGGATGGCTCAGTGTACAAGCTACTATAGATATGTATAGACTGGTCTACCTATGGCCATTGTTACGTATACCTAATTTATTTAAGAACAATCTGTCTAACCTTCTAATAGAAACATTTCATATGCCTTACTCAAAGTGTAATAAAACAGGGCCTTTGTCTACGCTTGGTAAAACGTGTCACAAGTATAATATACAGGACAAAGTTCTAAGTTTGTTAAGTTTAAACCCAAACCATATTAGTCGTGAGTAATGGAAAAAAATAGTAAAAAATGTAAAATGGTCACAATACAGAAAAAAACTGGTATATGCAGTGTATACTATTTAAAAGTTTGTCAATGTTTGTAAAAAGTGTAAATAATGTTGCAATGAGTTTGATGTGGCGTTTTTGTAGAGACCGACCTTAATCAAATAGAAAGTGTAAATGTACTGCTAGATTTGTTGTTAGCTCCGTGAACTATTATATTATGTATACTAAATACAGTAAGTTATGTCAGCTCTGTTCAATGTACAGTCGACTATGTCATGAGCACGTATTGTTTGAAGGTCCAACACTTGTCAATGAGCGTGTCAAGCGCTGGGCACGTGTCAAGCAATCTATGACTGCAACTTTGATATCGTCAATCGAATGTATGAATACAAGTATAAAAGTTAGTTTTTATTCTGAGTGGATTGAACTGTGAATATGTGAGTGAATGGAGAGATATATATGAGGAGATTGTAAATTTTATTTTTTATATGAACAATGAATTCAGGCAATTAGCAGTGACTATATATAATAATATGTAAACGTTTGTTTTTCTCATCATATCAAAATAATTATTCAATAGGAGATCTAGTATTATTCTCAATAGTATGTATTATTTTTCACTGTAGATATGACTTGTATTGTATAATACCTGATGTTAATTTTTAAATTTCTCATTCTGAGTGTGTTGAATGTTATACTTTAAACCTTTGTACCTGTATCTTTGCATGCATGCTCTCCAAAGTGGAGGTTAATAAATACATCCATACATACATACTCGAATGGAACGTTTATTTTTATTTGCATACATACTTTAACGAGGGCTTCGTTTGGACTACAAATACAACTAATGGGTGCCACATCTATGCATAAATGTATATAGCCTATATTGTACATGTAGGCTACATGTCTAGAAATGTCTATAAATGGGTTTCATTATGTCATTATGTCAAATATAGTACATATTCATATTTTATATAATAGACATTTGTAAAATATTATATATCCGGGAGTTCATCAATTTTTTTCTAATATATCTTTTATACTATTACTATTTAAACTGTTCTCATTTCTGATACCGTGTTTCTCATAAAAATGGCGGCTATTTTATATTTTACCAATAAATATCTATTCTAGCGTAGAGCTATGATTATCGGAGAAAATTCTGTGACCGGAAAAAACATTTTAAAACACTTTTCTGTCATTTAAAATTGCAAATATATAACTTCTCTAATCAATATGGCGGTCACTTGGATTTTAGGCTCTAGCGACTTATTTGACTTTTAGCGCACCCCAGTAAACACAAAACATTTGTATAACATTTATACAATGCTGGACCAACGTCGGTAACGTTGTATAAATGTTATACACATATTTTGTGTTTACTGGGACGTAATTGGTATCACTTCGAGACTGACGTAGGCTACGCGTGCCAATCAAGCAAATAAGGTGGCCATTGCCGAAAGTGCAGTTTCAAGCAATATCTCAGAAAGTATCAAGTTAGAATCATATAACGAATGTCTACCCTGTGGTTTTTATGGCAGCGATTGCAATAGAATTCATCTAATTTGGGTGAGAATAATAAATTTACATAAATGCAAATTAGGCAGCCTTTGTCGAAAATCCAGTTTTAAACAATATCTCGAGAACTAATCAAGTTACAATCTTGAAACAAATGTCTACCATACGGTTTTCATGAACAGCGATTGCAATAAAATCTTTGTTATCAAGATCAGGAAAACCGATTGGCATAAAATATGCAGATTAGCTATTATGATTACGATTTTTTTGCGGCCGGCCACAACCCAGGGCGAGTTCGACACAGGCTCAATGCTATTTATTTCTATTCCAGTTTTACAAAACATCTTCTGGTAACAAAACTAGTGTTTAATCCTTGGAATAAATATTGGTGTTGAAAAAACATATACAACATGCCTTTCAGTAAATTAAATTTACCGCTTAAAATTTAGTTGTTATAATTATGTTTGATGACCCAGTATTTTTCCTGTCCCAATATTGTGAGTGCAAACAAACAGACATTGAATAGATATATAATAAGATCACGCCCAGGGGGATGGGAGGGAGAGGGTTTTTTGTACACGTATATGGTTTTCATATACACAGAGCACGCACGACGTGTAATTTGGGATTTAGAGGGTTATTACATACATTAATGATCCCCATATCTGTTATTTATTTTTATTTTAGTTTTACATAACATCTTCTAGTAACAAAAGTAGTTTTTAATCCTTGGAATAAATACCTGGTGTTGAAAAAATATATACAGCATGTATTTCAGTAAATTAAAAGTACGTACATGTACGTACCGCTTGAAATTCAAGGGGGTACACCAGTTTAATGAAGCAGTATTTTCTCGTGCAACAATAGTTTGAGTGCAAACAAGCAGATATTGAATGGGTATTTCAAAGGATGTCCAAAAATCGTTGTCTTCAAATATCTCGCCCCTGGGGAGGGGTGGGAAGGGTTTTCATATCAGATTTTCGTGTACACGTAGCACGCAAGATATGTAATTTGGGATTTAAAGGGTTATTGCATATTATATTAAAGCTGCTCCTTAGGATGAGAATTTTCAATTTTGTCAATATTGAAAGTTTAATTTATATGAAGCTATATAATCTACTGATCTTAAATAAAATACAAAAATGTAAAAAAAAACAATATTAAAGCACTGAAAAAGACAAAACAAGCCCTATTTCCAAGACGTATACTGTCATGTAAACAAGTTTGTTTAAAGCATACCACAATATAGACGGCAAATACTGACCATCTCAGACGGCATGATCAAAGTAACCACATAGCTACATCAATAGCTGCCGCCCTTAATTGCTGTGGGAACGGGTTGATCAGGGGGGTTCCTCCGCAGGACCGAATTTCTGCTCAACGCTGGGCCGACGGTATCAACATGTGGCCCAATGCTGTAGAAACATTCAAACGTACCTTAGAAGGTGCTAAGGTATGCAAAAAGTTTGTTTGGGTTACAGTCGGATTCATAAAAATGTGAATAAAAAATATTTTTTCAAATCTAAAAACTCTGAAAAAAATTAATAGTCCAGGAAATCTAGCCTCAAAGGAAATTAGCTCAACCTGGAATAAACTGTTAACAGAGGTATTTTGGGTTTTTATGGTTCAGAAGACCCTGGTGCATCAATTCTTAGCAGCAACCACCTGGCAGCCATTTTAATGATATGCTAATTAGCATCATTTGCATAATTCGCATAATTAATGAGAAAAACGCAATAACTTCAAAAATAATCAAGCTAGAAAGTTATTTTGTGTGTCTACACCTATGTTTTCCACCCCGTATAATTCGATTAGGTTGATATTAAATTTCTCAAAACTACCTAATTAGCATAAATTTGCATAATTAATTCAAAAATTTGAAAAAAATGACATCGCTTTTGAATCAGTTTACTTGACAAGTTGATTTTTTGCGTCTGAACTTATATTTTCTACCCCTCTTTATTTGATTGAAGTATCTTTAGCGTATTCTAAGCAGCAAATACTTGGCAGCAATGTTAAACATATGCTAATTAGCATACTTAGCATAATTTGCATAATTAATGAGGAAAAAGTAAAATGGACTAAAATCACTATAACTTTTTAAATAATTAACTTAGAAAGTTAATTTTTGTGTCTAGAACCATGTTTTCCACACCGCAGAATTCGATTAAGTTGATATTGAATTTCTCACAGCTTCCTCATCAGCATACATTTGCATAATTAATTAAAAGAATGAAGAAAATACATAGCTTTTGAATCAATTTACTTGAGAAGTTGATTTTTGCGTCTGATGCTGCATTTTCTACCCCTCTTTATTCGTATAAAGTATATTATACATGTCTCTGATTGATCTAATCTACTATTTAAATGTGAACTTTGACTCTTGTATCATTACAAACAAATTAGATAATATCAACCAAACTATCAATAACAATCTAGTAATTGCTCACACAAAACCAAACCTATCAATAACAATCTACTAATTGTTCACATTAATATATTAATGAACATTGACTCTTGTATCATTACAAACAAATTACATAATATTGACAAAGTCTATCAATAACATTATTAAACAAGATTATCTGTTGTTGAGGAGGGTATGAAAACGGTCAAAAGAAAAATGAACCAAAAACTTGCAGCGGATGGAAGCGGGAGGATGTGGGATTTTCTTGATAGACATAGAATCTGCTATATAAATTTATATTTCTTTCGGATTAATTTTTGGTTTGGACCGCCCTCAAGATTTCATTGCTAAAAGAGACTGTTACAAACAAATCGAGATCCGAACAAACCACGAATTATATAGCTTGGGATTCGCCTAAGATTAATAATTTATTTTGTGTCCGATAAATAGAGCTTTCATTTTACGAAAACTCTGTATTTTTCGTACAAAAAACAGACACATAAAATGGGGGAAATTTGTTTATTAAAAATAAACATCAAATTAAACGACTACAAATAAAAAGGGCTTCACTTCAAATGTTGTTAATGTAAACGTGGTTGTAACAGAGTGAAGCCCTAAGACCAAAATAGGTATAAATTTACTTGACAGTCAGTTAACAGGATTAACCAGTGAATATTTATACATGTCTCTAATTGATCTAATCTACTATGAATATTCATACATGTCTCAAATTGATCAAATCTACTAGGACTATTTATACATGTCTCTGATTGATCTAATCTAATATGAATATTTATACATGTCTCTGATTGATCTAATCTACTATTTAAATGTGAACATTGACTTTTGTATCATTACAAATAAATTAGATAATATCAACCAAACTATCAATAACAATCTAGTAATTGTTCACACAAAACCAAACCTATCAATAACAATCTACTAATTGTTCACATTAATATATTAATGAACATTGACTCTTGTATCATTACATACAAATTACATAATATTGACAAAATCTATCAATAACATTATTAAACAAGATTATCTGTTGTTGAGGAGGGTTTGAAAACGGCACACAGACACAAAGTGTCTGACCCCCACAACACAAACTTACGAATGCATCGTAAGAGCACATATGAATTCCAACCTCTCATCTGTCTAATCCACCATTACTTGCGGCATCAGAAACAACACTAATTCTAAATAGTGAAGTGCTATATAGTCTGAAATTTAGTTTTTAAATTGAAATTGGGATGTCTACAGAAGTGAAACTTGAAATTTACATGTAATAAATGGATAACCAAATAATTGAAATTTCCAAATGTAGATAATAAGGGACACATTATCATAACATCTATTGTATTTATAATTCCTGAAACAAGTCTGAGTAGTGCTTTGACTGGCTGGATTTATATGTCAGTGGAATTTTATTTTCTGTAAGTGTAAAATCTGACCACAGAAGTATGCAGACCTCATTTTGAGCTGACCTAGGTATTGCAGACACACTTTGAAAACATAAGAAGACCACAAAACATAGATTTAGAAGGATTTGAAGCAAATTAGGAACATGAGGAAATGGTACACATCTTGAATATTGCTGTATTCACTAAAAATGGTGTTTACATATACATTCAAAAGCAAGATCTGAAGAATTCTAAAAAAAAAAAAAGTAATAATAATAATAATTTCTTACTCACGCAGTTATTGACGAAAAAGCAAAATTTTAGCTTTTTCTTCTCTTCTACGGGAGAAGAAAAAGGACATAAATCATTCACATTTAAAGTAATTCCACCTGTAAGAATGAGCTTGTGGATATTGTATCAAAAACCGACTGGCCGAAATCGGGTTGGCAAATCACTCCCCATCATGTTTTCTATTGTTAGAACAGCTGGCGCAAGTCCTGCCGAACTAACAAATGGAAAATCATATGTTTGGTTCTTCACAAAGTTTATTGCATCTGGCGCAAGTCCGGATGCATCCTGCCCATACTTGCTAGCACTGATTTCAGCAGCTGGCGCAAATCCTGATGCTAGAATAAACTAATTCCACCTGTAAGAATGAGCTTGTGGATATTGTATCAAAGACCGACTGGCCGAAATCGGGTTGGCAAATCACTCCCCATCATGTTTGCTATAGTTAGAACAGCTGGCGCAAGTCCTGCCGAACTAACAAATGGAAAATCATATGTTTGGTTCTTCACAAAGTTCATTGCATCTGGCGCAAGTCCGGATGCATCCTGTCTATCATTACTAGCACTGATTTCAGCAGCTGGCGCAAGTCCTGATGCTAGATTAATCAAGCTAGACAGAGAGTATCATGTAGTTGGCGTATAAGGCATGCAATAATTACTGCGGCCTGTAACAACTGGCCAAGTCTTGTTGTAACTGACCTTGTATTTATTGACTAATAATATGTTCTTGCAGTAGTAGTTTAATTGAATAATTATATTGCTTTTACCTTACACTCCTACACTTGGATACTCTTCCGAATTATTTTAATTTACAAATTATTTATTATATATATATATATATATATTATCTAAGTAAGAATGATGAAAGATTTAATTCTTCTGGCCATTTTTTTTTTTTTTTTTTTTTTTTTTTTTGTTATTATTATTTAATTTCAAAGCAGCTGGATCACTAAGCTTTACAAAACAAACAACAAAGAAGAAAACTTAGAAAGAAAAAGGTGACCCAAAACATAATTTCGTAGGATCCACTTGAAACCTAAGGTCACTTTGGCAAAGCCAGAGAATGGCCTACAGGAAAACCAGCCGCTGGGATTATTCCAGAGTCATCACAAATTGGCATAATTGCATTAATTATATAAAATGAAATCAAGAGATTATCAACTATATCTCTTCTCATTAATTTAAATTATTACTAATGAGAACGTTAAATCTTAACTTCCTAACATGAATTATTTTTAAATATCCTTATGAGCACTAATATTGTATATTTTAATTTGAGATTAAGAGTGGCTGGTATGTATGCTTCATTGACCAAAAGTAACAAAAAAAAAAACTCCAATCAAAGAGGAAAGGTGCCAAAAACATAGTTTTGACAAAGACCTATCTGAAACCGAAAGCTGTACTGGCGAGGCCAGAAAATAGTCCACAGGAAACAAATCCTGACAGGAATCAGTGGGTCCACCACAAATTGGCATCAGCCAATGTGATTATCGCCTCCAGAGTTTATCAATTCTTGCTAAATCAAATCCTAGAAACAACAATTGCTCCTTTTATTTATTTATATTATTTATAATTTTTTTCCCTACAAATCACACGATAAAATGTACCCAAAAAATTTAAATAACAAAGATGAAACTCCAAAAAATGAGGAAAAAGGCCAAAAACATATGTTCCTGACAACAAGACCTATCTGAAACCCCATAAGGCAGCAGTGGCAATGCCAAAGAATGGCCCACAGGAAAAACAGTTCCTGAAATGAATCAGTGAGTCAACCACAAATTGGCATAAATGCATAGAAGCAGCCAAAGTGGTTCTCGCCTCCAGAGTTATTTAATCTTTGTTAAACAAATTCTCTGAGACAATTATCATTGATTTATAAATTTTATATTGTCTATTGCATTAAAGTGAGCGCCATCACAAATGTTTACTCAGCGAATCACAACAAGAATCAATCTTCTTAACAAGATAATTTATAAAGTTGACCAAGCAAATCACACGATAAAATGTACCCAAAAAAATTTAAGTAACAAAGATGAAACTCCCAACCACGAGGAAAAAGGCCAAAAACATATGTTCCTGACAACAAGACCTATCTGAAACCCCATAAGGCCGCAGTGGCAATGCCAGAGAATGGCCCACAGGAAAAACAGTTCCTGAAAGGAATCAGTGAGTCAACCACAAACTAGCATAAATGCATAAAAGCAGCCAAAGTGGTTATCGCCTCAAGAGTTAATCAATCTTTGTTAAACAAATTCTCTGACACAATTATCGTTGATTTATAAAATTAATATTGCCTATTGCATTAAAGTGAACGCCATCTCAAATGTTTACTCAGCGAATCACAACAAGTTAACATAGTACTTTTTCAACAGAATGAAACCAAAATTTGTATGTGACAAAGATGAAACATTTTCCATCCCCCTTGACATATTAAAAGTTATCTAAATTTGGATGCAAAAATGCAAATGATTTTTTCGTTATGTCATTCCGCAAATGTTTGATAAATGAGGAACCGACCAGTGTTACTCTGCAGTTATAAGAGTTCTTGTTTTATGCTCAATTTGTTAAATTTGATAATTTAATAACAACGGAAATTTACGATTGAAACGAAGAATGAGTGAACGATAATGTAAGGTTTTGAGACTGACTAGACCACATGAAAAGCCAACAATGTCAATGTGACAAAGATAAGGGTCATAATCCAAATAATTGGTCAGACAGATTCAATAATAATCTCGCAAAGCTATTATCAAATATATACACAAACTATTAAAATTTTTTGTAACATCAATTTCCTTTATAGAATCATATAGTCATATAAAAATAAAGTATAGACAGCTAAAATTTTTAAATGTGCAATTGGTTATCGCCTCAATAAGTTCATCGATTCTTGTTATTTTAAATCAAATTTCAGAAACAACTATCACCACTCTCATTGATTTAAATTAAATCAAAATCATATGGTCATTGTGCTTTTAACTCAATTTAAAGTTAACACTACTGCTTAAATTCCTTAGATTGTATATTTTTTAGTCTACATTTTATTAAAATCATGAAAGAACAGTCCAAACCAAATTCAATCCAGATGAATTTTGTATTATGAATTTGTCACTCCAAAAATATGTCACTGTCAGTGACTGGAAGTGCTGCCGACTATTACACTAATAATGACGATGCAACCAGTCTAATGGTAGACTAGTCTACATCGTAAATTTTAATTTTTTTTTTTTTTATGAAAATGAGATGAGGCAGCGCAAAATTTTTGGATTCATGAAATGAAACAAAAAGCGATTAGACTAGGCCTATATACGTTTTTGTAGACAGCTACAATTTTTTAATGTGCAATGTCTAGAATTAGACTATTAGACTTTAAATTAATTAGACCAAAGTCTAGTCCTAGCCCTGGCTTACTGCGGCTAGGCCAGGAGCCTATGATGGCAATAATAGAGTATAGTCTATAGAGTATACTAACAGTTAAGAGTAACAGTTAGAGCAGAGTCTAGACTATATCTAGACTCCAGAAACTTTGACATTTAATTAACAGCGCGTACGAATAATACTATTATTAATAGTTAACAAAAACACGAATTCAACGTGAGCGATAATATAAGAATTTTTGAAGTTGACCATGTGACTGGACCTATGTCTGAGATGATCAATGGAAGTCAATCTAAAAAACCACTGACACATGGTTGAACATATTCAAAAACAATGCGAAACGATATCTAACATATAAAAGAACTATTGAAACGTATTTGAAATACAAGATTTTTTGATAGACATAGAATCTGCTATATAAATTTATATTTCTTTCGGAATAATTTTTGGTTTGGACCACCCTCAAGATTTCATTGCTAAAAGAGACTGTTACAAACAAATCGAGATCCGAACAAACCACGAATTACATAGCTTGGGATTCGCCTAAGATTAATAATCTATTTTGTGTCCGATAAAAAGAGCTTTCATTTTACGAAAACTCTTTATTTCTATTCCAGTTTTACAAAACATCTTCTGGTAACAAAACTAGTGTTTAATCCTTGGAATAAATATTGGTGTTGAAAAAACATATACAACATGCCTTTCAGTAAATTAAATTTACCGCTTAAAATTTAGTTGTTATAATTATGTTTGATGACCCAGTATTTTTCCTGTCCCAATATTGTGAGTGCAAACAAACAGACATTGAATAGATATATAATAAGATCACGCCCAGGGGGATGGGAGGGAGAGGGTTTTTTGTACACGTATTATATGGTTTTCATATACACAGAGCACGCACGACGTGTAATTTGGGATTTAGAGGGTTATTACATACATTAATGATCCCCATATCTGTTATTTATTTTTATTTTAGTTTTACATAACATCTTCTAGTAACAAAAGTAGTTTTTAATCCTTGGAATAAATACCTGGTGTTGAAAAAATATATACAGCATGTCTTTCAGTAAATTAAAAGTACGTACGTACCGCTTGAAATTCAAGGGGGTACACCAGTTTAATGAAGCAGTATTTTCTCGTGCAACAATAGTTTGAGTGCAAACAAGCAGATATTGAATAAGTATTTAAAAGGATGTCCAAAAATCGTTGTCTTCAAATATCTCGCCCCTGGGGAGGGGTGGGAAGGGTTTTCATATCAGATTTTCGTGTACACGTAGCACGCAAGAGATGTAATTTGGGATTTAAAGGGTTATTGCATATTATATTAAAGCTGCTCCTTGGGATGAGAATTTTCAATTTTGTCAATATTGAAAGTTTAATTTATATGAAGCTATATAACCTACTGATCTTAAATAAAATACAAAAATGTAAAAAAAAACAATATTAAAGCACTGAAAAAGACAAAACAAGCCCTATTTCCAAGACGTATACTGTCATGTAAACAAGTTTGTTTAAAGCATACCACAATATAGACGGCAAATACTGACCATCTCAGACGGCATGATCAAAGTAACCACATAGCTACATCAATAGCTGCCGCCCTAATTGCTGTGGGAACGGGTTGATCAGGGGGGTTCCTCCGCAGGACCGAATTTCTGCTCAACGCTGGGCCGACGGTATCAACATGTGGCCCAATGCTGTAGAAACATTCAAACGTACCTTAGAAGGTGCTAAGGTATGCAAAAAGTTTGTTTGGGTTACAGACGGATTCATAAAAATGTGAATAAAAAATATTTTTTCAAATCTAAAAACTCTGAAAAAAATTAATAGTCCAGGAAATCTAGCCTCAAAATTAGCTCAACCTGGAATAAATTGTTGACAGAGGTATTTTGGGTTTTTATGGTTCAGAAGACCCTGGTGCATCAATTCTTAGCAGCAACCACCTGGCAACCATTTTAATGATATGCTAATTAGCATAATTTGCATAATTTGCATAATTAATGAGAAAAACGCAATAACTTCAAAAATAATCAAGCTAGAAAGTTAATTTGTGTGTCTACACCTATGTTTTCCACCCTGTATAATTCGATTAAGTTGATATTAAATTTCTCAAAACTACCTAATTAGCATAAATTTGCATAATTAATTCTAAAATTTGAAAAAAATGACATCGCTTTTGAATCAGTTTACTTGACAAGTTGATTTTTTGCGTCTGAACTTATATTTTCTACCCCTCTTTATTTGATTGAAGTATCTTTAGCGTATTCTAAGCAGCAAATACTTGGCAGCAATGTTAAACATATGCTAATTAGCATACTTAGCATAATTTGCATAATTAATGAGGAAAAAGTAAAATGGACTAAAATCACTATAACTTTTTAAATAATTAACTTAGAAAGTTAATTTTTGTGTCTAGACCCATGTTTTCCACACCGCAGAATTCGATTAAGTTGATATTGAATTTCTCACAGCTTCCTAATCAGCATACATTTGCATAATTAATTAAAAGAATGAAGAAAATACATAGCTTTTGAATCAATTTACTTGAGAAGCTGATTTTTGCGTCTGAAGCTGCATTTTCTACCCCTCTTTATTCGTATAAAGTATATTTATCAAATTCTGAGCAGCAGCCACCTGACAACCATTTTGGTCATAGACTAATTAGCATAAGTTGCATAATTAATGAGGAGAAATTAAAATCGCTATAACTTCAAAAATAATTAAGCTAGATAGTTAATTTTTGTGTCTACACCCACGTTTTCCACCCCGTAGAATTAGATTTAGTTGATATTGAATACCTCAAATCGTCCTAATTAGCATAAATTTGCATAATTCATAAAACAATGTTAAAAAAAAGTGCCATAGCTTTTAAACTAGTTTACTTGAAAAGTTGATTTTTGCGTGTAAACTTATATTTTCTACGCCTCTTTATTTGTCTGTAGTATATTTATCAAATTCTGAGCAGCAACCACCTGGCAACCATTTTAATCATATACCAATTAGCATACTTAGCAAAATTTGCATATTTAATGAGGAAAAAGTAAAATAGCTAAAACTTCAAAAATAATTAAGTTGGAATGTCTATACCCATGTCTATACCCATGTTTTCAGAAGTGTTCACATCTATAAAGCAATACCAGAACTGATCCATGAGGCGGTGGGGTTTTCGTGTGCATGAAATATCCCCAAATTGTCTCTCCATATTCGTGAGCTAGGGCATCTGATATGACAAAAACGTGAGGGTACACATGGAAATTTTAGTTTTTTATGACTTAATTTAAGGCAATGGGTCATATTCAAATTCCTAGCCAAATCATGGTCTGATATCTCTCATAGGCACCTAAAAATTCTTTCCACAAACAAAATATTCTCCATTGTCACTCAGAAGTTGTCATTTGATAAGCAGCCTAATGTCTGATTTACTAATAGGACTACTAGGTTGGAAAGCACGCGGCAAATAAATGTGTCTTCTATTCTTCTGATATAGGGGCCTATTGATGTGAGAGTGTCAAGCTGTAATTTATATGGTTTTAATGTAGTACTCAAATATATCCTCTGAAAACAGTCCATTACGCTGTGCCCTGTAACGTGAACTACACGTGTGGGATTATGCCAGATTATTTCGAAAACATGTCTAAGTTTGTTAGCCATTTCAATTTCCAGTGTAGAAGCCTATACCATAGACATGTTTTTACTCTTTTTGTTTGAATAGGAGCATTTCTAGAAACACCCCCGAATTCAAATTACTCACGTAAGCAATTCAGATCATGCTATGGCTTATTTAGTAAATCAGAATTTAAAATGTCATTGTAAAGACCTCAAAGTTAATTTGATTAAATTTCCTGGTTCAGGTCCTCAGTGAATGTATTAATTGATAAGGATAGAGTGTAATGTTTTGAACTACCGTGCAATTACAATTAATATGCTTCCAAGTGAATTTGTATCAAATTTATTAGTTGCTTAAAATGTGTCTTTTTAATAAATTATGCTAATCTATACTTAATAGAACACGAGTTTTTAGGTTTCGTCCTTCGTTGAACGTGCACCCTGGACACATATATATTTTCGTCACCCACTATATATATACCTCACACACAGCTTTGACTATTAGCCTGGGTGGCAACGTATATAATAACGTCTTAGGAGTTGTTTTAGTACCGTTATTTAGCTTTTATTCAATTTTTATCACAATTTCCAGATAATGTTTCCGTCCACTACAAGTCGGCACAATACAAACCCAATGCCAAGTCAATGCTAGACCACAATCTGCAGCGCTAGCTGGCCAACATCCACTCCGCAGTGCATTTTGCTGGCTATAGGTGCAGCATGATTACAATGCGCCATGTACACACGATACACTGACGCAAAGTCAGCTCAATGTTGTCCAGTGTCTCAGACAATGGCCCAACATCAGTCCAGTGCCTGGTCGTTCCAGTGATAGAAACACCCAGCACCAGACATTGAACCAATGCTGGGTTAACGTTGGCCCACCGTCTGTAACGCCGGTACAACCCCGATCCAGCATTGTACCACACAGTGTGTCCACCAACAGGGAGCTGTGCCGGTGAAGATTTGTAGGTTGTCTTCAGCGCGCCCAAAACCACGAGGTATTCTTCAATCCTAAGGTTGGTTTAATATTTGAGAAACAGTGCAAACAATGGCACTAGCACAAAATTGGATCCCAAACTAGGCTTAGCATTGATGTAGGGGGTTAAAGAGACAAGCGAAGCGAGGCTTCACAAATGTAAGTATCATTTAATGTTGCCAAGCGAAGCAAGGAGATTTTTTTTCAAGTACCAGTAGATATTTCTTTACAACATGTCCTTCAGACAATTATTTTTATCATAAAAATTCAGTCTCAAAATATTCATTTCAAAAATACTTCAGCCCCCCCCCCCCTTGATAATCGAAAGGTGTTTTTACAATTCACACCTTGCACATGCACGTCGCTGTATACACATATTGTTGTATATAACAGAAAAAAACACGTTAGTATGATTATCAGGTATAGGCTCTATTATCATGTTTGTGATTCATAAACTTTTCAGTATCAGGCCCTAACTACACAGGTTTGTATGCCAGAGTTTAATTATTCACACAGTGGCTTTTGGGAAATGGCAAAAATATTTACATCGGATGGAAAACATGTTGCTAACTCACTTATTCAGTTCCTTATACATTCTCAATATCAATATTTATATTTCTTGTGGTTAAAAACAGGTGTAACTGTAGTGAAATCAACCTTTTGCGGAGGTGTCATTGCAAAACGCATAGAATTAGTTTTTTTCATCCGACATCATTTTTTTAAGCCGATATCAGACAATATTTTATGCATTTCTGGTATGACCCCTGAGAATATTTATGTTATTTGTGCACAGGCTGCATTGTTTCAGTTATGTCAGTGTTTGTTACTTACTAGCTTTGGCTGTGCGGAGCATGAGTTAAAGCTAGTTTATAATAATAAGACAGATCCAGGGTACTTTGACGGGATTTAGCGGAGTGATAAATATATGATTATGTCACGACATCTAAATCATCATTTACAGTGAACTTATTTAAAATATTATACAATTTTTAACAATATTAATTATGCACATGTATGCTAATTAGAAAGATTTGGAGTATTTAATATCAGCTTGATTGAATTATACGGGCTGGAAAAGTTAATTAAATTAGCAATGTTAGGGTCAGGTGACTGAAAATGTGATTTTTATTCAGTAAACCTAAGAACAAATAGGATACCTCGTTTTTGTATTAAAGTATATATCGGCCTGACTTAACCTACTAGTGAGGGTGAGTTCGGGATGGCTTTCGAGTATATATGTTTTTTAAACACAAAATCATAGGATTCCGTTTGTCTCATCATATCTTAGGGTCATCGTGAGGTCATTTTCAAAATGACCGCCTCTTTAATGGGCAATGACTTAATGGCCGTCATCAAATTGCAATTGACTGTATCTAAGGACCCGCCTGTCCGATTTTCTAAATGATTTTCTGTCTAAAAATTGCTTTTAAATGATCTCGAATAGCTTTCACTTATTTGAAAGGTCATGTTACAAGGGTCAAGTTCATGGTCACTTAATACCACAAATTAGCTAAAATATCACTCACGTGCACATTTTTGTTTGATCATTCATAAAAATATAATACGATATGATTTATAATAACGCTAAGTTATTGTTAATTGATTTTGTTATTGTTTACGGGTGATACAATGGCAAGGTCATGCTGCACAGGTCAATGTCATGGCCATTTAATAATCAAAATTAGCCAATATATCAGTCAAGTGCATACTTTTTATATACTTATTTAAATAAAAGACAAGATGATAACGAGTCCAACAGCTGTAAATTGGTTGTCGATTGGTTGATTGTTTTATTGTTATTGTTTACGGGTTTTTGTGTGGGATTCCAAATTAGATCAAATATCGGTTTCGTGCATATTGTTTCCGTTTTTTAAAAGAAAATATATGCTGATACTGACTCTAATAGTTGTAAATTAGTTGCTGATTGATTTATTTCTGATGAATAGTAAAATATCAAGTTCGTGTTGTAGCCTTTGGCCTACAGGATATGATTTTTAGATAGATATGATTTACATGTATAATATAGCTAAATTAGTTGTAAATTTTCTTTTTTTATTGTTCACGAGTGATAAAATGTCAAGGTCATGCTGCGCAGGTCAAGGGCATGGCCATTTAGTAATCGACGAGGGCGACGAGGAAGCATCAAAGGGCGCAAATTGAAAGGCGATGGATGGAGGGCCGCTAAAGAGTGATGAGGACGATTTAAAGGGCAACACAGCGACGCCATATGGCGATGGAAAGGCGTTAAAGAGAGGCTTTAAAGGATACAAAGACGCCTTAAAGAGCTACGAAGATGCTTTAAATGGCGACGAAAAGGTCTTCAAGTGCAACAAAAAGGCCTTAATGCGTCATGGAGACGCATTAAGGGCCACGAGAAAACGTTAAAGTGCGACAGATGCGTTAATAGGTGACAATTACATTAAAGGGCGATGTGGAGGCATTAAAGGGCGACAATAAGGCGTTAAAAGTCGATCGGGAGGCATTGAAGGGTGACAAAGAGGCATTAAATGGTGATGGGAAGCCGTTAATGGGCGAAGGAGAAGCGTTAAAGGGATGGGAAAGCGAAGAGGTGCTAGAAGGTGACAGAGAGGTGTTAAAGGGCAATGGAGAGGTAATGAAGGGCGATGCAGATGCATAAAGGGCGACGGAAAATCATTAAAGAGAGACGCGGTGCTTTAAAAAGTGACAGTTTCGCATAAAATGGTGATGTGGATGAGCTAATGGGCGACCGGGAAGCGTCAAAGGTCATATTTTTGGTCACTTGGTCTTTAAATTGACCTTTTAACCTTGCGGTTGACCGTAAATCACTAAAATAATGCCAGAAATTGATTTTCTAGTCAAAAATCACACAGAAAAGAGGTATTATTTTTTTTTGTGGTGTTATCTGTTGCAACAATGAATGTTCAATCTATCAAACCTAAAACTGCCCCCTTCTCCGAATATGTAACAGCTAAAAATTTGGACATTGTGGCAGTGACAGAAACATGGTTAAAACATGATGAAACGAAATCAACGATAGCTGATACCTCCTGGCTATTCGTTTTTTCACGAACCTCGCGCAGATCAGCGGGCAGGAGGAGGTGTAGGCATACTAGTGTCTGACCAATTCAAAACTGACATTCATCCTCTGCCATCATTTAAAACGTTCGAAGCGATCTCTGCACGTATCGGAAACAATTCGTTCAGTGGTTTCGTTGTCTGCCTGTATAGGCTTCAAAACGGTTCATGTCAATTTTTTGATGAATTTCAAGATCTACTAGAGAACATAATTTCACTGCACGACAATTTGTATATATTGGGAGATTTCAACTTACATCTAGATAACTCAAATGGAAACACCAACAAATTCAATGAAATCCTCACATGTTTCGATCTGAAGCAGCATATTAATTTTCCAACTCATGTACATGGTCATCGGCTAGATCTGCTAATCACCAAACGCATATCTAATTGTATCAAATCAGTTTTTTCGGCAGCAGGTATCTCGGACCATCTTGCGGTCATATCAGAAATTGACTGTTGTGAGACGAAATGGAACATAGAAAAAATATCGTTTCATCCACAAATTCATCCACATCAGCTAAACATCTTGGTGTACTATTCGACAGTAGCCTGAATTTCCGAAAACACATATCCCAAACATGTAGGACATGCTTCTATCATATCCGTGACCTGCGTCGAATTCGAAAAAGTCTGTCCTTAGATCTTGCCAAGCAAATTGCAGTGGCACTCGTCAGTAGTAGGTTAGATTATTGTAACTCACTTTTTCACAATATCCCAGAAAAGGATATCGCTAGATTACAACGCGTTCAAAACTGCCTTGCAAGAGTGGTAACCAACGCCCCACGATTTAGTCGTTCCATTCCAATTCTAAAACGATTACATTGGCTTCCTGTCAAGTTTCGCATTCATTTTAAAATATGTGCGATAACTTTTCGAACCCTAAAATAAAACCAACCTGCATATCTGGCTGAATTACTTGTTCAGCCGGAATGCTCAAAATATCTACGCTCCACTAATTCGAATTTGTTGATTTGTTGTTCCTCGTATAAAGACTAAGACTGGGTCAAGAGCTTTCTCTATATCTGGTCCAGCCTTATGGAACGCCCTGCCTGTGCCAATACGTAATGCCAAAACAATCTTAACATTCCGGAAATTACTTGAATCTCACCTATTTGATTTGGCTTTTCCACCCTAGTCCCTCAGCAGCCCGGCTCCCTGTTGACGAACCTGCTTTGGCCTCGATTATGACACATGATCACGCTAAGGATTTGTGCGCCTCTGAGCTGGGTCCGCTGAGGATATAGGCGATATAGAAGTTTTATTTGATTGATTGATTGAAATCTTGTTTTTCGATTACTTGACCTTGAAATTAAGGTTTTGACCCTGAAAATGATTTTTAATCATCAAAACGAGAAATGGTTTATTTAGTCAAATGGATTATTTAGTCAAAATCACATCAAACATATATATTACACTTCTTGCTATTTGTGTTTGTTGAAAATCATATTTTTTATACCTTTGACCTTGGAATTGACTTTTTGACCTTGAAGATGACCTTGAAGATGACCTTTAATCACCAAAATAATACTATAAATGGATTTTCTAGTCAAAAATCACAAAGAAAAGAAGTATTACACTTGTTCGTTGTGTTATCTGTTACAAATCATATTTTTCACTTACTTGACCTTGAAATTGAGGTTTTCACCTTGACGATGACCTTTAATCATCGAAATAATACGAGAAATGGATTATTAAATCAAAATCACATCAAACATAAATATTACACTTCTTGCTATTTGTGTTTTTAAAAATCATATTGTTTATACCTTTGACCTTGGAATTGACCTTTTGACCTTGAAGATAACCTTGAAGATGACATTCAATCACCAACATAATACTATAAATGGATTTTCCAGTCAAAATTCCATGAAATGAGGTGTTAAACATGTTCCTAGCATTATTTGCTAGAAATCATATTTTCGTTTATTTAACCTTCGATTTGACCTTCGACCTTGAGGATGACCTTGAATCATTAAAATAATATAAGAAATGGATTCTCCAGTTAAAAGTACATGAAAAAGAGGTATTACACTTGTTCCTACCCTTATTTTCTGAAAAATCATATTTGACCTTGGAATTGACCTTTGACCTTGAATTTTGCCTTGTTCCGCATCGAATATTTTTAAAGATTTTTAGTATGTTAATCTGGATGTATTTGTGAAGCCGAAACACTTAAAATTATTTCTGTTGCAATTTGTTCAAGGTCAAATGATTTTTTTGACTGGACTAAATGTTATTGCAATACAACTAGTTTAAAAATAAATAGTTTATTGCATGCAGTCATTGCCAGTGGACTAGGCCGTAAGGGATCAGTGTGCGTTGGTATCGTTTAGCTTTTGCTCTGGGCGATGGATAATTTGTTTTCTTTCTCAAATCTTGAATGATCCGTCCACATTCATGACATTATGCCAAATAACTGCAAAATTTCAACAATTGTCAGAAATATACATAAATTATATCAGCATGCCAACATAAATAAAGTTCCATGTTCCAATAGGCCTATGTATTGGCTCATAAATATGGCTTAGCATGATCAGTATCCAATTTTGATTTTTATAATGAGCTCAAGATTATTCTTCTCTAAGATGTAGCCCATAAATTATGTGTAGGATGGTCTAAAATGAAAGTTTGCTTTTCGTTGATTACTCTGTCAATTCCCAAGCGATTTTCATGAAATTTTGTCAACTCTATTTTCTAGTCATTTGCCATATCTCCTGAAAATAATGTATAGTTTAAAAATTAGGCCATTTGACATTTTTAAATTATGACACCCCTTTATAAGCCCATTAACTTCATTACGGTTTATTCTCAGAATTGTGTTGCATGTCAATTATGACAATAATTTCTTAGTGGCCAAGATCACTTTTGTACGGGTTGAGATACCATTTAAAGTGTCTGTGATCACTTCTCCAGTGGACAAGATCACCTTTGTAGTGGCTGAGATAATTTTTAAAGTGGCTGTGATCTCTTCTTCAGTGGCCAAGATCACGTTTGTGGTGGCTGAGATAACGTTCCAGTGGCCGACACCAGGCTTGGGGCGAGTACTGGACAAAAGTACTCGAGTACAAGTACAAATACTTGAAAAAATGACGAGTACAAGTACAAGTACGAGTACTGGATTTTTAAAAGTACTTGAGTACAAGTACCGAGTACTTTGGTTGTAAACTCTAATTAATTACATGATTTTTTTCAATATAATTATAATATATGTTACTTCATGCTGCTATGTGACCCGATCTGGCAAAATGAGTCTTATTAAGTCGCATTTTGGCAAACGATGCTAGGGCACAAGCCAAAATGACCCTGATTTGACCTATTTTCAACATAAGTTTTTATTTTCATATGATTACTTTCGAATCCTAAAATTGTGTGGCATAGAAATTGGTGTACATGTCAGATTTTTTTTATTAAATATACCTGTTATTTTAAGATTAGTCTCATTTACACTCCAATTAGTGATATTTATTTCTATGTGCGTGTTGCCATAGCAACAGTCGCTAATAATTAGGAAATATTCATGCTGTGAAAAAATCATGACTATAAAAATATCTTACATATTCCTTTAAAATTTACAGAATGTTGAAAATATACGTTTTTTATTAAGAAGATGGGGTGTGAATGAATATGTATTCTATTTATTTTATTTTAATACAATTGCGTGATATTTTCCAAAAGTCTCAAAATGACGCAATTTCAGACTTCATATTTCTCTGAGTTTGAAGAGTCATATCTTCGGAGTTAAACACGCTACAGAGTTGTGTGATATACCATTTTCAAGGTAATTGTGTGTAGGTTCGGGATATCTTAATAACTCTAATATCTAAATATGCAGCTTACGACTCATTTTGCCAGATCAGGTCACATATAGATATATATGAGTGGTGAAAATAATATTTTATGGGACAGGCCTATATTATAGATATATTGCATATCTGATGCCATGTTCCAGTAGGCCTAATGGTGGTAAATTTTTGGGCCATTGCCGCCAACAGTTGGCCGCCACTAAAATAAACGTTTAAATGAGCATGAACACACATTGTGCCATGGAAAAGATCAATGCTATTAAGGGTAGGACTACACGGATTAAAATTATAGGCCTACCCTGAAAATCCAAAAGGCAGTATCTGCTCACCTGTAAAGTAGACAGAACTGCGTTTTGGCGTTGCACGGGCTTTGCACAGCAGAATTGTTTTGCGATAACAGACACACTTCAGTTGCTGGTGACCGCGATAAAATTATAATCAAATGTATTACCATAATACAGGTAAATCCGTACAAGATTCAGCCCGGGCATACGCTGATATATTAGCATATTATTCGTTTAAAAATATTTCTTTTATGCGATTCATAGGAGGAGCACGTCGCTGTTGTGTCTATTTTTATACTCGGTCCGTCATCAGATTTAGGGGACGGAAGGGGTTATATAACGCCGCCGTAGGCCTACAATTGACTCATTATGTAACCTCACACCTTTAACCCTTACGCGACACTAGCGTGTTTAATGATATTTATCGTACAAAAAACAGACACATAAAATGGGGAAAATTTGTTTATTAAAAATAAACATCAAATTAAACGACTACAAATAAAAAGGGCTTCACTTCAAATGTTGTTAATGTAAACGTGGTTGTAACAGAGTGAAGCCCTAAGACCAAAATAGGTATAAATTTACTTGACAGTCAGTTAACAGGATTAACCAGTGAATATTTATACATGTCTCTAATTGATCTAATCTACTATGAATATTTATACATGTCTCAAATTGATCAAATCTACTAGGACTATTTATACATGTCTCTGATTGATCTAATCTACTATGAATATTTATACATGTCTCTGATTGATCTAATCTACTATTTAAATGTGAACTTTGACTCTTGTATCATTACAAACAAATTAGATAATATCAACCAAACTATCAATAACAATCTAGTAATTGTTCACACAAAACCAAACCTATCAATAACAATCTACTAATTGTTCACATTAATATATTAATGAACATTGACTCTTGTATCATTACATACAAATTACATAATATTGACAAAATCAATCAATAACATTATTAAACAAGATTATCTGTTGTTGAGGAGGGTATGAAAACGGTCAGAAGAAAAATGAACAAACAACTTGCAGCGGATGGAAGCGGGAGGAGGTGGGATTTTCTTGATAGACATAGAATCTGCTATATAAATTTATATTTTTTCCGATTAATTTTTGGTTTGGATGACCCTCAAGATTTCATTGCTAAAAGAGACCGTTACAAACAAATCGAGATCCGAACAAACCACGAATTACATAGCTTGGGATTCGCCTAAGATTAATAATCTATTTTGTGTCCGATAAAAAGAGCTTTCATTTTACGAAAACTCTGTATTTATCGTACAAAAAACAGACACATAAAATGGGGAAAATTTGTTTATTAAAAATAAACATCAAATTAAACGACTACAAATAAAAAGGGCTTCACTTCAAATGTTGTTAATGTAAACGTGGTTGTAACAGAGTGAAGCCCTAAGACCAAAATAGGTATAAATTTACTTGACAGTCAGTTAACAGGATTAACCAGTGAATATTTATACATGTCTCTAATTGATCTAATCTACTATGAATATTTATACATGTCTCAAATTGATCAAATCTACTAGGACTATTTATACATGTCTCTGATTGATCTAATCTACTATGAATATTTATACATGTCTCTGATTGATCTAATCTACTATTTAAATGTGAACTTTGACTCTTGTATCATTACAAACAAATTAGATAATATCAACCAAACTATCAATAACAATCTAGTAATTGTTCACACAAAACCAAACCTATCAATAACAATCTACTAATTGTTCACATTAATATATTAATGAACATTGACTCTTGTATCATTACATACAAATTACATAATATTGACAAAATCAATCAATAACATTATTAAACAAGATTATCTGTTGTTGAGGAGGGTATGAAAACGGCACACAGACACAAAGTGTCTGACCCCAACAACACAAACTTACGAATGCATCGTAAGAGCATATATGAATTCCAACCTCTCATCTGTCTAATCCACCATTACTTGCGACATCAGAAACAACACTAATTCTAAATAGTGAAGTGCTATATAGTCTGAAATTTAGTTTTTAAATTGAAATTAGGAAGTCTACAGAAGTGAAACTTGAAATTTACATGTAATGAATAGATAACCAAATAAAAAAAAAAATTCCAAATGTAGATAATAAGGGACACATTATCATAACATCTATTGTATTTATAATTCCTGAAGCAAGTCTGAGTAGTGTTTTGACTGGCTGGATTTATATGTCAGTGGAATTTTATTTTCTGTAAGTGTAAAATCTGACCACAGAAGTATACAGACCTCATTTTGAGCTGACCTAGGTATTGCAGACACACTTTGAAAACATAAGAAGACCAGAAAACATAGATTTAGAAGGATTTGAAGCAAATTAGGAACATGAGGAAATGGTCCACATCTTGAGTATTGCTGTATTCACTAAAAATGGTGTTTACATATACATTCAAAAGCAAGATCTAAAGAATTCTAACAAAAAATAAAAAAATAATAATAATAATTTCTTACTCACGCAGTTATTGACGAAAAAGCAAAATTTTAGCTTTTTCTTCTCTTCTACGGGAGAAGAAAAAGGAAATAAATCATTCACATTTAAAGTAATTCCGCCTGTAAGAATGAGCTTGTGGATATTGTATCAAAAACCGACTGGCCGAAATCGGGTTGGTAAATCACTCCCCATCATGTTTTCCACTGTTAGAACAGCTGGCGCAAGTCCTGCCGAACTAACAAATGGAAAATCATATGTTTGGTTCTTCACAAAGTTTATTGCATCTGGCGCAAGTCCGGATGCATCCTGCCCATACTTGTTAGCACTGATTTCAGCAGCTGGCGCAAATCCTGATGCTAGAATAAACTAATTCCATCTGTAAGAATGAGCTTGTGGAAATTGTATCAAAAACCGACTGGCCGAAATCGGGTTGGCAAATCACTCCCCATCATGTTTTCCATTGTTAGAACAGCTGGCGCAAGTCCTGCCGAGCTAACAAATAGAAAATCATATGTTTGGTTCTTCACAAAGTTTATTGCATCTGGCGCAAGTCCGGATGCATCCTGCCCATCCTTGCTAGCACTGATTTCAGCAGCTGGCGCAAATCCTGATGCTAGATTAAACTAATTCCACCTGTAAGAATGAGCTTGTGGATATTGTATCAAAAACCAACTGGCCCAAATCCAGTTGGCAAATCACTCCCCAACATGTTTGCTATAGTTAGAACAGCTGGCGCAAGTCCTGCCGAACTAACAAATGAATAAGCATATGTTTGGTTCTTCATGAAGTTCATTGCATCTGGCGCAAGTCCGGATGCATCCTGTCTTGCAGTAGTTTAATTGAATAATTATATTGCTTTTACCTCACACTCCTACACTTCGATACTCTTCCGAATTATTTTAATTTACAAATTTTTTATTATATATATATATATCTAAGTAAGAATGATGAAAGATTTAATTATTGTGACCATTTTTTTCGTAGGATCCACTTGAAACCTAAGGTCACTTTGGCAAAGCCAGAGAATAGCCTACAGGAAAACCAGCCCCTGGGATTATTCCAGAGTCATCACAAATTGGCATTATTGCATTAATTATATATAATGAAATCAAGACATTTTCAACTATATCTCTTCTCCTTAATTTAAATTATTACTAATGAGAACGTTAAATCTTAACTTCCTAACATGAATTATTTTTAAATATCCTTATGAGCACTAATATTGTATATTTTAATTTGAGATTAAGAGTGGCTGGTATGTATGCTTCATTGACCGAAAGTAACAAAAAAAAAGAAAACTCCATTCAAAGAGGAAAGGAGCCAAAAACATAGTTTTGACAAAGACCTATCTGAAACCGAAAGCTGTACTGGCGAGGCCAGAAAATAGCCCACAGGAAACAAATCCTGACAGGAATCAGTGGGTCCACCACAAATTGGCATCAGCCAATGTGATTATCGCCTCCAGAGTTTATCAATTCTTGCTAAATCAAATCCTAGAAACAACAATTGCTCCTCTTATTTATTTATATTATTTGTAAATTTTTGCCCTACAAATCACACGATAAAATGTACCCAAAAAATTTAAGTAACAAAGATGAAACTCCAAAAAATGAGGAAAAAGGCCAAAAACATATGTTCTTGACAACAAGACCTATCTGAAACCCCATAAGGCCGCAGTGGCAATGCCAAAGAATGGCCCACAGGAAAAACAGTTCCTGAAAGGAATCAGTGAGTCAACCACAAATTGGCATAAATGCATAAAAGCAGCCAAAGTGGTTATCGCCTCCAGAGTTAATCAATCTTTGTTAAACAAATTCTCTGAGACAATTATCATTGACTTATAAAATTAATATTGTCTATTGCATTAAAGTGAGCACCATCTCAAATGTTTACTCAGCGAATCACAACAAGAATCAATCTTCTTATCAAGATAATTTATAAAGTTGACCCTGCAAATCACACAATAAAATGTACCCAAAAAATTTAAGTAACAAAGATGAAACTCCCAACGAGGAAAAAGGCCAAAAACATATGTTCCTGACAACAAGACCTATCTGAAACCCCATAAGGCCGCAGTGGCAATGCCAAAGAATGGCCCACAGGAAAAACAGTTCCTGAAAGGAATCAGTGAGTCAACCACAAACTAGCATAAAAGCAGCTAAAGTGGTTATCGCCTCAAGAGTTAATCAATCTTTGTTAAACAAATTCTCTGACACAATTATCGTTGATTTATAAAATTAATATTGTCTAAAGTGAACGCCATTTCAAATTTTTACTCAGCGAATCACAACAAGTTAACATAGTACTTTTTCACCTGAATGAAACCAAAATTTGTATATAACAAAGATGAAACTATTTTCCATCCACCTTGACATATTAAAAGTTATGGAAGCATCATCCAAACCCAAATTTGGATGCAAAAATGCAAATGATTTTTTCATTATGTCATTCCGCAAATGTTTGATAAATGAGAAACCGATCAGTGTTACTCTGCATTATGAGAATTCTTGTTTTATGCTCAATTTGTTAAATTTGATAATTTAATAACAACGGAAATTCACGATAGAAACAAAGAATGAGTGAACGATAATGTAAGGTTTTGAGACTGACTAGACCACATGGGAAGCCAACAATGTCAATGAGACAAAGATAAGGGTCATAATCCAAATAATTGGTCAGACAGATTCAATAACAACCACGCAAAGCTGTTATCAAATATATACACAAACTATTAAAAATATTTGTAACATAAATTTTATTTATAGATCTTTATAGTCATAAAAAAATAAAGTATAGACAGCTACAAATTTTTAATGTGCAATTGGTTATCGCCTCAAAAAGTTCATCAAATCTTGCTATTTTAAATCAAATTTAATACTGGTGAACTATCACCACTCTCATTGATTTAAATTAAATCAAAATCATATGGTCATTGTGCTTTTAACTTAATTAAAAGTTAACACTAGCGCTTAAATTTCTAAGATTGTATATTTTTTAGTCTACATTTTATTAAAATCATGAAAGAACAGTCCAAACCAAATTTAATCCAGATGAATTTTGTATTATGAATTTGTCACTCAAAAAATATGTCACTGGTGACTGGAAGTGCTGCCGACTATTACACTAATAATGACGATTCAACCAGTCTAATGGTAGACTAGTCTACATCATATATTTTAATTTTTATTCCATGAAAATGAGGTTAAGCAGCGCAAATTTTTTGATTTCATGAAATGAAACGAAAAGCGATTAGACTAGGCCTATATACGTTTTTGTAGACAGCTACAATTTTGTAATGTGCAATGTCTAGAATTAGACTATTAGATTTAAAATGAATTAGACCAAAGTCTAGTCCTAGCCCCGGCCGGCTAGGCCAGGAGCCTATCATCCTATGGCCATAGTCTATAGACTATACTAAACTATAGTATAGTCTGAGTCTACTAACAGTTAGAGTAATAATTAGAGCCGAGTCTAGACTATATCTAGACTCCAGTAACTTTGACATTTGATTAACAGCGCGTACGGATGATACTATTAATAATAGTTAATAAAAACACGAATTCAGCGTGAGCGATAATATAAGAATTTGAAGTGGACTTAACCATGTGACTGCGACCGGATCTATGTCAATCGAAGTCATAATCTAAAAAACCACTGACACATGGTTGAACATATTCAAAAACAATGCAGAACTATATCTATCATATAAAAGAACTATTGAAACGTATTTAAAATACAAGATTTTCTTGATAGACATAGAATCTGCTATATAAATTTATATTTTTTCGGATTAATTTTTGGTTTGGATGACCCTCAAGATTTCATTGCTAAAAGAGACCGTTACAAACAAATCGAGATCCGAACAAACCACGAATTACATAGCTTGGGATTCGCCTAAGATTAATAATCTATTTTGTGTCCGATAAAAAGAGCTTTCATTTTACGAAAACTCTGTATTTTTCTCTCATTTGCAGCTATAATTGCTGACTCAATTTCTAGCTTCATATGACAACTATATAATCAAGATATTAAAAAAAACAGACAAATAAAAAAATAATTTGTTGACCTACCTGCTGCTTCCTGGTGATCTGACACAATGTATATTATATATTTTAGGGTTTTTTAGTTTGCTAGTCACCTGACGTTTATGGTAAGCTTGTAAATCATTTCGTCTACTTTTATTTTCTTCTTGTTTTTAGTAGGAATGAACAGCGATCCGATTATTTTTGGATGGACCGCTTTATAAATGATTTGTAATAATGATATATACATAATAGTGGCGTCCCGCAGCTAAAGGGTGATGTTTGCCGTCTAATGACTGTGGTCATCTGTGTTTGAACAGTACTGTTATATCAGGTGAAAATACTTCTCGGTACAATGCTGGTTAATTCCTGGCCCAATGTCTTGGACATTGGCCCGCATTGTAAAGTCACTGTACACAAGAGGTCGCGTTGTCGTGGTCGTGTTTTTGGGTACTTACACAACATTGGTACAGAGTTGTATGAGCTATGGCAGTCTTACATTATCTCAGTCCACACCGTGTCGGCTGAGTGTCTACGTAACTGGGCCAAAATTGTGTAAATATTATTCAAATTTACCGATTGATCGTCTCAACAAACACATTGACATTGAACCTATGGTAATTTTGGTACACCGTCTTTAACGTTGGCCCAACATTATACCACCATTGGTTCAATGCCTCGTGTTTGCTGGGGATTAGCTGCGAGAAAAGGGGTGTTGTAAGTGTGATTTTAAAATGGCGCGACATCATTGTTGAAATCACACCTTCCCCTTCAATGACCTGACGACTACTAGTCCTACCGTATAGTATAGTCACGTGTAGATGTTATACTAGTATAATTATCAACATGTATTCATGTTTTCCAGAGACACGTCTTATGCCTTTGTTTAAGAATGGCTATTCAATTATCTTGTGAACTACACGAGGATGCTAGTAATATAGGCTACAGGGCAGAACAAGCAATTATCAGCATGATATTGTTAAAAACGTTGCACTACTGTTATAAGTTGATGTTGGTAATTGGACTAGTTTTGAAATAATTTCAAAGTATTAATTAAATCATTTTTCAATATAATAGCTACAAGGATGGATGGTAAACGAATCATTAACTGAATGTTCCATATCCCGCTATAATGATTTATGATTTGTCTGTGAGCTATTTTAAATCAATTTAAGATGACTAGTACTCATAAAGTACTCATAAGTACTCGTTAAAAGTACGTTTACTTTTAAATGTACTTGAGTACAAGTACAAGTACTTTTCAAAAGAGTACCGAGTACCGACGAGTACTGAAAAAACGGTACTCGAGTACCAAAGTACCGAAGTACTTTGGCCCCAAGCCTGGCTGACACCAGTTTGTTAGTGGCTAAGATCACCTTTCTAGTGGCTCAGACAACTTTTAAAGTAGATGTGATATTTAGTTGTAGCGGTCACTTTTGTAGTGGTTTAAATTCTTTTTAAGGTGGCTGTGATCCTTCTTCGGTAGCCAAGATCACATTGTATTGGCTTAGATAACTTCTTCAGTTGCTGACACCAGTTTGTTAGTGGCCAAGATGACCTTTGTAGTGCCTTAGATAATTTTTTCAGAGGTTGTGATCACTTCGTTAGTGGGCAAGATCACATTTGTCGTGGTTTTGATTTAAAGTGGCTGTGATCTTCAGTGGTCAAGATCAGTTTGAAAAAAGGCTCCAGTAAATGTAACCGTAATAACAAACATTTATACCTTATAAAATTAACATGAGCGAGATGAAGTCCTGCTGATATTCACTAAAAAACGTTGTAAATTATTCAAATGGAGGGATAAAATACAAACTTAGCGCTTTGTTGCATATTTCATATTTAACGAAAATAAAATAGTATGTATCCACGTTAAAACCATTGATAGTGACGTTCAACTGTTATCAAAAATGTTGATACATTTTTTAATTTGGGTTATCATTTGACACGTTCAATTTTCACGAGCTGGCAGAAAAGTGTGCTAATTTTAAGTCCAACCAAACAAGTGTGTAATATGTTCAAATAGCTCATTATTTTTTATACCAGATAGGCTATTTTAAGCCAGGTTTGGCTTAAAAGGTTTGAATTAAAAGCAAACCTTTATTACATACAAAATTAGTTGAGAGAAATGTATTTTGACTATTTACTGAAAAAGTATGAGAAATAGATGAAATTTGTAATGTTGTTTATTTAGTATGCAAGGCCTTAGCCCAGAGTACATAATCAAATAACACATTCTAACAGAATGAAACAGATACTACATATTTCGCCATTTGCGTCTCTTTTTCATGCCATGTTTCAGGGATGTTGCGAAGTTAAAAAAAAATCCGAACATCCAAATAACATTTGGAAGTTGGTGGGTGAGCTCTATCTAAATGTTATTTAGATGTTTGGAATTTTTTTAACTTTGCAAGGCCCCTCAACAAACAATGATATATGTAATAAAACGGAAATATGGTTGGAACACATAAGTTCTAAAAAGTTATTGAAGGTACATTTAGTAAATACATTTCTAAGATATTTATCTCTTAACTCAGTAAGCAATGGACATAGGGGAGAACGAGGCATGCTCGAACCCACTGTTCACTAGCTATTTACCTAAATTACTCATTATTGCACACATATAGAGCTTCCGCATGTATGATGCCCCACTAAAATTTATAGTTAGTTGTCGTGTATGTTTTAAAAAATATTGCGCAAAATGTGATTACAACCAGTCTGATTAGACATGCCCCGCCTCTGAGGCACGTCTGACCAGTACCGTTTGAATATGCCACGGTTATTGAAGTGCAATACAACAATGACAATAATTGGCAATCCTTTCTATTTTATTATTGTATTTTGCATAAATAGCAACAGTGTGCTGTTGCGCTTCACAAGGTAACAGCACGTACATTGCCAGTCTACCATAACGTTATGAGCAGTGGTCAATGGCAGTTTGTTCACCGGCGCACCACCGGCGGCACTAATCACGGTTATCCACCCAAAGTATTTTTGTTTTGGCTATTTACAGAAACGTATGAAAAAATAGGTAAAATTAGTGGTTAAAATACTAACACAAAGCTCTCTGGCGCATTTTGATTGGACACATATTGGACATCCATGTGAACGCCTGTGTCAGTAGCTTTGTATTGATGTTAAATAATTATATTGATATATGTTATATAGCTCAAAAGTTGACTACTCAGTGGGCAAGGGTGTGTAATAAGCGATTTCTCAAATCGAACAAAAATCGCACCTGCGTCATGTAAATTTTAGGCCATATTTCAGTAATGCAGTGGCAGTTACCTGATCAACAGGTTGATGCTGGCCCCTGAGTAGTCCAGATATGTAAAAATAATGGTGAATTAAATTCCCCTTCCGCGTGACACCTTACCCTCAGCCACGTCTGGTCTAGTATGAAAACATTTTTTTTGCAAAATTGTCTTCTTTGTTTAATAATTGTTAACAAATCCAATTATATAAATAAAATAACATCAAAACAATTGGCCACAACTATAACACATAGCAATATATCAAGTGGTCATAGCCCTTTATGTATCCTTAGTAAGGTATACCACAAATTTGAATGGCGGGGATCTTGGATTTTGCTAATACACATCAGGCCCTGAGCAATTCCGTCTTGGCATCCATCGCAAATCGAATGAGTATAATCTGATCTATGTCTGTGCCACTGGGCCTTCAATATAGCATTGGTGTATGTACACCTGCAGTGTACATGTACACGTGTACTATATCAACGGGGGTGATCTCTCTGCAGTAGATATAGTATATGGGTGGAAGGTGAAGGGGGAAACTATCCATTTACACCTCATTATAAATCCAAAAAGTACATGTTCTTGCTCGGCGATCAGTTTTTTTCCAAATCAAGACGATGTAGTTTGCTACTTTTTTTAAAACAAATATAGTTTTATTCAGGAAAAAAATGAATGCCGAGAGATATCATGATTGTTTTGGATTTGGTAAATGGATAGTTTCCCCCAAAGCTGTGGATGGATATGTCTTGAGTTTTGTGGTCTCTAAGTATGTAAATACAAATATATCTAAGTATTTCGTTTTCGTTGATTAATAGTGTTTTTTGCTTAACATAACCAGCGGGGTTTTTTACCGATTGAAGTGGTTTAAATACTTAAAATAGGGTTAATTGTGTTAGACCCCAGGAAAAACATTGCCTCCACCTTCCACCCATATACTATATCTACTGCAGAGAGATCACCCCCGTTGATAGTACACGTGTACATGTACACTGCAGGTGTACACACACCAATGCGATACTGAAGGCCCAGTGGTCTGTGCCAAATTTTGTAGCTTTGGAAGAATTCGCCCCAAAATATCCCTAACAGTCCCGACTAAGTTACGTGATCGCCTATAGACACACCGAGAAGGGAAAACAGGGATATTTCACGCATTGAAAAATCCTGGCAACCAAGCCAATGAAAAACACTTTGGACTGCAAGTTCAATTAAAAGTCTACGGATTTAACAATCTAACGCATTCCAGATTCACCAACATCGTTGGATTTTATAACGGGCTTGTTGACAACAAACACTTGTGCTGGGTCTCATGTCAGGATCATCTTCTCACCTCTTTTTTAATGCAATTACATCATGGTCATAACATGCTTACAGACAATAGTCAGTCCTTACTCTATGGTGGTTCGCGCATCTCTCTCAGAGCTTTCTCGCTCTTTGTCTCTGGCTGTCTCTATGATATAAATTCTGCGCCTGCGCACTGGCAGACTTCTCCGAGTATAACATAGAATAACTGTGCCATCCTCTAGCCGTGTTCACACTAGTAATTCAGCTAACAAGGAGCTTGGAGCCAATGCTAGGCTATGCTGGTCCGACTTCGCAGACAGTGGGTCAACCCCAAAACAGCATTCCTTGGTCTAGCTGCTCACAATCATCTCTGCCACCATTTTACCTCTAAAGGTGGTGTCTCAGAGATACGTTTGCATGACCACTATCGACCCTTTTATTTGAATTTAATCACTACTCACACCTAGCTACTTAATGATATAATAAGGATTACATAATATCTGTATTATTAGTGGGCAGACCTGTAGCTTCCGACGTCACGTTGTAGACCTTGTTCATGGCCTTCCAACCGTGCCCTGGATCCACAAATGTCTGTTTGGCAGAATATATAATGAGGCATGTTCGCACCTGTCCTAGTGGCAACGCTGGCACAACGCCGGCCCAATGCGCTCAACTCTAGCATTGCTGACCCAACGTTGGCCCAACTTCATACATAAATACAATGGTTTAATAATAATTGTTTTCCGTTATGCATTGAGCTAATATAACACACTGCTCAACTCAAATAATTCAACTGCATTCTGAAACTATTATTACTGCTACTACAGGTCAATAGTTTACACACGCCCCTCCCTTAAAGCTCAAATCCCATTTTAACTCATATCGAAAAAGGTTGTGTGATTAACACGACAGTATATATAATAAGCCACACATCTAGTTACTACATTTCACACATATATTGATTATAAGTCACACACATATTAAGATGAGTTCACACGTATGTAGATTACAGTATTATTCAGAGTTCACACGTACATTGATTAGTGTCCATACGTGTATCGCTGACTGGTTACACCTGTATTCAGATAACACTTACATTGACCACGCTTCTCCCTGGGAAATGAGAAAGGTGTCACTCGTCCTGTCCTACTCACTCATACAGAGTGTCTGTCACCGGTAAATTCTATGACATCCATACCAGCCATTGCGCTCCAAGAAACACCCTAGCCACCACGGTGGCGACCCACATCGTGCAGGTGGACCATGGTGTCTCTCATATTTTAGTAATCTGTAAAACATGAATTTGGGGTAATTTCTTCCAATTAGACTTATGAATTGATATGGCTTCCAATGTTCGAAGCACCACTAAGTCTCAACTATTGTTGAGAGATACTGGCACTTTAGAAGTCATCATCACATATAGTCCACTGCAAAAATTCAGTTGTAACGGTTGAGTTTTGACAACACATAAGCAAACAGGTACAGTATAATTTGGGTTTTGGACACCTCTATTTGTCCATGCTTCGCTGGTTATGTGGTATGTCTTATATCCGTCTGTCAGGACAGTCATAACGGTGTAATCATTGTCACAAGTCAAAATAACAATCAGTTCGTCAACCATTTCGTTGACGAGATATGTGCTGCTGTCTCAGCACATCACACTGACGGCACACGTCCGTCAATATCTAACTAAATCCACACAGCAATCCACATTAAAATATTTAGCACAGTATATCAAGCAAAATATATAATATAACAATGTATACATGGTCACGCCATGTATAAGTGTGTGCATGGCAATTGCGTAGCGGCGGCGTCGTGCTTATAATAATAGCTCAGCCTGTCCGACACGCGTCCATGCATGTGCTCGTCAGCGCCGTTCACGGCTTCTGACCAGCGGTACAAATGGCTCTCTTGCCATGCGCTTACCAGCGCTATCCCTGGCTTATCTCAGCTTGTACTGGCTCCTTACAGAAACCTTATTCCGTACAAACCACGGCGTCGGCCTGACGCCTGGACTACCATGCCACGCCTGGCCTATCGGCGCGCTGTGGTACCCGTAAGCCTCCGGGACAACATCCCGTTGTACCACCTGCAGGTTGCAGTGCAGCACCCAAGAATCGTGACAGAGACAGCCCAGGAGCAGAGAACGCGCGCATCTCTCCATGAACCATGTCTATACGCCACCTTCCTGGGTGCATTGATGCACTATATACATACCAATCAACATCCGGTACAACATCCCCATTGTACCACCTGCAGGTACCAGTGCAGCACCTAAGAATCGTGACCGAGACAGCTCATGGGCGGAGAACTAGCACGTTGGCATAGAATCAGTATCTCCCCACGAGCACTGTCCATAGCTCACGTCATGCACTGATGCACTATGTACGTTCTCAGCACATTACATGATCACAACCCTGACCTGTACCCCTCAGGTCTGGGGTCGCCTCCCGTGTGGCGCCCGTACTGCCTTGCGGATTAAACACCACAAGCTACCCACATTCTATTCTAATCATAGACATAGAATAATTAGTTTTACCAAGTAATACACGTCTCTGGCTTACTGGTGAGGTGAACATTTTAAAAGTAATTTTTACTCAATTTATCTGCAACATTTCATTAAATTAGCCACAACAGTTTGTCTGCAACAGTACATTAAATTCACTACGAAGTTTGGTCTGGAACAGTCTCTTGAATTCTTTTCAACTACAGTTCTTGATAGATAAACTATTTCAAGTAGCTTACTATTATCGTTAAGTAATTTAAAATCGTATTTTAATATCCGTGCCAAACAGTTTATTTAACGTGACCTGTGAAGATCAATAATCCACGCCTCTCCCGCGGATCGGAGTGTCCATTGTTGCCTCAAGGTCTTTTGAACTGTTTAGCACATCTCACTCCATTTTCACAAAATTGTCCATCAATTTTAACTCAATTCTTATAAAATTGTCACCCAATTTTGACTCAATTTGTATAGAATTGTCTCTCAATTGGTACAAAATTGTCAGTCAAATTTTACAAAATTGTCACTCAAGTTGTATAACATTGTTACTGATACCTCTTTTGTGAGTGTCTGGTGACGTCATCATGGTATATCGCACCATTCACTTTCCAGATGGGGGAGAGGGGGGTGTCTAACACAACTGCCACATGGGTGTGGCCACTACAAGGGGTTTTGAGCAGGAGGGTGTGTAGCACAATCACGTGAGGGGCGTTCATGCACTCGTTTATCCAATGGCTCAGCAGAGATTCCTGGACGTTCCGCCTTCTTCAGCCAATCCCAATTGGTTTGAGTCGTGATTAGTCCCTGTGTGATACATTATGCTAATTACTCGGTGGTGAAGAATCGAAGGAGTGGGGTCCTCAGCTCCCTGTGATTCACCTCCTGGGGTTCCTCTCAGCCGGCAATGGTGGGTCCAGCTGACGGTAGCAGGTACGATGTCCGGTGACTCATCAGCGGCAGGTTATCATTTTGGGTTTTGGTTTTGGCAAAGTTGGGACAGCTGCCAAAATTTTGTCTCTAATCAGCCTGAAATGTGAATCGTCAGTTTTGTCTTATCTGCTTGTCGCTGACTCATCCTGCTGCTTTGTTTCCAGCGTTCTGCCTGCCTGCTTTCAGGAATTACATGTGGCACTCGCTGCAGTGTTATCAAGTCATTGTTCACCTCCCTCGCTTCAGACATCAGTACCACTATGGCCCAATGCGTATCTGGCCAAGTACATGTATCTACGTCCGAAGCAAACTCTAGCTATGTCCGAAATTCACAAGTCGTAGGCTAAATTGGACCGTTACGAGTATACCAGAGCCCAATACTCGAACCATGCTCACCACGTTGACGTTCACTGACATGCGTGGCAATCGCTGACATGTAAGTCAATGCATGCTTACTCCTACAGCTTCTAATACTGCTGACAGTTTGTCTGACTGACTTGCAAAATCACATCGGAGGAATGGCAGCGGATCTGCAACGAGATCAACCGGGAGAGACGTATTTCCTTCAATTGAAATAAGTGGCAGCAGGGAGGTTGACATCAAAGTCTGTAATCCGTTACTTTATTGGTTCCTTCTTCTCGTTTGTTCTTTCTTCCTTCATTTCATCCTCCCAAGCGCTGCCCGAAACTAGCCCAGCCAGCTGTAGAATGTTGAATCTGGCCAGGTTCCAGCCTGAGCTATGTTATACCACGTACAGTCATTTTTCGAGCCTCCTGAGTTGCTGGTCATCCTCACGAGGCAAAAATAATCCTGTTGGTTAGCTAATCCAACTTGTATATTTTACGTACCTCATGGGGTGATGACACTTCTCCTGAAGTGATGACACTCCTCCTGAGGTGAGAATAATCCTGATAGCACCGTTTGTCAATAAAAAGTGTAGCTCGCCAATTAAGCTGATTGCCTAGCTTAATCATTGTTCGTACCTCTGAAATGATGACACTCCTCCTAAGGTACTTATCCTGAAGCAACTGCTCGCCAATGAAAAATCCTGGCAAGCTCGCCAATGAAAAATCCTGGCAACCAAGCCAATGAAAAATACTTTGGACTGCAAGTCCAATTAAAAGTCCACGGATTTAACAATCTAACGCATTCCAGATTCACCAACATCGTTGGATTTTATAACGGGCTTGTTGACAACAAACACTTGTGCTGGGTCTCATGTCAGGATCATCATCTCACCTCTTTTTTAATGCAATTACATCATGGTCATAACATGCTTACAGACAATAGTCAGTCCTTACTCTATGGTGGTTCGCGCATCTCTCTCAGAGCTTTCTCGCTCTTTGTCTCTGGCTGTCTCTATGATATAAATTCTGCGCCTGCGCACTGGCAGACTTCTCCGAGTATAACATAGAATAACTGTGCCATCCTCTAGCCGTGTTCACACTAGTAATTCAGCTAACAAGGAGCTTGGAGCCAATGCTAGGCTATGCTGGTCCGACTTCGCAGACAGTGGGTCAACCCCAAAACAGCATTCTTTGGTCTAGCTGCTCACAATCATCTCTGCCACCATTTTACCTCTAAAGGTGGTGTCTCAGAGATACGTTTGCATGACCACTATCGACCCTTTTATTTGAATTTAATCACTACTCACACCTAGCTACTTAATGATATAATAAGGATTACATAATATCTGTATTATTAGTGGGCAGACCTGTAGCTTCCGACGTCACGTTGTAGACCTTGTTCATGGCCTTCCAACCGTGCCCTGGATCCACAAATGTCTGGCAGAACATCCTCACTCTCACTGATATAATGAGGCATGTTCGCACCTGTCCTAGTGGCAACGCTGGCACAACGCCGGCCCAATGCGCTCAACTCTAGCATTGCTGACCCAACGTTGGCCCAACTTCATACATAAATACAATGGTTTAATAATAATTGTTTTCCGTTATGCATTGAGCTAATATAACACACTGCTCAACTCAAATAATTCAACTGCATTCTGAAACTATTATTACTGCTACTACAGGTCAATAGTTTACAGCATGATCAGCAGGGTTCGAATACGGGGCGCATGCATAATTAGCGAGGCAGTCAAAGTGCCACGTAATTTACGTCGATACACTGGTCTCAACCTGAACTCAACGAGGCCGCCTATAGTCACATTGAGAAGGGAGAATCTCTGAAAACCCCACACGGGAACAGCGGGGCTCGAAACCGGGACGCATGCATGACTGGCAAGGCAGTCTTGCGCTCTAGCCATTCCGCCACGTCGCCTTCTCCCAGTGGGTCTGCTTCACTGGCAGCGGCTTTATATCTCCTGGTGTATGAATCAATTTAAGGCATGTCAGTCATTACCAACATATTAATAGAGCAAGATGATGAGACACTAGAATGTTGTTTTTATAGCATGGTTATTGAATTTATAAACAAATTATTTACAAAACAAATGAAATCTTTCTAAAGTTTATTTATAAAATGATAAAATAAACAATCGCAAGAAATAGCTTTTGTGACATCAATGACAAATTGACAATATACCTGTTAGTAGAAATGAAAAATGAGCATCAATACGAACATAACTACCCATATATGCTGCTAATTATTGGCGTAGCAAAGTTAATTAAAAATAAAATATATTCAATTTTGACAACTGATTTTAAGTATTAAGCCTTCTAAAGGAAAATTGCTAAATTCGAACTTGTATGTATACATATATATTGGCCCAGTTATTGGGCCAATACAGTGTCAATTTGGTGCTGTTATCGTGCAAGCACTTCAATTATGACAGTTCTCATAATTTATGGCATTCATCTGTAATCCCAAGGACACTCGTTGTTATCAATCAAGCAGATAACACCCCATATAACACTTAACGATGACTCAATCCAATGTTGATTTAATGTTGGGCCAGCGTTGCAGACAATGGGTCACCATTAAATCAACATTGGCTCAATGTTGGGCCAGTGGCGTAGACGCTGGGCCAACGATAAACCATTGAAACACCATTAATCAAGACTGTGTTACCGTATCGTGTTTGCTTGGAATTCGCATAACTAGCAGTTGGTTCCGGAGAAACGTCATGACATACGTTAACCACCTTGATATTTTTTAGCTAATATGTTGTCTATATTATCTATTTTTACAGAATTATCGTATGATTGGCAGAATTAGGCAACAAGAGGCTTATATCAGAACTGTTTTGGTTTGGTAGATTTACCGATTTTATGAATTTTCTATCAAGCATTAAAAATACATTAACACATATTTTGATGGCAGAATTCAGTTGTAGGCCTATGTATTTACAATAGGGGCCTAACATCAAGCGGTAAAAATGATAGTTTATGAAATTATAGCTCTTGCAAACCATGGAATGCCTTGAAATTAGTTCATAATAGTTACTTTTACGATATAACATAACCAGCCGGACATATGAGTTGGTGCCCCAGCAGATTCTTACATTAATTGTCTGGTGAACCTATGCAGGATAAGCGGCGCCTGGCGGATAATTATAACACTACTCTGCAAAGCCCCTTGGCAGAACAGGTGTATCTCTGTAACCGGCGCAGTGCTTTCTGGATGTACAGGTATCCATAACATGATGATTGTGCGCAGTGGCCATGTCCAGTAAGCATGGCGTGATTGGGCCAATGGTCGTTTAATACCGTCTACTATGACAATAACGCCCGTGATACAATCCGGTATCCAGCCGTTATAACATTTGCAAAAAAGACTACATTTTTTTATTTACTGACCCAATACCTACTTGAGCATTGCAGAATAGTTTAATAACTGTAGACCTATTTGCCAAGTACCGTACCAATGTGCAAAATGTATCAGATCCAATAGTGAATTAGTTGTGCTGGGCCAATACTGGGCCAATATGTGCTGTTATAGTGCAAGCACTTGAATTATGGCAATTTTCATTATTTATGACATTAAGTTGTATCTGCAAGCATGGAACCACAGAGATCGTTCAAGCAAATGTGCCATAATCTTATATTACATGTATTATACTCATAAGACGGGTTACAAAAATACCCCCAACAATTTGTGCCGTGGGCTTGTAAAGTTATCATATCAACTGTACAAAGCCTCGAAAATAAAATGTGCTAACGTGTCGTCCCACTTATTCATTTCCATGTAAATTCAGATAATGAAGCAGTATTTCATAACTATTTTTACTACAGTTGTATACAAACGTCCACCATACACAGCACAAAAGTTATAATTTACTTCCATGCATTTAGGCTATTTATTTATTATAAATTATAATATATTCTTCCTATTAGTACTATCATATGTTATAATACTATCATAATATGTATACATTCATATATATTAAAATATGATATTTTAATGCAAATCAGGCCTGTCCGGAAAAATGAAGCATGCCACTTCTTTCAGATACATATAGATACAAAAATAATATACCAAAGCATCTTCTCAAAACAAGCTTACGAGGTTCTGGCTCTTATAAGCATCTATAATCACCTAAGTAGCCTGAAACCCCATTTGTTTTATTTGATTTTAATAAAATTCCCTACGCCTAAGTCAGTATTCAAAGTTGACTGCAAAGCATTGGTGGCATCCAAAGGCTTGTGCAGTTTCTAAGGTTGTAATATTTAATTATGTCTACTGTTTTATGTTTCAGTTAATAAACATTATGAAGAATCTAATACAATCTATGCTTCTACAAGTAGGCCTACAACAAGCTATTATTATACAAAACGTACACTTTCTGCGAATACTAGTGTGCGTTCATTCACGTAGGTCCAGACAGATAAGATAAAGCGGGATATGTTATCAATTTCATAGGAAAATGAGATCAATGTACAAAAGCGCATAGTAGATCTACTATAGTTATTGAACGGCTGTGTCCTTCCGTCCAAACGTCACATATGATACATAGTCTTCCCTGCCACTTTTCCAGTTTTAGGGTGTCTGCATAATTGTATTGTAACCAAAATGATTGAGGTGGACGTATTTTGGAGTTTTGCCATGGGGGGCATGTTCGCGTCCCTGGCACAAGAAGGAATTAAGAGATCTGACAGCATGTTTGTCAACAAGTATTTTGTGTACACGGTTTGCTTTCTAAGTATGCTGTTTGCTCCATCTGGTGTCTACCTTTTATGGCATCACTGCGGGTGGGAGACGATGTTTCTTCTGGATCGCTCAATGCATGGTATCTGGCCGTGCCTCTTTGCAAACACAAATGTCTCTCTGGGGGTGCTCGGATTCATCATTTGCTACAAGCTTATTAAGAGTGGTCACACACGCCTCCAGCATCAGTTGTGGACAGGGTCGTACACCTGTCTCTTCGCAATCCTCACCTTCGGATACAACCGCTCCTTATACGCAGGTATACGTATAGACCTAACTTAGGTCAGGAACCATTGTTTTAACCCTTACAGCGCCGGGACCGACTTTAGTCGTCAGAATCGGACGTCTGTAGACGTCAGATTCTAACGACTAAGGTCGATCCCCGCACTGTAGGAGTGGAAATATTTCTAATGGTCGTAGACCCATAACATAGGTATTCAAATGAAGCGGAAAGAACTGAATACGACATTTATGACGATTTCAAATTGAAAAAAACACCTTTGGTCTCCATGGTTTATACGAAAGTAATTCGGCGCTTTAACGGTTAAGTGCAAAACATTTTATTCGTTAATCAAAAAAATGAATTGATAAGGTGTTAAATTGTTACATAATATCCACTCTCTTCGCCAATATCGTGAGTGTAATTACCAATTATCACTAATAACCCGGCAAACGCGACACATTAAAACAGTGTTGGCTTAATGTTGGGCCAGCGTCGCAGACGGTGGGCCAACATTAAACCAACATTGTTTCAATGTGTCGTGTTTGCTGGGTTATTGGTGATAATTGGTGATTACACTATTTGCAAATACGACTATAAGGTGTCTTCAAATTGTCGCCACAATTACACATTGAAGTCAACAAAAAACCGCAGTATTTTTATTACAGTGTATATTAAATAAAGGCTCAAATATTTCTCGTGTTGTTGGCTTGTAGTATTATCTCATATTTTTTGTTGAACCGTTGTGCTGCTGGAGCCGTATATATCCGGTTTCGCGTAAGTTTCAGAGGAAATAGAATGACACTGAAATCCATAAAATAGTTTGTGATAGATGTTCAGTTAATAAAAATGTTAATTTTCACACATGTTTATTTTCCATAAGTAGTGATATTTTTCGTCATTTGAAGCTTCAAATGGCGAAAAATGCAATGGAAACAATTCAGCATGTCAATGGTTAAATATACCATATGTATGCGATATGATTGTGTGCATGCCTAAAAGGTTACCACGGAACATATTTCTATTATAGGTAACGCTGAAGATTGGCACAAAGAAGTGAAATATGACCTGCTTGATTTTTTCTCATGTGATGTAAGTACAACATTATTTTTGCATACAACTATAGATATACTATACCCAAAAGGCTCACTACATTAATCCAATGCTGAATTAATGTTGGCCCACTGTCTGCGACGCTCGCCAAACATTCTGTCAATTTCGTGTTTGCTGTGTGTGTTCGTTTCGGAATTACAATTTTAGCAACATTTTATTTTCACGCATTTTATCTGATTGCAGGTATTCATTGCACTGGCTACAATGGCAGTGTTTGTTCTTCCACCACTGTACTACGGCATGGTGATGTGGCCCGCAGAATTTGGAATAACGTCGAAAGAGAAGAAAACGCTCATAAAAACTGTGTTTTCATGTTACTTTATTTCATCTGCCCCGTTCGTTGTAGGCTTTGTTGCACTGCACCAGTTGAACTATCTACCAGTAACTTGGGGGTACGATAGGCTTTTGGCTTTTGTAATGGGTCAAGTTATTCTGGGCATTGCATTCATTTTCGCTCCATTGTTAGCAATATCATTGAGACGAGTTAAGAAAATGTAGAATACAATAAACCAAAATATAAAGGAATATCAAACACTATTTTTTAGGTTCACTGAGACCTTGATTTTCTAATTAATATTTTATATCTGTGTGGACGGTCCAGTGAAACAAATTATATCAACAACATAATGTAGGCCTACTGTCATATCATTACATGTATGTTACTTCATGATTATCCAATAGACAGAACTGACAGTATGGTAATCGATAAAACTTGTTAGACAGATTTGTTGTGTTTTTTGAGTTGCTTTGTACTCTGTGGATCATACATGTATATGGCTCATAATTTTGTTGGTGCAAAATGACAAATTTAGGCCATTTCATCTCGGTTGACGGCTTAGTGAAAGAGTTTTTCTCACAATGATTGTGATATTTTTCAGAATAATGTTTCTCTAATCATCATTTTTTTTCGTTGTGGAAGCGAGGGTCAGTTGATTCCCCGGGTCAGTTCATACAAATTTCTTCCCTCCCTCGGGAATTAACTGGAAGTGAAAATGCACGTGCTATTCGATAACACATGAAATAGGATATTATATCTTATTATATAATTATTATATCGATGTGCGCTGTGGGTCAATTGTAGCACAAGCATGTAAAAACATGTAAAACAATATACGCTAGTACATGTATTTTTGAAGTAGACAGTGAAAATCGTCGGATCAGGTGATGCGAGTGATGTCATCAAGTTAGGGTGATGAATATAATGTTTGTTTGAGATATAGCTTGAACACATTATTTGTTACACGCTTTTCTCTGTTTAGCTCGAATATGCATGCATAACAATATGGCTTACATGGGGTCAAATGTTCCTTAATGAATGGAGTCAGTTGAGCCATGGATCAGTTACGCCATGACACCATAATTGATGACCTGGTCCAATCAATTATTTAATTACATATTTAAACGTTGATGTCGTCAGTTGAAACAGTTAATAAATGATTTCAGTATATATCGTGTTTTTTGTTCATGTCTGATCAACATGTGGAACAGCAGACTCACATGTTTTTCATTGTTTTTTTTTCTATCGACACAAAACTTCCCTGTTCAATCATTGATGGATATTTCAGTAGTAGCAAGTAACTGTTATAGGCATACAAGACGATACAGCGTTAATGTCCTTGTTTTTTTGTGGATTTGGAATGGACGGTTCTGAAAATTGGCTCAACTGACCCCCGCTTCCCGTATTACATCTCTGTATATACACGTAAAATTCACCCAATCTTTTCAAATTTGACTATTTCCTGTCATGTGCCTAGGCCTCTATAAATAAATAAAACGGACATTAAAGTTGTGTGAATTTATTAAAGGTGCCTTTAAACAAACATCGCCTAATATTTAAGATTATAACAGAAGATAATAATTAATTTTTAAATATATATGTGCAAAAAACTGTCTGTCTTCAAGTTCCAAAAACATTTATGCAAGTACAATTAAAAACATTTATGCATCTTCAGAAATAAAAAATGACCATGCAGAGAGAAAGGAAGGAATAATGCGGATCGAGAAAGGGGCCAATGAGAGATAGAATGGAGAAGGAAAATAGTACTGGATGAAGGAAGGAATGGATAAAGGAAGCGAGGGAGAGAGGGGAGGATGGATGCAATGAACGAAATATTACAGAATGGAGGGATGGAGTAAAAATAAAGGATCTAAGGCAGGAAGAAAAGAATGGAGGGAAAGTGGGATAAAGGGAGAAAGGAACGCAGAAAAAGAGAAGGGAATGAATAAATCAAGGAACGGAGAAAGGAAAGGAAAGGGAAAATGTTTTCTGAACTTGTTTTAATGTTTTTATTCGTACTTGCATAAATGTTTTTTGAACTTGCATAAATGTTTTCAATTATACTTGCATAAATGTTTTCAACTAATTGTTAGCTATTGCATACATATTTTCTCAACTTGCATACATGTTTTCTTAATGTGCATATCTGTTTTTAAACTTGCATTAATGCTGCTGTCACCTGTCACAGTGGGTCACTGTAGGATCCGCACTAAGTGTGCTTAGTGATTGTTCTAATAATATTAGGGCGATTGCACAATTGAGAAAGCGTTACTGGCACGGTGACATTATACCGCTAAGATAATAGTTTTATATAAGGCAGAAATAAATTGATTTGTCACGTTACTTTTAAATTTTGCGAATTCAAGACTTCGCGAAAAGTCCCCAAAACACAAATTCTCGAAAATTTAAACACGCAAATATTCCCTGATTTACAGTGGTTTAATTATGCATATCTACCGTGTTTCAGCTGATAAAGATAGTAACTTATCTAATGCAATCTATGCTTATACATGTATTATATTATACAAAACGTACAATTTCTGCAACTACTCTTTGCGATCACTTTCGTAGGTCCGGGAAGATAAGATAAAGCTTAATATGTTATCGATTTGATCAATGTGCAAACGCGTTTAGTACCAGTTATTGAACACGGCCCTTTCACTCCACTCAAGCATCACATATGTAAGGTGGTCTTTTCTGTTATGTTATTCAGGTTTCGTGTTTTCGGCATAGTTGTACTATATATTAGGTAAAATGATTGAGGTGGACGTATTTTGGAGTTTCGCCATGGGGGGCATGTTCGCGTCTCTGGCACAAGAAGGAATTAAAAGATCCGACAGCATGTTTGTCAACAAGTATTTTGTGTACACGGTTTGCTTTCTAAGTATGCTGTTTGCTCCATCTGGTGTCTATCTCTTGTGGCATCACTGCGGGTGGGAGACGATGTTTCTTCTGGATCGCTCAATGCATGGTATCTGGCCGTGCCTCTTTGCAAACACCAATGTCTCTCTGGGGGTGCTCGGATTCATCATTTGCTACAAGCTTATTAAGAGTGGTCACACACGCCTCCAGCATCAGTTGTGGACAGGGTCGTACACTTGTATGTTTGCAATCCTCACTTTCGGATACAACCGCTTCTTATACGCAGGTATGTAACTTATACTTATAATTATATCTTATCCGTAGATAAATACAATACATCGATATGTATTAAATTGTCCATACTACCCTGTTCTCTACACCAATATATATATATTATATATAATGTGTGCAATTATAAATTATAATCAATTGAGGGGGAGCTACTAGTGGGAAATTGCTGTTTATGCGGACGTAATATTTGGCTATCAGCCCTACTCGCTGGGCTGATAGACTCTGTGTGTACGCTCAGTTGCTGACTAGTCGGCTGCTAGGCTTGTGTATGCGAGCTGCCATGTATGTGCAGGTGTAGGCCTGTTCTATGCTGGTAGTGCTGCTGGACCTGATGGGGCAGGGGCGGGGGTTTACTGGGCTACTATATGTGAGCTTACACCTGGCTGAAGAAGAGTGAGCTGTGATGTTTAGCAAGGTGGTTAGTTTAGTGTAGACATGTAGTCCTATGCTGTAGTCTAATTGTAGACAAATAACAAATAAGTTGTCAATATTCGGTGGATAAGTGATAATAATATACACGGTATAACTGGGCTGCCTAACTCATTTACTTCGCTGTAGGCCCAGTCACACTGACCGCCAGTTTGTTTCCACAGCCAGTTGTGTGAAAACGACATTCACGCTACCTACCAAAAAACTTGGATGCCATAAAATTGAGACAAATATTTTAAGTGCCTATGAAAACTAGGCATTTTTTAGCAGGTGTAAACTTTTGATCGTATTAGAACTATTACATTTAAAAATGGAGGTCACTGTATCAGAGCCTTGCGATGTCATCAGTGTAATTATAATAGTAATAACAGGATTTTAGTCATACGATAGGCATTTTTATTGGCCCTATACAGATGCCAGCAGCCATCGACTCTGTCTCAGTCTTATTGTCCTATTATCATCAACATAGAGCACACTGTCGCATACTCACAAGTACGAGCATTGAGTAAATGTTTAGCAGCAGGCCGTACATTAAGTGCAATATTTGTGATAATTATGGTAATAATTAACATGTGCTGGGTCGGGTTACTTGATTCCATTATTTTACAATTTGTGAACAACCAGTGTAATGACTTGTGTGCTGTTGAATCCGAATATCAGATCAAATAAAAACAAATCAACATATTGCTTTTAAAACACATGCTATTTATATTCACAGAGATCGTTTGTGCAATTAAGCCACACGTGTATCAGTCTATGTCGCTTATATAATTATAGCACCGTATGCTAATAATTATTAGATGAAGGGCCCTTTCTTTTTGGTAATAATTAACCTCATGAAAATGTTGTTGTGGCGAGAAAAAACTGTTGTGACAAAAATATGTGTAGCAGCGACGTGCGTGAGCAAGTTGTGAATTCATTGTAAAAAATACATTTATGCTTCTGGTTTAAATATGGTTACAATGGCAAAGCAAAGTTATCTTAATGTTGGCCCACTGTTCCCCACACCTCCCTAACATTAACCAAACATTGGGTTTAAATGTCTCGTCCCTTCTAGGCGCATCATGATACTCGGCATTGTATGGGTTGGTATATCGAGCTGACTTTTTTGTAAAAAAAAATGTGAGGAGCCTTGAATTAAAGCCAAATTATAGGCACAAAACATCTCCTAGGAAGTTCTAATATAGCATTCCAGAAATAATGTAACTGTTGTGTGGGAGGTATATATTGGGTGGGCGGAAAAAAGTGATTTTCTCAGGGTGAGCGTAGATCGAAGATGAATCCTAAAAACTCTTTTAATTCTATTATAGAAGAGGTGTCCAGTTGTTTCTTCAAGTTATTGCCACAAGTACAACTTAAATATGATTGCGTGGCTAACAGAAAGCACAAATCTTTGTTAGTATAGATACTGATTTTTTATTGTAGGTACCGAGGAAGATTGGCACAAAGGAGTGAAATATGACCTGCTTGATTTTTTCTCTTGTGATGTAAGTAGAATATTATTTTTGCAAAGAGCTACCCACATCGACCCAATGCTGGGTCAATGATGGCCCACTATCTGCGACGCTGGCCCTCCATTCGGTCAATGTCGTGTTTTCTGGGTAAGTAATATGTAGGCCTACATTTTGACATGAAAAAATCAGCAACATTTTATTTTCACACATTTTATCTGATTGCAGGTATTCATTGCACTGGCCGTAATGGCAGTGTTTGTTCTTCCACCACTGTACTACAGCATGGTGATGTGGCCCGCAGAATTTGGAATGACGTCCAAAGAGAAGAAAGCGCTCATCAAAACTGTGTTTTCGTGTTACTTTCTATCATCCGTCCCATTCGCTGGATGCTTTGTGGCATTGTACCAGTTGAACTATTTACCAGTTACTTGGGGGTACGATAGGCTTTTGGCCTTTGAAATGGGTCACGTTATTCTGGGCATTGCATTCATTTTTGTTCCATTGTTAGCAATACCACTGAGGCGAGTTAAGAAAATGTAGAATTAATGAAACCTAAATATAAAGGAATGTCAAACAATGTTTTTCTCAAAGCTATAGGCCTATGCACAAAGAGTTATTTGGCTAATTAATCTTTCATTTATACTAATACGCCTACAGCAGAATTTGCTTCAATAGTCTTATGAAATAAACATAGTGTAGGCCTACCGTCAGTTCACTAATAATATACAATATCCAATATACATAAATGACAGTGCCTATGTTAATCAATAAAACTTGTCAGACAGACTTACCGTGTTATTTTCTCCAATTGATTCGTATTCTGTGGATCATAGCATTATGAGCATTCTCCACACATAGATGTCGCTCAGGTTAGCCCCCTCTGCATCTCTGAGGTCAGAATGCATTATGAGATCATACATTTTTGGGTACGAACATGACAAATTTATGCCATTTTAGCTTTGGTGTCGGTTCGGTGAGTAAACAAAATATGCCATGGTTATTAGTAGATTTGGAGGCTAATGTCTGATGAGGCATCTTTGCGTGGTTACTTTGTGTTGGGACTTTAGAGGCTAAAGGATTGTGAGCGAACTTGTCAAACCACATTGTCAAATCAGCATATTCGGATCAGTTGAACTTCCTATTTTAAACGTAAACAACACATAACATGATTGTTAGTTGATAATACGGCGTGCAAAGGGTTGATCTGGTTTTTACTTGTAATTTGACATTTTTGTGTGTCCTCTTTACACAGTGCACAATTCTCAATTAATTTCAAGTTTTAGTGTCATATTTATGAATAAGATGGTAATTACTTTTTTAAAATTCTAATTAGCTATTTCGGTGGTTGTCTGTTTTGTAAGAATTTGGGAGTCATAATGGATCTTGACAAGCAACATGTATATAATGTAGTATTACAGTTATAATGTTAGGTGAATATATAAACCGGCCTCCCTGCCTGCCTGCCTTTTGCATCACAAACGTTAACAACAACAACAACAACAACGCTAATAGCATCTCATAGCATCATGAAAGTGAACTCAAAGTTTTTTTAGTTGTTGACAAGCTTGTAATCATAGTAGGCCTACTGTCGATATTGACATTCAGAGATAAAGGTTGTTTTTTGTTAGAGGATATGTTATTCATAGCTCCAAGATTCATATAAAAAGTGCTTAAATTCTACTCACTTTAATTGGAACATACTGTGAAACGATTACGACGTTTCGACCTGCCTTCATCAGATCTTGATCACGCAATGATAAGGGTGGGTGATTCGGCTCAGATGGTAGTGGTCGCGGAACGATCTGACCATAGATGGGTGGCAGCTGGTAGCCCTGGTCTCTGTTCGTGGAAGGGGATCTCAAGCTTTATCACCTTGCTCACCTTGCTCTTCATCCAGTCATGTTCTTTGTCTAGGACTCAAGACTCAAACTATTCATGGGGATATACTGTGACCGATGGCGTTACAGTCGTTTCCTCCTCCAGTCGATCTATCTAATTTACAATGTTTTTTTATTGGTCACCCTATAGCTGGTGGATATAGCTTATGTGTTACACTTACTGAGGATGAGAATCAAGTCATTTTTACAGGGACCAATCAGAGACGGACTTCTCAGAATTGGAGAGTCTATTTTTGATTTCTACAATATTGTTTTTTTTTTAATTCAGATATAGTAGGCATATGCTATCTGCATATTAGAACAGCGTACTGATTACTTTTAGGAACATTGATATAAATTAACAACAAAATAAGACCTAAAATAGAACCTTATGATACCCCGGCGTTGATCAGTTCTGGTTGTAATAATGGTTGTAATAATGGTAATACATAGGCTTACTAGCTTTGACCGTTGTTTAAGATATATATTTTTTTAAGATATATGATATTATTTGTCACTAAATATTTTACCAGTTTTTATCTAAAATGCAGATGTTTAGGCCTACCCACTACCAACCAGCACAAATCATTTTCTTAACATTTTGTAAATATCGTAAAATATGTGACGAAACGTCAGCATAAAATTATTTTGTAGGGTTTAGAATATAATATATATATATATTAACGTTTTAATGCTGACAAATATTTCAGAAAACATTTTGGAAATATTTTTATAACACTATTAAAGTTTTTTAAAACGTTTTAATTGTGTTTTTGTCTAGCATTAAAAAAACGTTTAAAAATATTTTCTAGACTCTACAAATGAAGATTCTATAACATTTGCATGCAACTTTTTCAAATTGTTTCTAAAATGTTTTGTTACTTTGGTACCTGGGTAAAAAAAACATATAACAATTTCCCGGAACCATACCAAAAAATCACCTTCAGTTATTTTTGTGTAAAATTCAAGATATCTAGTATGTCGAAAACTATTTTTTAAATGGAAATGGAAGGGTCATGAATTTGCTTCATAAACTTGATTGACATACTAGTCTAGATGACTGATTTGAGAGAATGATTGATTGTATTTTACTTGATTTATGGGCTTGTACATCGAACATCATGAAGTTGTGGCTGTTATTTCTTCTGCTCAGCTTTTACTATTCTTTGTTATTCTGCTTACCACTTCCTGAGGACAATAAGCCATATGAAAACCATACAAAAACTATTGGCACAATGATAATTTCTGACTTCACTTCTGAAAGCAAACTTGTATGTACTTTCTGGAATAACAAATTAGGCTATTGGGTTGTGATTTCAAGCAATAATAATATGCCAAAAAATAGCAAAAAATATACTTTATTCTACATTCAAAAAGTTTTAAATCTACCTCTTTTTAAATATTTCTTAATTTATTAAAAGTAGGTCAAGTTGATTTGCTGATTGTAGGCATATCACAATTTTAAAAGTTGTAGGCCTGTGTAGTATATTTTTCTAATTAACGCAGTCACATGTTCTAAACCCTTACACCCAGGCGACACCATCTATGACCGCGTACAATTATTACAATTAAAGAGGATTTTACGTAGGGACACAAACAGCTGCAGTTAATGTAGCTTCCGGCTCAATAGTCGACAATTGAAAACGTTACAGCTTTTGTATCACAACGATCAGTCTATTCTCACAACAAAAAAATACATTTTATTTTAACAAATTTGATATTTAAAATAATAATATTTAAAAAAAACAACTTCTAAATAGACACCGGTGAACGTTATTGGCGATGTTTTTGACACATTGTAACGTTCACATTTTCTTGTTTCTATATACTCAGTGTGTATTTTTAACTAAGTGTGTTATAAATATTAACTATAAATGAACACGTATTTAGAGTATGGTACAACTCACACAATCACAGTGGATTATAATAACTAAGATGCCATGGTGCAATGAATCCAACATAAAAAAACCAAATGAGTGTTGTTTTCGTATTTTCACATCATGAATTTCCTGTCAACAAGTTCACAAAAATGGCATGTTAACGTTGGCATAAAAAAGACATGATATCTGTCTTTTTTGTGTGTTGTTACCAAAATTGGTTGTTTAGTATTTCGGCCTTACGTCTGCTATCTGAATGCAGCTGGCCGTTTTTTCCTTCAAGGGAGAGACACCATTTCCATCCTGACGTTTAGATTTAATATAACGCCAGAGTGGTTTTGAATTTTTTTGTTCTAAAGATTCAGAAAGTTTGTTTTTCAAAAAAGACCGCCTGGCAGACCTGATGGCACGCTGGGTCTGCCGTTTACATAATTTATATTTTGCCCAAAGGTCAGCTTTATTTGTACGCTTGGCTTTGCTATATAAAGATGTTTTTTTCCGAATAGATGCAAGGAGTGATTTGGATAGCCAAGGTAGATTTTCCCGAGGGGAAGTCATTTTAGTTGGTATAAATTTGTCCAGGCCTTGGTTAAGAATGAATTTAAGTTTCAACCAATTTTCATTAACAGAACGGCTGGGACTTTTTTCTGAAAAGGAGGTCCAGCAGCTCCTAATTTGTTGCCTGATAGCTAACCAATTAACCTTTTTAAACTGACGCACTGGGCGGGGTTTTGTACGACGGTAGGGTGGGTCAATATCCACTTCGGTTACAACAGCACAGTGATCCGAGATCCCAGGTACACTATGAGAAGATTTTATCAAACCGGGTTTATTTGTGATCAGGAGGTCCAAAATATTTTCTTCTCTAGTTGGTTCCTTATGAATTTGGGCCAAGGCATGCGTATCTAGGCTTGACAAAAGCAGCTCGCATTGTGATTTGTTTGCTGCTTTATGATTTACTACTCCATTGTCCCTGTAAATACCAGGCAGGTTGAAATCACCTCCCAGGACAATGGTCTAATTTGAATTTTTTGGCATGAGGTCTAAAGATTTCACAAGTTCTTCTGAAGTACTAATTTTGGCGTCAGGAGGTCTATAAAAACACCCGAGGGTTAAGGATTTTGATGCCGATATCTGAACTTTAGCCTATAAAATTTCACAGTTGGTTTCTAAATTAGGGAGCTCCAGAGGGTCATGTCATAATGTTTTCTGACAGCAATAAAGACTCCTCCTCCTCGGGCTTTCGAATTTCGATCTTTACGCAAAACTTGGCATTCAGGAGGGAAAATTTCACTGGTAGTGGTATCCTTGTCAAGCCAAGATTCAGTGCCGAGAATACAATCAGGTTCGTAGTAATTTAGAGATGCTAAAAAATTTGCTACTTTCCCCTTCAGGCTTCTGCAATTTATCAATAAAGTACGCCAGTTTCTTTGACGGTTTTCAGGCCTAAAAGGGGGAATTGGACTACTGTGCTGTGTGGGAGCGAAATCTGAATTCGGTGAATTGACGTTCTCAGAGCCACTAAAATTTAGATTGTCAAAATTATTAGTGGTTTTAATTTCAAACGAATGGAATAAATTTTGTTCAAAATTTGGATGATTGCATCGACAGCATATACACGAGACGTTTGCTGTGGAATATGCCAGGAAGGTGAAAGATCCCATGTCGACGCAATCTTTGTGAAACCACATATCACAACTATCACAGCAAATTCCACGCTGCTCCCATGTGACCGGTCTTCGCAATAGCCACATGGGAAGATCGATGACAAATTTAGGCTTCCAGACATGGGAGGACCTGGATTAACTTTGACCTGAACCAAAATCTAATTTTGGTGGGCTGGGCTGACTTGATCCAAGACTAGGACATAGCCTGAAAATAGGTTTTACTCCACGAAAAATGCGAGAATTGAGAAAAACATAAACATGTATTGCCGGGGGGGGGGGCGAAATCAAGTACAGGTGATGTAAAAAGAATATAATGTTCCCTGTACAGAGTGTAATCATGGAGAAAGGGGATTTCGTGAGGGTAATTTACACCTCTAATGTCCTCTGACTCAATTCGAGTGAGGACTAAACTGGCTGCAAACACAACCAGAAAATGTTTCATGACGGCGGTGATATTTACATATTGAGCCGCCATTTTGTTTTTGGGTGTCATGTGATCACACGGTGCACAGTTCGAAATGAGCCAGCGAAAATCGTATCAATAAAAGACAAAAAATTTACAGCTTTAGGATCGAAAAATAATCTAATTTGTTAATTTATAGCTTCTACGCAGGTTTAATAATTTAGATTAAACAAGGGAGCAACGGTCAAGTTGTTCTAAATAGTGAAAAAAAGGATGAATTTGATGAGTCAAATGGAAGATGTCTGATCTTATCGAGCCTCGTTTCCGTTCTGATCTTACCGAGCCTCGTTTCCGTTGATTGTAATAGCTCAAACTGTTATGTATGCAGTATCAATTTGAACTAGTGAATTCTGCTCTGCGGGGCCAAACGGCAGGATCTGCTTCTTTGTATAGTAGGCAGATTCTGCATTTTGTCTTCGCACAACAGAAGCAAAGTTTATTTTGCCAACTTTATTTTATATACCGGTAACTACTACGTTCATACTAGGTTGAACTTTATAGTAAACCTATTATATTCGTTCACTTCACATGTTGGGCATATAGCCCATATGCATACTACTCATAATTTCAAAATGTTATATATAGGCCCTATATGTTTGGTGGCCTCAATGCTAGCGACCTAGCTTGTGGTCTTTCGAAGTCTCCCAAACAGGTTTCAGCCACAGATTGACCGTGTGCAAAATCGTGGGACATTTTTTTGGACTATCATATCGGAAAATAATCAGATCAAAAATAGTTTTTTTACAATGAGTGACATTTCAGCTCCATGCCCGCATGCTGTGATGTTAGATGTCGCACAGTCATTAAAAAAATATGGACATTTTTCGGACCTTGGGGTCGGGATCGCTCTCAGTCACCGCCATTTTGGATTTTTCCGGTAAAGCAAATGCCTACATCAATCCACGGCCTCGAAGAGGACTATCCCGAACCACCATGTAAATTGTTTCATTTATCTTATATTTACCTATTTTCATGATTAAATAAACACTTCTTCTTCTCTGTAGCCTATAGGCATCGCGTAAATGACAAAAAAGTGCTAAATAATTTATACGAAAAACGTATAACATCATCTTCTTGTTTGTGGTCTTGTGTTATTTGAATGATGTATAATGTAGTTGAGCCCAACAATATGTGCCTTATGTTATAATAATGTCTAAGATTTCACGTCAGCTCGGGAAATCAATTGATATAGGCCCCGATATAGGCCTACATTACTCTAAAACATGCCCTATTCGTTTGATAGTAGAGGAAATAATTAAAATATCAATGACGTCGTGTATGAAATGAACGTGTGGGCCTATGCAACCCAACAAACACAAACACTGACATGTAGGCCTACCCTAGACAACCGCACAGGCCTGCGCACTTGTAGGGCATTTCCAAGAATACGTTTTCGCTGTTATGCGGCGATTAGAAATATTATCCCAATCTTGCTGTTGATCGTTACTTCCGGTTCATGCGAGACGGAAACCATTTTGCATGTTCTGATTTCTTTATGCGCGTTTAAAACACGTTTTTACATCAATATAGGACACACAATTTATTTCTTTTTAAGCTATTCAAACAGTTAAGATGTTAGAAGTGACGGTGAAGACGCTTGACGGCAGAAATCGCAGTTACTGCGTGCCCGACAACATAACTGTGAACCAGTTCAAAGCCAAAATAGCCTCTTCCATTGAAATTCCTGCTGACAAACAGCGATTGATTTTTAAGGGTCGTGTTTTGGATGATGACAAAGAGTTGAATGATTATGATGTTAACGGGCGAACCCTACATGTTGTACAACGGGCTCCCCCGTCAACAACAGCCCAGACTACAGCGTCAAGTGCTAGTAGTTCCGCCAGTACTAGTAGCAGTACCGCGTCATCAACTGATCCAAACACGTTTGTTATGGGATCGGTGTCATTGACATCTGAAGCTGTCAGTGCAAATCAAGTGCAAGATATTGTACAGCAAGTGTTGTCTGGCATGGGTGACGTAGGTCGTAATGCTCGCATAAATACAAGAACGTCTACAGATGGTTCTTCTGTCGATGTACACATTAATCTTGGTGAATTTTCTGTTCCCGGACCACCGGCGGAACCTCAAGCTAGAATAACAAGAGCACTAAGAATGTTAAATGCTGCGCGTCATATTTTAGATCATATTGACCATGATGACCAATCAGAGGAGAATAGCAGTGAAAATATTTCTGCTGCAGGTTCTCAAGCAGAAGACCCTGTTGTTGAAGATATGTCAACAGATTCTAATGGTGAACGTGATAACTCTGAAAATGCTGCCACCTCCAGTACTGATAATGTACCGCCAGAAATTAATGATGAAATGCAAGACTCTGAAGCCAGTCCATCTGGTGTGCCACCAACCAGCACAAGCACAGGAGGTCAATCGCAAAACCAGACACCTCCGACAGCGTCAACCTTGGCCACTGTGCTCCAGGAAGTATTGCAACTGAATGAAAGAATAGCTCCTCATTTACAGAATTATCATCAGTTAATGCAACAAGATCAAAGTATTGAAAGTGACAGAAATAGAGAAGTCACTTCAACTCAAAGATTTTGCAGTCGCATTTCTCAAGTTTTACACTATGTCAGTCATGTTTATCATAGTCTTAGTGATATTACTGTCGATATGAGGCAGGTGCCTCCTCGTCAACTAAGAGCGCCTCCACCACCTGCTATGATGATGGGCTCTCCCATCATTCAGCAAGCCCAGGTTCAAGTTGGGTCAGTTCCACTTGGAGCTGCTGCTACCACTGGTACAGGGCACACAAGAGCAGGTCAAGCAGCAACAAGTACTACTACATCCACTGGTAGACCTACACCAACATCTCAACCACAACCTGCTAGAACTGGACCTCAACCTGGACCACAGCCTGCAAGAGGTGTACCTATTAACATTGGAGCCGGAAACCTTCCACCGCAAGGAATTTTTTTAAATATGAGACCTCCGGGCATGCCAGGTGTGTCACTTCCTCAGGGCTTTCCTGCTGGAATGTTTCAGCCTCAACCTGCAGCCACAGGAAGTGTTCCAACAACCGGAACAAGCACTAGCAACTCGCAGCAGTCCACACCAAATGTGCCACCACCTATGTTCACTACTGCTCCACCAGCATTTCTTCAAGGTTTATTAAACAACATGGGCAATGCCCCTGGGGGAATGGTGTCTGGTCCACGTATATTTGCAGTAAGAACGGGGTCCCAACCTATTATTGCTGGTAGAATGCCTGCACCAAGACCTCCTCCCCAGTCTACCGGATCCTCGACAACAACATCTGGAGCACCTCCACAGCAAACTCCTGCATCTAGCCAAGCTGGTCCAACAGGTCCTGCACGAGGCCCGGCACTTGTATTTCAAGGCCCTCATGGTGGTCTACCCATGAGAGGGATGCCTGGCATGCGCCCCCCTGTAGATCCATATATGCCATGTCAATCTCGATTCTTTCTCAATATGCCTGCTAGAAGTGCAGCTCAAACTACACAGGCCAGCACACCTATGCCTGATAATACCCTTGCTGATGTTGTCTCAAACCTGGTGTCCACGTTAGTGAACCCGGAAAATACCCCTGCAAGTTCGGGTCAAACTTCAACAAACACAACAGGCAGCAGTGGTGCCGCTAGTGCTCAGCCAAACCAACAGACAAATGAACCACCCTTTTTAAATACACTTCGCAATTTGCTCCAGCAAGGTACATGGGGAACTGTTCCTCAGCAAAACCCTGCTAATGCAGCATCATCCGGTGCAAACAGTGATAGCTCTACATCAGCAACTAGAATTCCTACAGCCAGTGCACAACAGCCAGTCTCTGATGAGGTCTTTACGCAAATGGTCAGAGGCATAGGAACTTACATTTCCAGAGCTGCGCTTGGAGAACAACCCACTGAGACTGTTGCAGCTTTTCTTAATTCACTCGGAGAGAATTTCAACTTCCCACAAGGGGATGGTGTACTACAAGACTTTTTTAATTGTGTAGCAGAACACCTCAGCTTTGTAGATTTGATGTCACTCTTTTTTGGTCAACCTGGGCCACTTAATCAATTGAGACAACCTTTGAGAGACTTTTTGCAAAATTTGAATTCTAGAAGTGATGTTCAATCTCCAACTCAGGAAGACATAGTTAATGAGATAATGAGACAACTGCAGCAAAGAGAGTTGCATCAACTGGCTACTGACTCACCAGTGAAGGAAAATGTGGACTTTGATGCAACAATTTCAAACCTTGTCAGACACCACATGACTGAACTTGTTTCTCTCATTATGACTGAGCCACCAGAAGAAACATTTGGACAAAATCTATATAGACAGCTCAGAAAAATGGTGTTTGAAGTTCTGGTGCTTGGGTCTGATTGTTTAGTTGGAGGATCTAATGCTTTGGTCACCTGCCTTCAAAATCAACTGCGTAATAGTATATCTGGAATAAACCCCATGATACAGCAGTGGGTTTTGAATATGATGGGTGAACATGTGCAACGACTGTTCCCTATCACCAGCGTCACTCCACAAGAGCTTCAACGATTTGTTGTTAATAAGCAAGCAAGCCCAGCTTCTACTAGTGACTCATACATGTCTGCTGATCTTAGTCCCCCTAGAAATGGAACACTAGATTCAACTGATGACAATATGGATGTAGAAGTTGATGATAGCAAAGATCATATAGAAAGAAAAATACCACAAGTAGATGCTAACATTGTCAGACATTTGCCACCACCACCTTCGGGAAATAATGTAGACTCTGTTCCAGTTAGACGGGAGGATTGGCATGGAGTGGTACCTTCCGAGTGGGTTCCCATTATAACAAGAGATGTTCAGCAGCAAACGCTGCAGCCACCCCAACGTCCACACAGTGATGCCTACCTGAGTGGTATGCCTGCAAAACGTAGGCGCCTCTCTCGGCCAGAAAAAGAACTTGCGGACGGACATATGATGCTGCCACGTCTCGTCCAACAGGCAGCAGATGTGGTTGGAGCTCAACCCACTAGCTCCCTTCGACAATTGGCTGTTGAGGCGGGAAGCAGTGATCAACTGCATAACGCTTATCAGACGGAGCTCTCAGACTTTGTAATCAGTAGTGCTCAGTCAGACTGTGATTTCATGCCAGACAAATACCCAAAGACACAGAATTTGTTAACTAAAAAATAAGTGTACTGACTTAAATCTAGTCACAAATACTTAAAAAAGTCACAGTAATACTTATCATACTCATGATAAATGATTTATACAATGAATGCAAATTATTTGAATTATCATCACATATACTGTAGATCTGTAATTTTCGTGTGTTAAATTTTCGACAATTTCTGGGGTTTTTTACTTTTCACAAATTTTAGTATTTGGTAATTTTCATTCTGCTTTAGTAGCGCTATTTTATCGCGAGATTCTTCAATTTGCAATTTTTCCTAATAAAAAATTCGCGAAAATTTAAACCTCACAAATTTTACCAGATCTACAGTACTACATGTATAAGAATTGCTTGCTAATTGCAATTCTAATTTTGTATGGAATTTAAATTATTTAGTGATGTATTTTTTTGGTTTTGAAGTTTTATTTTGAAAGTCTGTTTAGTTAGGATATTTAATCAAATGGTATGAAGCCTATTGTTGGTCGTTTATCACAATTAACATTTTTTATGTTTGAACTATCAATTTCTGACTGGAATTGTGGATTTAGTTTTTACCTTGAATTTGAAAGAGAAATATGGATTTAATAGCAACAAGAAGAACTGAATTCTTTTACTTCAGCACATTGCATATCCTAAAGTTAGATTGTTTATATAACTACACCTGCTTGAAAATATAATTCGTCAATAACTATTATATGAAAACAATGTGCTTTGCTATTGATATTTACACTACAATGTATGATACAACATGCCAGAGTGTAAATGAATAGTTCCATATTCCAAAGATGCCAGTGGTAAAATGGTTCTTAAATACAACATGTACCATGTGTACAGACCATTGTTTCTAAAAAAAACTGTTTAATTCGGATCCTAATTAAATTGACTGTTGGACAAACTGTTTCAATGTTTTTTTTGTTGTCTGTTGACAATTTAATTTTACCATATTTTAAACATTGACCATATTGTATGGTACCAATTGTATCAGCAATTTCAAACTTACAGTGGTTAAAAATGACCGTCTTTATAAAATTCCCAATCTTGAGTAATGCATAAAAATATACACATTGCTTAGTTTGAATTCCATTATTTCCCCCTTAACCCTTAGAACACTGACATATTCAATTTAAATTTTCAGTCACTTAAAGTCCTGTTTGGCTACCGCGATCCACAACTTCAAGTGACTCAAAATTTGTGTTATTTCTGAAATTTAAGTCCCAACATATATCAGTGTTTCAAGATTGAAAGCATTTTTTTACTTTTAGCAACTGGTTATACAGGTGCCAGTAAAAACACAGAATGTCTACTGTAGGCGACATCAGTGTTCTAAGGGTTAACATAACTAATTTCATTTAAGCAAGTAAAAATATCTGATTGTCCTGCTGGATACCACCATTAGAGTATAATAGACTTTTACTAACTAAATCCTGCGTTATGCAAATCTGTTCATCTGCCTGGGGGCCTAGTGTATTACATCAGCGTTATACTTTAAGCTGGAGGTAACAAACCTGTATGTGGTTTACGGGTCAAAAATTGGTTATAAATTGCATACAAGTTTACCCAAATTTAATGCAGCTGTGGTGCAGTAGGCCCTGGGTTTCTGTTATTTCTGGCAACATGTAATGGCTTGTGTATACATAATCTATTTATTAATGTACGCTGCTTCTTGGTCCTGTTCAAGTACAAAATATTCATTATCCTTTTCAACTGGAAAATAATTTGTTGCTTCATATTTAATGAAATGTGTGATTGAACATCATTATTATCAAATGTTTATTCTTAAGTTTAACGAATAGGAGTAATTTTCACCAATTTGAAGTTGTGGGGTGGGACACAACTTCACGTGGGTGGAAATTTTTATTATTTATTTTAGTGCTTCAAGTGGCTAAAAAAATGCATTTGCCAAATTTGAAGTTGAAATCTATGCCTATCAAGCATAGATTGTAGATTTGAGACATACTATACTTTCTAAAGCTTGTTATGAGACCATTAAAACATAAGAAAAATAATACTATAGTAGACATTGATCAGTGTTCTAAGGGTTAACCCTTACAGCACGGGGATCGACTTCAGTCAACAGAATCTGACGTCTGTAGATGACTTGAAGTCTTATCTCCTCAAATAAATCAGAAAGAGATCACTAAGACATTTATGATGGTTTCAAATTGAAAAAAAACCTTTGGTCTCCATGCGTCCATCGTTTAAACAAAAAAAATCAGAGCTTTGAGGGTAATACCATACCTAACTTTTTAAATAAGATAAGTTGGCGGGAAATGGGTTAAGTTTCAACTTCACAACACACAGATATATTTCTATATAATTTTAATTCAATTTAATATCATTGTGAACAGAAATGACTCGTTTTCATGAAATTCCCAGCTAACACGTGGCATTCACCCAGTGCTGTTTTATTGTTGGTCCACCAAAGCTGGCCCAACATTGAAATAACATTGGGGAAATTAATTATTTTGTCTCAAATGACAGTTCGGGACAAGCTTATTTTGATAGATATACTCTCTTATCAATCTGCTTATTAATCACTGCTAGAATTATATTTAATTCTCACCCACTTGAAGTTGTGTGTCGTTGTAGCGAGACACAACTTCCAAGTCATTGGAAATTCAAATTTTTAAATTTAGCGCTTTAAAGCAACACAATCAGGCTAAAATCATTTTAAAAATCAGTATTTTTATTTTGGCTTTTTAATATGGCCATATGATTTGAACATAGACTAGAGTTGCGAAAGTCTTTTTAATTTTGGGTTGCTGTGGCCACATAGCAAGTGTTCCGAGAGCACCATTTATCAGTTATTCCCAGATTTCTTATTTTGGACATGCATGTCCGAAATTGAATTTTGTCCTTACTTCTTGCTTAACTGGTAAATGTGCTACACAGAATTTTAAAAACTTATGCAATCTAGTCTTACCCGGTATAACTGGGCCGCCTAACTCATTTGCTGCGCGAGGCCCAGTCGCACTGACCACCATTTTGTTTCCACAGCCAGCTGTGTAAAAACGACACTCGCGCTGCCTACCAAAAATCTCGGATGCCATGAAATTGAGAGTAATATTTCAAGTGCCTTCGAAAACTAGGCCATTTTCAGCAGGCGTAAACTTCTGCTCGTATTAGAACTATTACATTTAAAAATGGAGGTCACTGTGTCAGAGCCTTGCGATGTCATCAGGTAATCTAGTCTATGGACATGTTCACATCGTATGCCCTTATATGATTTTAGCCTGATTGTGTCGCTTTAAGTGGTAATCAAATTCACACAAAATGTGCAATGTGGTGTATGAAGTTGACATGGGTGCGCTGCGAGGGTGGAAACAAATTTGTATTTGTGGTCAGAATTGTACTTATCTAGTCATTAATGAGGAATTTGCAAAAAAAAAACATTGCAAAGCCAAAATTTACTTGAAATAATGGAATGAGGAAAATACCAACAGGCAGTTGAATAATTGAGAAATAGTCCTCGAAGTCAATACACTGTATGTTTGGATTATTTCTAGATTTTAATAAATATTGATAAAAATCTTTGATAAAATCTAAAAATTCTGAAAAAAATAAAACCATGATCTGTGGTATACACTACTTCATTTCAAAATTCAAAAACAAAAACAGATGTCATCATGTCGCTTTAAACAGCTAATTGTATTTATAGTCTTTTTAAGCCTTTCTGTTTGTCAACAAGGAGAATTTATATTTGCAACATTGATATGTATTCTGTTTCAAATTGTACATATAATTAATGTTTACCCATTTAAAGTTGTGCTTTGTCGTAGAGAGACACAACTTCATCCCTTTAAGTCCTCATGATGCATTAAAGCATCATTTTACATCCCCGCAAACAGACTTAATTTTCCTACAACTAAGGCTTTTCGAACCAAAATTTCCACAAAACTGGTTTACGAATACGTGGCAATTTTCTTTAATTTTTCACCCACATCAAATCATCTTCATCCACTACAAGCAATTCACAACTTGTAGTGGATGAAAATGACAATAGTAAATTCAGGCTTAAAAGGGTTAAGTGGGTAAAAATTTGAATTTTATAATGCAATGCTTTCATGGTCAAACAAACATGGTCTTTTTGTTGATCTTGAGAGCATCGTGTAAATATATGATCGCCACATTGTGATCAATATGATTTTATTACATGATTGTTCTGGGTAGTTATATGTCTCTGATATATAACTAATGCGCAAGACCAAAATTTGAAACCAAATGTATGCTCCACAACAGAAGATTTAACTCAATCTTGTGTTTAAGTCCTTGATGTCACAAGAATACAGTAGCAGTTGATTGAATAATTATATTTGGCAAATACAAAAATAAATTGTAACGAATATGAACATGATGAAGTAATTTTATGAGCACTACTAGCCCACCCTTCCACACAGCTACATGTACCTCAAGTTTTTATGTGTGTTTGAAAACCCTCTTTCAATTGTTAAGTTCAATAAAAAATAGTCATTCTGTTTAAAAGCTAGATCTGTTATAATTTAGGATTGCTGCTGTATTTGAGGACTGCACCAACATTTTGTCTTTAGTTATGATTAAATGCAAATTAAGCTAATTCAGTTTTAGGCACTTTTGTGTTTCAATCTTGGAAATTTACTGAAAGCACATATTATTTAAATGTCAAGGTCAAGGTAGATGCATTCTTGAAAAATATTTGGATCGCTATACCTGTTATATTTATTATGTTCGCTTGTATATAATACTGGCTTTATTATTCAATAAAAAAAGTTTATTCCAATAACTATGCAACATGGTGATTCACTATTGTGGAGAATGTCTGCTGATGTAATACATTTGAAATTTGATCTTAGTTGAATAACAATATTATATGTATATGTATCTTCAGAGAAAACATTTTGGCTGAGCTATTATTCAGTGCTACTTGTGAATGTTCTCCCATTTGTGATGTCTATCTCTATCAGCACCATAACTTGTTTTGTGTTTTTTTAGAAGTATATTTAAGCTTCAGATATAAGGTCTTAACCACAGCTAAACCTTGATTGAACTCGAGAATTCACAGTTGACTTTCTATGAATTTAATTGAAATATTATGTATACAATAAGGCAGTAGTAGTGCCGCGAGCAATTAGGCCTGAAAAAAATATTGTTTGTTTTCGATTTCCGACCGACCCTATCAAGACTGTGCGACCCAAATTTATTTTATGGATTTCCAAAAAGAAAATAAATTTTTTTTTTTTTAGGGAATCTATAAGTTAAGGGATGATCTACCGACTGTAATCAAAGTAACACTTTTAAAAAACGTTACAAAAAGGAGGAGGGGGGGGGGGTCAAAAAGCATCCAAAAAACAAAAAAATCGATATGTAATGTACAGATGAGACATAAATGGAAGTGAATTTGGCGCCAAATAAAATAAAAAAGAAATCTTACCTACCGATCGGTTTAAGTGACAAAAAATAAATTTCGTAAAACTACCCACTGGTTGAAATGACAACAAGTCGGAAACAAACATATATATTTTTTTGGCCTTACTTAGTAGAATAAACTTGCTGAATGAGCCATGCAACATATGTGTAGCCAATAACAATATGATATTTTGGGGTTAAAAGGCTTTCTCTACAATTATTGGCCCAGTCAATCTATAAATTAGAATTGATAATCTCATGTCAGTCTTATCGAGTGATCTCGGCTCTGACAACAATCATGTAAAAATTGTGTTACCTAACCACCTGAAATTGTGCAGTCAAACCTGATATAAGCCCGGTTTTTTGTCGACAGACAAGCTATTAATTTGTGTTTCTGAAGCAAATGTTCATCGTTAAACTTCCGGTTTCTCTGTTTTGCTTGTGCAAAGTCAAAAGGCATTATCTACTACCTGGTAAATTAGGCATTTACTGCTTTTTAGCTCTCATCCCCGTCTCTTCTTTAGTGCAACAGCGCTGTCAAAAGGCTGTATTTGCCCACTTGTAAATAAAGTATATACTTCTTTTTGGCTGGTGTCACTGCCTACTTCTTGTGTGTAACAGCGCTTTCGATAGACAGTATCTAAAATAAGCAGATACTTGGTTTTCGCTGTGTGTAGAAGCGTTCTATTTTATGCTGTTTCTAATCAGTCAACGCGATGCACTGACCCAAACTTGGTTAAATGTTGTCATCATCTATGACATTGATCCAATATTGGGTCAGTGTATCGAGTTGCCTGCCACTACTGTTTAGCCAATGCTCTTTTACTGCTGAGCCAGTGTCGTAGACGGTTGGCCAGCATTAATAAGCTAGCATTGGTAGAACGTTCGTGTTAAGGCCTGTATACTGGAGGACCCAAGTCTGTGCTAATAGTGGCGGCCACCATAAGGCTAACATTGTGTCAACTTCTCGTGTTTGCTGTGTTGCAGTGACACACAAAGCTGAAAGGCGGTAGGCCTAGCTGTTTACTCAGTAAGCAGATAGTTTACTGTCTGTCAGAAACAGCTGTCACATCATGTGCTGTAAAGCCCTGAATTTCACAAATAAAAATAGCGTCATGGGATAACTTTGAAAACAGATTATTTTTGTGGAATAGTCCTGGAGTTCTCAGATAAATCGAAGTTTCAGGCGAGGATGCAACCTAAAATAAATCAACTTAATAAAATTCAAAATGACCGCCTGTCTGCCATTATTTGCTTTCACATATCCTTTAACTCGATCGAATGCAAAATGGCCAACTATCGGCCATTATTTCCCCGAAAGTCCTGATATCAGGAAAACCGTGCTAGATAGATTGTTACTATAAAACAAAGTGTTTTCACAAGAGGTTGCACCCTTTTAATTTTTTACCTTGATCAAATTCAAAATGGCAGCATATCTGCCATTATTTACTTTCACATTGTCGATACTTGGTAAACCGTGCTGAATGACTAGACCATTACTATGAAACAAAATGTGATTTTTCACGAGAGGATGCACCTTTAATATATTTTACTTCAGTGGCGGATCCAGGATCTGAAAAAAGGGGGGACGCCTGGGGTTATGGGAGCTTGCCCCCAGTATTTTTCTGTAAATTGTAGCCAATTTAGGGGAGTTTTCAGAGTATTTGCCGAAAAATAGAGGGCCCCCTCCCCCTGGATTCGCCACTAGACTTTATCAAGTCAGACTTTATCAAGAAGTGGCCATTTATTTACCATTATTTACTTTGTGGCCATTATTTACTTTCACATGTCCGAAATTTAGTAAGCCGTGCTAGATTGCTAAACTATTGCTATAAAACAAAATGTGCGGTTTCAGAGGAGCTGCCCTGAATTTTTTTTAATTTTATCGAATTCAAAATGGCCGACAGTCTGCCATTATTGACCTCAATAGGCCTGATATCAGGTAAACTGTGCTAGATAGCTGGACCACACTATAAAATAAAATGTGCGGTTTCGGGGGAGGATGCAACCTAAAATAAATCAACTTGATCAAATTCAAAATGCCGCCTGTCTGCCATTATTTACTTGTATGTGCTCAATATTTGGCAAAGCGTGCTAGATGGCTGGACCATTACCTAAAAACAAAATGTGAGGTTTCAGGTGAGAATGCACCCTGAAAAATTGATCAATTTCAAAATGGCCTACTTTGGCCAGTATTTTCTTTAGCATTCCTTAGGCCACAATGTTTTTTTCTCTGTTTTAGATGAGCGCGCGCATTAGATTTAGGCAGCGCATTTGCCGAGCGCGCACATTGTATTGTTGTGGATTTCCGAAAAAAACATTAATTTCTTGAGAGAAAAAAACATTCCGAAAAAAAAGAATTTTATTTTGGGAGATAAGAAACACATTTTTCAGCTATGTTTTTTTGCTTGTTTATTTCGTCGCCCTCATTAACTTTTTTTCGAATAGATCAAAAGTTTGTTTTTATTTCGTCGACCTCACTAATTATTCTAGAAATTTGAACAATGTTTTTCTTATTTCGTCGCCCTCTTTAACTTTTTCAAAAATAGGTTCAATGTTTTTTTTTCTTCAATGCCATTATTGGTAGCCTACTAATATGCAATATCTGACAAACTGTGGTAGTTATCTTTTTCATTTCGTCGTCCTCAATTACCTTTTCTATAAATTTGTCAAATGTTTTTTTTATTTCGCCGCCCTCATTAACTTTTCCAAAAATAGGTTCAATGTTTTTTTTTCCTAAATGTTTTTTTACCGCCCTCCCTCATTAGATTTTGGATTTTTTATGATCTGGTAAATCATTCTAGTAGCCAGACCACTGGGGTTACAGGAAGCGTTATGCCCTGAAAAAAATACACCATTATTGGTAGCCTACTAATATGCAATATCTGACAAACTGTGGTAGTTATCTAGACCATTACTCTAAAACAGATAGTGGTTCTAGACTAACTTATTGCTTCGACCTGGAAGGTTATGTTTTTGGTCAAGTAGGTTTGTCATCTTTCTGAGTTAATTTCCGTCACGCTTTCTTTAAAAGTAACAAACAGATTTGCTAGAATTTTTTAAATGAGGTTTTCTCAAGCCAAGGAACAACCGGTTAGATTTTGGGGGTGATCTGGGTTGTGATACGGGTGTATCTGGCCAAAAAAAACATCGCTCTAAAAAATCATGTTCTTGTAATATTCTTCTTGATTTTCGCCTTTTCAAAGCAGCACATGTTAACTCGACTTTCGTCTTTTTAGTCCATAGGCCTACCTATTGATCTAGCCTCATACATTTGGTTAAGTTATGCATATGGAAAAACTTGCATATCCCTAATTGTCTCAATATTTTCTAAGTAACACTAATTAAGTCAAATTTGTTTCGGATTTCTTTCGAGTAATCTAGGCTACTGTGTCCAAATATTTGTCCAAGTTTGTCAAAGTGATGTGAATTGCTCAAATATTTCCAACTTTGTCCTAATGATGCACTCTTTTGTTTAAATATTTTCAGACTTTAGTATAATATATAGTGACAAAATTGATGACGCTTGTTCAAATATTTCCCCTTTCTGTTAAAGTGATGTACATAGGGCCTACCTGTAAAGTATCTACCTACTTGTGGATAGCATAACAGTGGTGTGCCCAGGATTACTGGAACAGAGGGGGGCTATTTTTTTTTTTGGGGGGGGGGTTGTTTTCCTGCAATCTAAAGTATTTTGAAACCATATTTATCACCTGGGGGTACTAAATTTGCCTACTATGTAAAAAAACGAGCCATGTGAAAAAATAACAAATTTTATTCGAACTAAATTTTCATAGTATAATTCGAAATGAAATGTCTAAAACATGGATTGCTATACTGTGTGAAGCAGTACATCAATAATATTCAAAGTCCATGTACGGGTATAGGTGTGAATTCAATATAATGTTAATTGTCATTCTTTGAATTATAAGCTGAACACCGATTTTTATAATAATCAAACAAACATAATATGTTTGGAAGAGATATCTATCGCTACACTTCATTTTATGAAGTGTAGCGATAGATATCTCTTCCATTTTCTCCATTATGTAAATAATAAATTTTGGCACTGTAAATAATCTAGTTTCAGACAATTAAATCACACTCAATTTTATACACGATATTTCCAATTTAAAGGGACTGGCCCAGGCTAAAATCATCAAAAATTCGGTGATTTTATTTCGGGCTCTTAATATGACCATATGATGTACATAGACTAGAACTGCCAATTTTTATAATTTTTGTGCTGCGCGTTCACCAGTTAGGCTAGATATAGAGACGAAATTCCCGATTTCTAATTATTGATAACCATGTCAAAAATAGGAAATGCGGGAATTTCGTCTCTATATCTAGCCTAACTGGTGAATGCGCAGCACAAAAATTATCAAAATTTGCAGTTCTAGTCTATGTACATGTTTACATCATATGGTCATATTAAGAACCCGAAATAAAATCACCGATTTTTTTATGATTTTAGCCTGGGCCAGTCCCTTTAATAGTGTCTATACTTTCTGCTTCTTGTTACCTACTCTGAAATTTAAGCACATTTTCATTCCCTGTGAATTATAAGTAGTTAACGCAATTCCTCCACATGCAGTGGATTTCCTAGCGCAATTAGACACATCACTTAGTAGACTGACACATAAAAATAACTGTAGTATATGGTTAGGAGTCCTGAGATTTCAATGCTCCACATGTGAAATGGGGAAACCAGGAGGTCAAGAACAAGTTGTGAACATCCCAGCACGGGCTGAGAACATATATGGATCTAATGTTCACAAATAATAGATCAGGACTGAATAAAGTATCAACTCTTCCACTATTGGGAAAAGCTGATCATGATATAATCTATGCGGAGGTAGACATCAGTGTACACAGCAGGCAATTTCTCGCATGTGACGCCGTTTCAACGTGGATATGAGGTTGAAATCACGTTGCGACGTCGCCTAACCTCAATACAACGTCGCATCGACGTCGTATTTCCGACGTTGTTTTAAAAAGAAAAAACGACATCATTACAACGTCGTATCGACGTCATGCTTGAAACGATGTTGAAATCAGGTTGAAATCGCGTTGCAATTGCGTTGAAATCACGTTGAAATTATGACGTTGAAACAAATTTCATTTGAAACCTTTTTAAACGTCGTTTCAACGTCAGTTTGCTATTTTTCAACGTCGTTTCAACGTTGAAACAACGTCGTTGTGCCTGCTGAGTACACCGCCCTCATAAACCTGCCAGGAAAATCTTTTTATATAGAAAAGCAACATGGGATGATTTAAAATCCAGGCTAAAAACCCTCTTTCAAATAATGTGCCTTGCTGATCCAAAGTGCTCTGCAAATGACCTTTGGAAACAATTCAAGGACAGTCTGATTTGAGGTATGAACCAATATATCTCACAAAAACATATTTAATCCAAGCATAGATTACCCTGGGTAGACAAAGCTATCAGAATATTAATACAGACAAGAAATAAGGTATAGGGCCTATGTCAATCTACGTAGGCTACTATTAGACATAGTTTACAGAAACAGATGAGACAGGCTTATTGGGCTTATATGGAAGCCATTATTGATTTTTTCCTCACCCACACAGATGACCGTGCCCCAAAGCAAAGAAAGATTTTGGTCATTTATCAGGAGTCTGCGCAAGGACTCGTGAGGTGTTTCTCCCCTCCGCAGTGAAAGTGAAATTCACAGCTCAGCTGATAACAAGGCTGAGATACTGAATCAGCAATTCACCTCCTGGGCCTTTGCCAGACAAAGGCCCTAGTCCCCATCCTACTATGCCAGATATATGCATCAGTAAGGAAGGCATAGAGAAGATGTTACAAAACATTAAACCTGATAAGGCAGCTGGTCCTGACTCACTTCCTGTGCAAGTGTTGAGGGAGTTGAGCTATGATCCTGGAGCTTATATTGCAGATCAATCCAAAGCAACATTGTGCCCAGTGACCGGAAAACTGCCAATATTGCTTCAATCTTTAAGAAAGGTGACAGACATAAAGCCAGCAATTAACTATAGGCCAGTGTTCCTTGATCCAGAACATTATTGACAACCATGTCAAAAATAAGAAATACGGGAATTTCGTCTCTTTATCTAGCCTATCTGGTAAGCGGTCTTGTCAAATTGAAAAAAAAATCAAAAAATCCGAGAAAAACTCGGATTGGTTAGACACCACCCACCCACCCCCATATCCATTTTTTGGGGAAATATGTAAAACAACAAAAACAACATAAAAAACCCCCACAACATTTCCAAGAAAACCCCTAAGTACGCAGCACAAAAATTAAAAAAAAAAATTGCAGTTCTAGTCTATGGACATGTTTACATATATCATGTATGGTCATATTAAAAAGACAAAATGAAGTCACCGTTTTTTGGGGATTTCAGACCTGGGCATGTCCCTTTAAGACAAACCATAATTAGCAATTAATTTTAAAATCATACTGGTTAGTGGTTACGAATTATTTTATCCACAATTTTACATATTGTTGCTTTTAATTATACTTTTTTATGTCCACTTTATTTGTTTGTTCGTTTCAAGGGTTAAAGGGTTATATCAAATATATGCAATAATATTTTTAAATCACTATATTTGAGTCACTTTCAAACCTATATTATAGTATATATCGAGACATTTTCATCACAAAATTCATCTTTCAACATAAAACAAAATAGGCCTATCACATTATTATTAGCAATTTTAGGGACTAAATGGTTAAATCAATTTTTAAATTGATATATAGTACCTTTATTTGGTACGTTCAAATAGTTTTAGAGGTTTTAATGTCAAATTTGTGCCAATAAAAATTGTAGATTTTATCTCTAAATCAGCTATTTTTATTGAACATTTTGTTTTGCAATTTTAGAGGTCAAAGGGTCGAAATCGTGCTTGATAAACAGCATTTTTGAAATCAGCACATTCAAATTAGGTTAAAACAGGTTTCAAAACACTTTCACCTAAAATGCCTTCGTCACTTTTTTAGAGAACATATTCCCTTATTTTGACTGGACTATAAATATAATACTTCGCGTATGTTTCTGTTGTTCACAGATAGCCCAATCTAGTTTACAAAACAGAAATGGGTCAGGTCAGGTCACATTTGCTGTCAAACACCAATTCGCAGGTGGTGCAGAGTTTGAAAAGCGTATTTGTGATCTTTAACCATGTTAACTGTTTTATAAGTAAGTTGTATAGTTTATTTACCTGTTTGGTTTCACAAACTGGATGTACTAAAAACTGTCATACGTTGCAATTAATCAGAGAGCCCCGAATTTATAATTATAACTACAAAAAAACTATGACCAAGGGGCAAGTCCAAGTCTGGACCAATCCAATCCAAGCCAAGACTATAGTGTAAAGACTAAAGCAAGTATTGGACTTGATTTGCATTGGAATCTATGGCATATTATTGATAAAAATGTATTTTTAGTTGCTGATGCTCACACCAAATCACACTACTTCAATCGAAGGACCACATGCCATGGTACTAAAATCAAAGTATTCCAGCAAGGTACGTCAATCAAAGTACCCGATGGTACTTCAATGGACGTACTACACACGTGGCTGAAAATTGCAGAGGGGGTGTGCTCAAATTTATCGTATTTCTATTATTTAAGCCCTAGAAAATTCAACAATATATATTCAAAATGTTCTTAACCCGTTGAACACGAGATTATTATGCTACTGCGCTTTTTCTGAAACGAGATTATTTTATGACGTCATAGTTATCTCATGCAATCAGACCCGGAGATCTCCGGGCCTCGATCTGAATGGTCTCCCCAAATTACGGAGATCTCCGGGGCTCGTCACAAACGGGTTAATATATTTACTTTTCGTTATTGCCCAGAATTTGTGTCCCCCATGCTTATTATAATCTGATAATAGTGTACCAAGTGTGAAAAGCATCCAGATAGTATTGGCAGTCTTTGGGAAAAGTTTACTAATTTATTAACTTGCCTGTGGGACGTTCAGATATTTCCAGCAGAAGCTGTCACACCAGAAGAAGGGAATGACCAGTGTCAGGCAATAGGGAGACCTTACACAAACTGTTAATTAGATTTCTTAGGGGGCACCCATGAAAAGGTTAACTGATCTGGCTTATAGATGATGGTACTTGCATTGACGTACTGATCGAAGGACGTACGTCGATCAAAGTACCACTGGAGGGTACTACAATCGACGGTCTGCTTGGACCTGGTGATAGGCTTGGTTAGGTACGTCCGAAGACGTCATTTATTTTCGGTGTTTTTTGTGTGTTTTTTTGAGGATTTATGTGAATTTGTGATACACTGCAATAAAAGACATATTTTTAAAAACAGGTGTTGTTCCAGATGAAATGAAAACTGCCAGAGTCATTCCTTTGTACAAAAAGAATTCCAAATTAGAACCGGGTAACTATAAACCAGTAGTCTATCCATTCTAAGCACTCTATCTAATATTTTAGAAAGAGCTGTTCATATTCAACTTGAAATTTATTTGAAGGAAAATGATTTATTTTATAAATTTCAATCAGGATTCCGTACTGCTTTTTCAACCGATACATGTTTGACTTATTTAACAGACTATATTCGGCATGGCATGGATAATGGCCTTTACACTATCATGATAGATCTACAGAAGGCCTTTGACACTGTAAACCATTCTTTATTATCAGATAAACTTCAAGCTTTAGGGCTTAATAATGTTTCAGTTTCCTGGTTCGACTCATATTTAACGAACCAAACCCAGAAAGTAGATATAAATGGTACCTTTTCCAAACCAGGATGGTACCCTGTGGTGTACCACAGGGTTCCATCCTCGGTCCATTGCTTTTCCTAATATATGTTAATGACATGGAATCCGCAGTAAAATGTAAACTCATTTTATATGAGGATGACTCTGCTTTATTAGTTTCCGGGAAAGACGTCAAGGTCATCCAGGAAACGCTTGAAAAGGAGCTCTGTGCTTTGAGTAGTTGGCTGGTTGATAATAAACTTTCTTTACTTCTGGGTAAAACAGAAGCTATTTTATTTGGATCATGCAAGAAAATCTGCAACTCACCATCTTTATATATTAAATGTGGGGATACGAAAATTTCTTCAAAAAAGTCTGTTCGTTACCTGGTGATTACTTTCGTCAGCATTAATTCAATGTCACATGGACTATGCATGCTCTTCATGGTACCATGGTTTGCAAAAGAACCTAAAGCACAAATTACAAATCCTTCAGAATAAAACCATTAGATTTGTTCTAGATCTTACCCCACGTAGCCATATAGGGTACTCTGAATTTAATCGGGTAAATTGGCTCCCGGTTAGATTCGGAGTACAACAAATTGTTTCAACTAAAATGCATAGACTGGTCCATGGAAATGCTCCTCTGTACTTAAGGGAGGGCATTTCCATGGTCAAGGAACGACATCCCTATAACACCAGAAATAGTGTTCTCTCTTTGGTCCTGCCTAGAGTCAACAGTTCGGGAGACAAATCGTTCTCATACATTGCTGCTAAGTTCTGGAACCAGCTTCCAATCCCCATTCGAGCAACTGAAAACCCTTTACATTTTTGATCATTAATAAAAAAACACTATGTCATTGGTAAAAACTTAAGAAGAAAACATCCTTATTTAGTTAGCTAATTTTTTTCTAATGGTTGGTAGCTGCGTCCAGGTCTGCCTTAGTCAGCTCAGTCTTGGACTAGTCCCGTGGCTGAGCCACCTGAGGTGGGGATAAAGTAATCACTTATTTAATTGTAATTCATCACTGGTTATATATTCTAGTCTCTAATTTTTTTTTGCTAATTTATATTATGATATATGCTTATTCATGTTTTTATTGGGCATCATCCTTTTAATGTGATAGGCCTATGTGACGCCTTTAATATTTATAATAGGTTGGAAATATTCCCATCCTCACTCTTGCCGCTGCCATCTTGCCAACAGGGATAAGATTTTGTCACTAGACTTCTTTCAGTGTTTTTATCCCTGGTGGCAAGTATGGTGGCACCCTGTATTTATATATGGTGATGTTTACATGTACTTTTTCACTGAATAAAGTTATCTATCTATCTATTTGACTTTGTTTGTTTGTTCTTTTTGCTCATACTGGTAGAAATAAAGCCATCATTGTAGACATAAAAGAGCTATTTGTTTTGAATGGAACTTGATATCACCTGTTCTGGAGGTTCCCATCATTAGATTTCTCACAATTACGAAAAATGATGCCAGCTCTCGACTTTAATTTCATGATAGCTGCAACAAACACTGTCTTCAAATGATCATGTTATTTTATTGTTATTTACAAAAAAATTGGCACATGGTGTATGCAATATCACAAGATCTGGTATTGAAGGTATAAATTGGCTTAAATTTTTAAAAGTGATTCAAGTTTAAATTTAAAAGGTCCAGTTGGCGTTTTTTGCCTTTTCCTGTTTTTAATTTAACACAACTTTTTCATGTTTTTCACCGTTAACTTGCCAATAACATTTTTACATTATTGGAACTCATTCCAATAATGTTTTAATATGGTTCACATTTAACGGATTCTGGGCACTGTTTTTTTGTGGCCATTTTCCGTGTCCCAAATGACTATCACCGACATCTTCGTTCAAGCCACAACACCCATAGATCCAGTTTTCTGTCATAACATAGCCTAGAGTAGGCCCACCAAACATTGTTTCTGAATAAGCATAAATTTATTAGGATTTCCGTCAATTTTACGACAGTTAGCGTCTTCATTTTTTGGGCTGTGTGTTGAGCCATTAATTTTACCCTGTAGATGCCCATATATTTCACTGAGAACATTGCCTACCTTGGGATCAAACTAGGCCAATATAATCTTAAGAAATTGCCACAATGAGAATTTGAGACTGGGGAAAACTAGCAGATGTTCTACTTTCCGAAGCATATATATTATGATATCGATACAATATTTTGCAAGGATATACATTGCTTTTTAAAATCTAACCGTTGGTCTCAATAGCATCTGATAACATGGCCACAAGTGTGCCGAAAAAATTCTTATGGCGGTGATCTACATCTTTGGCACACGATTGGAGGAGATAATCTTCCTTGACCAATCACACACACATTATCTGGGTCAATCACGTCTCTAGAGAGACAGACCAATAAACAAGTGACATTGATTCGGTAGTGGTTCAATGCTGGGCCAACATCGCGGAAGTGACCTATTTGTGATAGGATCCGTTAATTGGATTTCAGAAACCACCTGATAACGCTTAGCCTCATTGTACATGTTGTATGAGAGTTCTCTTGCAGCTGGCGCGCAAAGCCAAAATGCAGTATCTGCTCACTTTACAAGTAAGCACATACAGACTTTGCAGAGGAGATAACGTACTACAACGGATGGGGATGCTCAATCTGAGGCATATACGCCACTGATCTGCATACTCACAGAGCCACATGTAGGCGTACCCACCTGTGATTATGTAATAGGTTACAATGTAACATAACTAAGCTACTGACTGTGTTTTAAATCTATTTTATTTCTAAATACCTAAGGAATAAAAATGATATATTTGCTCTTTTCAGCTTAAACTATCCCAGATTGATATATTACATAATTCTCTACCTAGAAAATCGAGAAAATGCAATTTATTTCCCAGCATGGAGATAGTAGAGCCTCTACTATCTCCATGTTCTCAGCAAGCACAAATCAATCACTGTATGTTAATATTATATGGTAACTTTGTTACTGTGTTTTCTAAGTGATGGCGATGATCCGATGCTGGTTCAATGTTGTACCAGCGTTGTTGACGTTGGTCCAGCATTGATCCTGTATTGGGTCATTGTCCCCTGGTCGGTGTGTGACGTATAGCCTGGGCCTACGTCTAGGTATTAGTCTGCCGTACAGCTTGGCTGTCTAGACATCCCCATCCCGAGGTGAATAAATATCATAGATGACTATGCAACATGGTGATATGGTGATATTTTTGTATACTTTGATCAGTAACCTGGCATACCATTGTGACACTTTGTGTGTTCCTCGTGATCCACAGGTAAAGAGAACTCCTGTCACTCAGGCTGATCAAGGTGTGATAAACATTGGCACGTGCAGGACCCAGTGACTGAGCTATTATAATATTCATAGAGGTGACACGGCCCGGTTGGCCAACATATTACAATGGATCTGAGCCGCAATCAGGAGTTGCAGCTGCGCGTGGCAGCACATCATCTCGAGGACCCACACATCGCGTCAATAGACGACATGAGCAGATCTCAGTTGGAACGATTTGACGTGAACCTGTACCTTCACGAAGTGATCGGACAGCATGCCTTTACTCGCGATTGAGCTGGAATGTCAGTCAATCACTATCTGAACTGCTACCCAACTCCCAGCCAAGTCATGTCAATTGTAGTGTCGTTTGGGAACAGGGTATCGCAGACTCACTGCTGGCAAACTTACCATCACAGCTATCCAGTCTATCTGAAGAATGTGGAGTAACTGTCGATAACATCACTAGTCATACAGATTCCAGCTCCCCAAGGAGAGAAGAGTGACAAGAAGACGAACCTGTCATCGACAATTGCTTGCCCCGTCTCAAGTCTCAGCCAGCAGCAGGCGAAAGAAACAGAAAAAGAGAAAAAGAGTGTGCGAAATAGCACTATCAATTGCGCTAAGAAGACCCAAGATCTAATCATGGAGGACAACAAAGACTCGAATGCAGCTAATAACACCATCATTTTTTCAGATACACAGGTTGAGACAGTCACTCCAGACCAGGACAAGAAAAAAAAAGTCGTTTTAAGTCTAACATAAATGCAGCAGCACATAAACATAAACTTAGTCAAAACGGAACTGGTGCGGTGCCTAAAGGGTCTCGTACCAAATACTATATTCCCCATTGTAAATACAATGGGATGGAGACAGCTGCAGCTGAACTGTTACGCTGCGGTATGTGTATGCACTGGGTACATCCTATCTGTGCTGGTGACAGTCAGGAGGACACTGCTCATCAGGGAGCCTGGACATGTGCCTAGTGTCGTCAGATGCCATTACACATGTCCCAACTGCTAGCTGATCTAACTCAACTCAGATACGATGTAGCCAAAACCCAGAAATCACTGAACAGCTTGGAAACCAGTAACCGTGATCTGGTGAAACAGCTCGCTCTAAAGATAGGACCATGTGATGAGCTGACACATGAAAATGCTGGTTTAAAACAACGTGTAATAAAAGCCGAAACGCTCAATACTGCCAGTTTGAAAAAACTAGCAGCTAATGCTTCGAATCTGACTGACTGGCTAATAGGCGACTCTCTACTACGTAATATTGATTTAGATAACTTACCAAGAAATACCAAAGTGGAGTGTCTTCGTGGGGCCAGTATTTCAAAGGCACATTCATTCATTACGAAAAACAATTTAAAAGCTAACAAACTCACTGTACTTGTTGGCACAAACGATTGTGCAGACAAAGTCTCTCCAGAAGAAATTATCTGCGACTTCAGAGAACTAATTCAAAGTGCACTTCAAGCGGCTCAGACGGTCATCATCAGCAGTATTCCGCCTGTTGTAAACGACTCTGAACGCCAGGAGATTGCCGACCAAGTAAATGCCGCCCTTAGTGTGCTTTGTGAGGAAACAGGTGTCACATTTGTTAGTCATGATAATAATTTTAGACTGGCCGACAATTCAGTCAATGACTTAGTGCTAGCTGATGATGGTATCCACTTGAATGTTGCCGCTACCACACGACTTCTAAAGAATCTGGGCTTTCACAACTTGAAGAACTCTATTAAGAAGAAGTCAAGGCAGAATCACAGCACAAATAAACGACATACTAATGACAAGACGAGAAATTAACCGGAAAGAAAAGACAAACACCATGCAGTGATTCGACGAAGTGTACAATCTAATTATGCCCAAGTGCCCCTTTCAAACAATTAAAGACAGCACCCCAAGGAAAACAGAGATTCCCGCTGCTGGTATTGTGGGGAGACCGGACACATAACAGACTCTTGACGTCATGGTTACCGCATCACATGTCAGAGATGCAATAAAAAGGGACACAAACAAAAAAGCTGTACAGTTTATAGGAATCGGGCAATGATGATAGGGCCGCCATACCATCATTTTCTTTAGAAAAAAACTTACCTCTTCACATAAAACAAGCAAAGTTGCACAAGAAGAATGTGAGCCGATTTACGATGTTTGTGATTATATACATAATGATGCAGATTTAATTATTTCCAGAGATAAATGTTCTGATGAGGTTTTTAATAATGTATCAGATTTTATTCCAAAGTCTCTAAAAACTGCACATGGCTTAAAATTTGCCCATCTGAATATACGTAGCTTAAATAGTGTAACACTGAACAAAATTGACCAAGTTCGTATACTTTTAGAGAGTAAACCAATTGATGTTTTAGCCCTCTCTGAAACCTGGCTCAAGCCGAATGTATCCGACGAGGAAGTATGTATTGATGGTTACACCTTGTACCGTAAATATTGAGTTTCTGAGCAGAGAGGTGGTGGAGTAGCATTATATGTTAAATCTTCCATTCGACATGAATATTCTGATAAGCTAACCAAAAACTCAAATATTGAGGCCATTTGGGTGACAATTAAACTACCAAACTCTGCACCATTTAATATATGCTCGTTTTATCGTCCACCATCTGCCAGATATGATTATTATAATAACATGTGTGCCTTCTGCATGCATGCTTGAGTATAGCCTACATTGTAGGCCTACACGATAAGCTCATTCACGATAGCATAATCGAATACCATTATTTGTTACGCATGTCTGTCTCCGTTCTATCATCTGTACCAAAATACGAGGCAGTGTTAATTTTGTATGGCATAATATGTGACGTGCCACATCGGCACCCGACCTATGTCGGAGCTTTAGATTTCGAGTTATAGCCATGTTTTGTTAAAATAATATTTTTTTTGCTAATTTTCTTTTTTAACGCTGATCAAAAGTACAACTTCAAAGCAATATAAGTACAAAATATTGAAGATGCCCTAGTTTTATCTCTTATAAATATAAAAAAATGTTTAAATTTGCCCTATTTAAACTATTTATCCATTAAATTTAAACTTTGTAGGTCATTTTCTCAACATTTTGCGATATTTTGGGCTTAAGTTTCCAAATCTTGTTTTATCGATGATTTCCTAAATAATTGTAATATAATTATAATTTTTGGTACATTTGAAACCTGAGCGCTGGCTCTTCAAACCTCACTTACTAACTCATTTTCTATATTTTGTGACATGGAACTGGTTTTGATATGGCACGTCACATATTATCATTAATGTCGAACAAATTTGAAACCACTGGGGTGAAGTAGTGCTCTTTCAATTGCTCAATTAATTAACATGATTATTAACGTTTGCTAGAGTACAAGCCAATGATCAGACTCGCCGAATCATGACGTATCTATTATTTATATCAATATGTGAAGTCGGATCATTGCTTTGTACCCTAGCAAAACCTTGTGAAAATAGAGAATGTTTGAAAAAATGTGTGGGGGAGGGCATAATGTTGTTAAGTCGACATACCAGTAGGCCTAATTATGTTCGTTTGCCAAAACCTCACTGCGTATTATCTGATTATACACCGGTAATATACAATACGTGTTATCATTGGTTATGAGCAAGACTTGTGAATCATTCATCATTCGGCCTAGATGTAGTATGTATATAGCTATTTTTAAAATTTACAATGATTCCTGTAATAATGTCAAATATGTATCATTTTTCTGTGACAAGTGGATTATGTTTTGTAAGAGACAAAAATGGATGCGACATACCCGTGTTTTTACAAAGACCAGAAAAGCAGAGGCTTATTACGCGTCTGCGACGCTGACCCAACATTAAACCAGCATTGGTTGAACGTGTCGTGTGCGGGAGAGGCTTCCGTTTCGTACCTGTCGTGACATGACCCACAGTCACTCAGCCTGGGCTAATATTTGCACTACGGTTATCTGCCCCTAAAACATCTGCGACACGAGACATTTAACCAATGTTGGTTTAATGATGGTCCAGCGTCGCAGACGCTGGACCAACATTAAACCAACATTGGTTAAATGTCTCGTGTTTGCTGTGCGTGCAACAAGAGCAGCCCCACCCAGCGAGCGCAAGAAGTTGTCCCAATAATGGCACGATGTTGGTTCAGCGTCGTGTTCGTGGCTGGGAACGTAGTCAACCCTTTGTCTGCGAGGAGTGATGCCACATTAACTACATGTACATGATTGTATCGTCACCTTCAATATGTGACTTTACGTCCCGAACTATTTTTTAAGGGTACTAGGCTCTACTCTATTCTAATTGTAGTTGCCAAATAAACACTGATAATCATACAGAAATGTCAAAGTAGTTTTTAAATATATATATAACTGAGACGTTAGTTTTCTATAGAGCAGTTCAGTACTTAAAAGGTTCATACCCATGTTTATCATATACTGGATGTCAGTGAAAAATGCCAGCCCATTATAATCCCGTATTAGGCCTAGCATGATTATGGGGCTAGCATGATTAGGGGGGGGGGGACCAGTGTCATTAGCACATTATTTCACTTTTGTACTTTAATACAATTACAATGTAACGTTAGGCTATCATAATTCACCGTAAATCTAGCAGCGATACTCGATCGTGAAATTCGAAAAAAATGTTTCGAACTATTGAGAACAAATGGGAATGGGTGGCAGTATATTACAATGATTATACGCTGTAAAATTACGCTGTATGTTGTTAGAATATATGTAACATAATTTTCATATACTGTAAATGGACCGAGCTAAAACCTCCTAACCGTGTGTTTTCTTCACTTTGATTTGATATAATAACATTAAAAAAACACACCTTCTTTATTGTGGGAATCAGAGATATATTTTACATTTAACTTTAACGCCATGGACGTGATTACAATAGCTATATAGTTAAACCTAATGTCTCCGGTGTCCAGAACGTTAAAAGAACAGGTGTGGTGTTTTCTCGTCTTCTTCTTGACGTGTCTCATGCCATGATGAGAGTGGTGGACTCTACATTTAATAAGGCAACGGCTTCCCCCGCGGGCTGGAGAGTGCGTGCTGGCTCAGCAGGAAAGATGTCAAAGATGGGCTCTCTATTGTATTACCTTCAATCCTTAAAGCGCTGCTCAAGTTAAAATATATATATTTTTACCCACTTGATGTGTCTCGCTACCGCGATACAACATCAAGTGGGTAAAAATTCCATCTGTATAATTTTAATCAAAACATACGCCATACTACCGTTTTTAATGTTCATTTAATTATCCTTCAAATTCGCTTTAACCCTTTCAGTGCGGGGACCGTCTTTTGATTCTGCCGTCTAAAGACGCAGTGGACGCAGACCCATAGCATAGGTTTTTAAATGAAGCGGAAAGAGCTAACTAACACATTTAATCGATAATGATTTCCAGTTGGAAAAACCCTTTGGTCTTCACGGTTTGTACAAAAATATTTCAGCGCTGTAAGCATGGTAAGGGTTAACCCTTTAACCGCCAAATTATTCAATTTGAATTTTCACCCAATTGAAGTTGTGTCTCGCTGACGCGATCCACAACTTCAAGTGAGTGAAAATTATTCAGATTTGACAAAATAGAGGGTAACTCTTTTCAAATCTTGCTGGTTGATGTCACATTTATCTTTAACATATCTAAAATGTGGTACTTAATGTGCTAATAAAAAATTAAAACCCGAATAAATGCGGCACCGGCGGTTAAAGGGTTAAGGGTGATGATTGATTTATAATGTCGCGTAGCACTTTTACTGGGGCTATACGTATTTGGTAATGTTCTTATATGGATATCTTCGCAGCAAGGTTACCACAGACGATAGGGAGAAAATAAAATAAAGCATAGCTTAGAATGTTTATTTTTTTTTACACGGTTGCACTATTCTCGACCAGACGTCATTGAAAAAACAAATATATATTATTTTGTATATTTTTATTATAGTTAATATAATTTTGCTTCAGATTTATCATTGACTCAATCAAACACAGTACACTGACCCTATGTTTGGTAGGCCCTTATGTTGGTCCACCATCTACGACGTTGGCCCAGCATCGAGCCAACCTAAAGTAAACCTCTTTTTTCTAGGTCGCACGTGCCCAAATTATGATATCACCTGTCCGGGAGGTAAGACTTTGTTGCCGACTTATTGTAGTAGCTGGCGCTGGTGTTAGTGGTAACGACTTGTAATCATACATTATAAATCAATGTGTTTTTTTCCCATGTTTATTGTTCTCTGCATAATTCCCACAGGAATTTAGTGGACTGACTGAACTTCGCAGTGGTACAAGAGAAAGAGACTCCCGTGTTTCAGTAGCGTATACCCAGAATAGGAATACAATGTATATGAATATTTAAAAAAAAAACAATTAAATCGTGTACCGGTAAATATTATAAAATGGTGTACTTTTGTTGTAAAATTACGACATGAGGGCCATGGCTGAAATTAATAAAATGATATATCTTCACTCTGAAATAAAGAGGGGTGAGTATCCCTGGATACACATCTGTATTTGGTGATAATACATTTTGACCCCTAGCATACATAGCGTCGTACGTATGTATGGGGCACACACGATGCTATGGGTGCTAGGGGTCGATTCATTGATTTTTCTCCGTGTGTGACCTACACAAGGAATGTGAACATTAATTAATAAGCACCACACCGTCATTAGTTACATGTGCTAATATAAGTACTCTTAGTTACATTATGTGTTCGGGTCTCCTTTATTATGATCTGCAAAGCCAAAGGAAAAGGCAGAATCTGCTTACTTGTACTTACTTGTAAAGTAAGCAGATACTGCCGTTTGGCTTTTTAAATTTGCATCCATGGGTCTTTCGTGAATTACTAGACTTGGACAATGTCTGAGCTAGTAACACTGAATTCTAGAAGATTCTAGAAGATTTTGTTGGCAACATTTATTCAGCGACGAAACAACTACGAATTTAACATGTTTAAGGACATATCAGCGGGTGTTGATCTGTTGATTGGGAAGGAAACTTTTCAAGACCCGAAATATTCTAAGGGGGGGGGGGGCTGACCAAGTGCATAGCCCTTTGGAGCCCTCGTTTCTGGATGAATTTCTGAAGATATGTATGCATACCTGCTCGGAAATTACTATGATAAATCTTTTATTGATTTGACCTTATTTATGGTTTCTTTCAAGTATGTAAACCAAACTCCTGTGCGAGTCCACTAGGCCTAATACTGGGGGCCGCTTGTCATTGTGTAGTTTGTAGTGCCTGTCACGCCGGAGCTCGGGGTTAGCTCCCACTCTTAGTATTTATGTTTCAAAGAAACTAAAAGCTTCTTGCCATGCTTACCCGTCTACCAAAAATTGTGAAATATTTGTGAAGAATCTCCCTCACCGTGGTTGGCCTCAGACCGCCAGGCTTCGAAGTTAGTAGGCCTATCCTGCCTGGATCTAATCTAATCAGAATATCAACCATCACAAGAATGTTTTCCTGGCCAGACTGTTAAGCACATGCACAATGGTGGCCTAAATCTTCATTCGATATTTTTTGTGTCAAATAAGTGGAATGAACGTGTACGTGTACAAATATACACTCCCTACAGTGCAAAGTGGCCGACCATGTGGTTGGGGGGATACTACACACCGTGCTAGATGCAGTATACATGTAGCAGGTAGGCCCCTGTGTGCTAAGCTTTTATTTTAAGAGAACAAACAACATACGTCATCATGTGTAATACAGGTCAACATTAAAAATACTCACACTTGTAAATGTAATAAATATATCACATGCCGTAGTCATGCATATTATATGCAGGGAATGCACATAGTACACAGTACATGACTGTGCACGTGACATAATACTCTCAGAAAAAGTGACAGCTTTGCTTTTTCTGAGAGTATAACACTGGCTTAGCCGGCTGCAGTTATATACTTTTCAGTTTTGTTTATTCATATAATCATGATAATTGTATGTGACTGATCTTTGCTTTTAAATATCCTTTTAATTTTATTGTATTACCATTGTAAATAACGATGGTTGAAGATGAAGAATGTGTTGACCAGTATAAGATACATGTGTGTAATTGTTCGATACCAAGCTTCAACACTGTTCAACGAAATGCCTCTGTTGGATATGGTATTGATCCTATTATAAGCGTTATATATGTTGTATTATTCAGAATGGTTATGTACTATAAACGAAATACATGTAGATTATCAAAATAAACACTGACCATGCTGACAGGGTATAACAAAAGATGCAGTTTAAAAACTTTTTAAAACGATACCAATTTGCAAGAGTGTTAACCAAATGTGTCGGGGTACTGGGATGATTGCTAGTAGTAGTACTTTTTGCCCCATCCAGGGAGGGTCATTAGGGATCTGTTTCGTCAGTTGCATGTTGTATGGCATGGTACGGAAGCACTAGTCTACAGCAATCATCCAAGGGAAGCTGCAGCCTCCTCGTATCTGGCGTGCGGATTGCCAGTAGCGCACCCTGGTTCCTCCGCTCAACTGCGGTGCTAATGCAGCTCTCGCATTAGTGCTGGCGCTGGTGTAGGCTGTGGTAGCCTTAAATAACCGGCAATAGCGTGTTTGACATTAGGTCTCTCACGTGGGATGAATAAAGTTACCCAGAGGGAGTTATCCTTCCTATTGTTACTCTTGGGACTATCCGACCCGAGGATAGCTAAGCTGTGCGAAATGCCACGGAGTTTCAGCAATAAATTGCACAGCGAAACCCAAGTCTCCGGCCGTCTGGGCATGTCTGGGGGTAGATCCCCTAGCCATGCCCAGAACCCCTTATCGGGCGAGCAGAGGAAAACACTCAATAACCCACCATGCCCTATCACTTCCACCCCCCCCCCCCCCTCACATCATCACCTGTACATCATTCATCTCATCAATTGACTACAACGTTTTTTATCGTTTTACAATGTCACTTAAAAGACCTTTTGTGCCGAAAAGTGACGTAAGGCAATGATTTACTACAACTATTCACCAAATGTGTCTATGTTTGAAGGGACAGCAGTATCTTACATGTACATACAACTGTCAAGAAACAAGTAAAACTGTCGCGAGGCGTTTTTTTATCAAGTTTGGGGCTCCACATGTACGGTATACATGCAAATAACATTCAGTTCGGCCAAATAATGTCATTTTATTCCACGTAGTAGGGCGTTTGCGTCATCAATTTCTTACTGCGTCAGCAATTCCGTCTTGCATGGAACAAAAATCGACGGGGTGCACCTTGATCTCGCCATAAGCCATCTATGCCAGGTGTACAATGAGAGGCCCCGGCCGAAGCGTGACACGTTGACCCCATATTGGTTTAATGTTGGGCCGCCGTCTACGACGTCGACCCAACATTAAACCAGTATGGGGTCAACGTGTCGCGTTTGCCGGGTATTGATTAATGGCTCCGTTTGTTAGAAGACATGTCAACATGCCTCTGAAGAGTGAGTGGCGGACAGCAATCTCACGGAGTGTTTTTAATATTGATTGATCAATAGCCCACTTCGTTTTGTTATCGCCCACTTGACGTGTCCGTTAATTAAAGCAGCGTTAATAAATTATCATTATTATGATTATCAACACTCGGAGGGGACCAGAGTATTGTGAAAACGTCAATGATTGATGTGATAGCAGCAGTTTTTACGATATTTGAAGTTTCTGTCGAAACTATTTTTTATTGAATACTTAGTTGTATGTCATGTAAAACTATATGAAATGCCTAGACCTGCCTAATTATTGGACATGTCAGATCACGTCATGTTAAAGAGATTCGCCAGGCGACCACCCACGGTCTGATAATTTGGAATCAGGGCCTGTTTCCCCCAACATCTTGGTAGTGGGGATTAACTTGGCTTATTTTTATTTTAACCATCAAAGCGCTAAGTTTGAAAGTTTAATAAAGAGGCTAAAAACGACAATAATAGTTAGTTAATACCGGTGTAAAGGTTGATAGTCACGATAAATCTTAACTTTTGAAAGCAAGATACAGTTAATATAACGTAAAGTTACATGTGAGTTGAGACAAGTCCATTTTTGGCCTTTAAATTATAATTACATGCTCCTACATGCATGACCTTCAAACATTACATATCAACCATTAAGATAAAAAAAATGATTATTCTTAGTGGGATGTCCCATGAAACGGCATTTAATACAACCAGGACTGTATTATCTTTGTTTGTTTTACTGCCAGCTGTGCACAGAGCATAATAGTGTTTCTAAATTTCATATTGCAGAGTTATTTTACCTGCATGATCATCCCGTTACTTTCAAATTTTATTTTTTTCACACATACTTATGTATGCTTAGGTGTTTAATAACACGATTTGCAAAGAATTTACGTTTGTCTACTTCCAGTATCTGCGTGGTGGACTTTGGTACCCTTGAAGGTTTTTTAGAAAATGTACGTAATCCAAGATGTCAGCGGAGATCTTAAAAAATAATCAAGTGTGACATGTTATTTCTAACTAATTTGTGCCATGGAACCACTGTGTTAGCCAGCGACCCGTGCACCCGTTTTTGTGCATAGAACCTATTTTTGGCCTTTAAATTCTAATTACAGGCTCCTACATGCATGACCTTCAAACATCACATATCAACCATTAAGGTAAAAAAAATGACCATCACTGCAGGGCTCCCACTTTGGGGAAAACCTAGAAAATGAGTCTCATTTTTTCCTCTCATATCAGGGAAAAGTCAATGAACTGCAGAAATCAAGTAATTTGATGAGCCCCTTGAGGGCTAAGGTTGTCAGTCTGTTGTTTTATGCATACTAACATTGCCGCGACTGTGCTTAACCTGTTGCAGAACATCCACACATTCTATTGCTATAAAATTACTAACAATTAAATACTCTTGCGATGATTGTACCATACATTGATTTGTCACAATTGAATTCCACTCTCTGACCACGAATGTAATCGCTAACCACGAATTTGCTCGCTACTTTTGCAGGTTTTCTTCAAAAACATTCAATTAATTAACATTATTTATTTAGCACCACACATTTTTAGGTCATAATTTGTAAAAAAAATAATTACCCATCGGCCTGTGTCTGATGCGACATCCACATAATTATATACGACTTGTGTGGGTGTTCATATTATATACGACTTATATACGACTTATGTGGGTGTTCATATAGGCCTAAACATGCTAAACACGGACACGTAGGCCTACATCTTTAATTTTTGTTTGCATTAATGTACATAATGTAAAATTTTGTTATAGCACTTTAACTCACGCCAATCCATCTTTTTAATTGTACATTATACGAATATGATAGTCACATCCACTGAAATAACACCGGGGGGGGGGGCATTTTTGCCGTGTTCGTATTCGTATTTGTATTCGTAGAATATTTGCTTTAATCCTTAAAGCGCTGGTTTTTTTAATCTTGGAGACCAAAGGGTTTATTTCAATTTGAAATCATCTTACATGTCTTATTCAGCTCTTTCCGATTCATTTGAATACCGGGTACTTATGTTATGGGTCTACGGCCATGAGAAAATATATAGATAGACTTAATAGACTTGAGTCGTCAGAACGTCAGATTCTGACGACTAAAGTCGATCCCCGCGCTGTAAGGGTTAACCCCTATGAGCTCTGATCTATTCAATATTAATTTTCAGTCATTTGAAGTTTTGCCTCGCTACCGCGATGCACAACTTCAAATGACATATATATCAAATGACATAATTATATATCAGTATTTCAAGATTCGAGACATATTTTACTTTTAATAACTGGCTAAATAAAGGTGCTTATAAAAACACGGAATGTCTACTGTAGTCGACATCAGTCCTCCACGGATTAATACTGTATCTTTAGTGTAGATTAGCTTGAACACGTTGTTGTTAACAGCACTGGATCATATCCACTGCATACATGTATAGTGTACGCGAACGTATGTCTATATGTATGCGGTTTAAGAATATGGATCGGGTGGATCCGTGCCAAGCTATCAGAGGGCGCGGGCAACGTCGGCGCAATGCCGGGCCAGCGTCGTCAGACGCTGGCCCGACATTGCGCCGACGTTGCCCGTCCAATTTGAGTGGAGTACTTGCTGACAGCAGCCTTTTACATGTAACGGGGCCCAGTACTGTGTCAGTGTGGCGGAGGCGCGCGTAATCACCTCGCAGAGAGGACACATCCTATCGCCGGGGTCGTATCCAGCAGGATCAGATAGACATCGCGGATCCGTGCTGCATGGATCACAGATACATATCAGACTGTATGAGCTCCGTGACGATCCTGTCTTATTTGGCTTTGAAGGCTACTATTTTGTTACTCTGAGTTACCGAGGATTATACGCTCTTACAAGTGTCATTCTGCCACTATTTAGTGTCACCAAAGGAATCCTTGGTATCACTGAGATTCTTCTGTGTCGTCGTACAGTTTGATATCATTGATACAACCAAAGAACTTGGATCAATTTATTTGATACAACCATAGACAAGGACTGTATAATTTTGCATACTAGCTGCCAGTATATAGACTATACTGCCACCAAAGAGAGCAGACCATACAACTTACAGTTTGCTGTACTTCGGCAGGTGCCACTATTTTACATGATACTGCTCAGTGATCTAGCCTTCTAACGGTGTTTAGGTATGTGAAACATTAATATTTTTACAGTGATTAGCACCATGTAGAAAATGTTGATGGAGTCGTTTTGTGTTTCCAACTATCAGTCGAGTCTAAACAGCTCCTTCCACTGGATACACACGAAGTTGTTACGACGTTGAATCAACGTCAGTGACGTTGATTCAACGTCGTAACAACGTCGTGTATCCGGTGGTGTACTGCTTCATTTCCTAGGGCGAGGGCCCTAGGGTAGTGGTTAGCACCGATGCCTTTCACGCCCGAGTCCGAGGTTCGTTTCCCGGTCTCGGCGGTTTGAAAGAAATTAAATGTTTCTATTCCGCTCACTCGTAAAGATTCAATATTGTGAGGAGCCTCCGTGACCGAGAGGTAGCGTTCTCGGCCTCAGACCCCCAGGGCTCGAATTTCGAATTCTGTGTCTGGAGGGCAGTGTCATCTCATTTATTTCACCATCCTCAGGGGATTCTTCTGGCCCATTTTTAACCTATATATGCACAAAAGTGGCCTAAAGCTCGATTCATTTTATTTTTGCTTCATTTTCCAGTTAGCTTTAACCAGCCGTGGCGAGGAATCTCCTAAAACGAACCTCCCTGAACTTATATTATGGATCGTGCTCATGGATTAACACCCCAGTAAACACGAGAGCCAATGTTGTTTTAATGTTAGGCCAGCGTCAAGGACGATGTTCCAACAATAAGACAGATAGATATATATTTTACAGACATAACTACAAAGTCATTGCTGACTTATTTGTCAACAGCATTGGCTCACCATCTCGTTTTTGCTGGGAAGTAGGCCTAATATTCGAAATACATGAATAAGGGTATGGCTATGTGTTTCTGTTATTATGCATTATGCATATTAACAGAAACACATAGCCAGCCCCTATTTATGTATATCAGCTATGCCATAGCTGATAAAAGTATCTCTTCAGACCATATACCATCCTTCAACCCTCCAACTACTGCAACACGGGCCCAGCATATTAAACATGGTTAACTCCTGGTTTATAAAGCCATATATGATAAAGAGAGAAAAGTCCTATTTCATTGTGTTTAAACCAAGGCAAATTGAATCAGATTCTATTTTCCTTGATTAACCCTTTAACCGCCAAATTATTCAATCTGAATTTTCACCCACTTGAAGTTGTGTCTCGCTGACGCGATCCACAACTTCAAGTGAGTGAAAATTATTCAGATTTGACAAAATGGAGGTCAACTGTTTTCAAATATTGCTGATTAATGTCACATTTTCTCTTTGACATGCCGCAAAGGTGATACTTAATGTGGTAATGAACAACGAAAACCCGAATATATGCGGCACCGGCGGTAAAAGGGTTAAAACGGGGAGGTGTGAAGACACCTCCCCGGTTAAACCAATACAGGAGCAATGTTTCGTATTCCTTATTACTGTAAAGCCTTCAGTGTGAGCGCATTTAGCCTAATTGTACCTCCCAAAAATATTTCCGCGATTTCTGTTGATGTAGATAGCTTTAAAAACCTTGAGCTGACCAGAAACAAAGTGAGATCCCGCTAACTATCATTTCCCATTAAGTTGACGCCCTGCCCGGCGCACCAGCATGCGCAAGATGTTGAGCCAATGTTGGCGCATTCCGCCCGCACTGGTTTAACCCTTAGAGCACTGAGCCAAGAAATTTAATTTTTCAGCCACTTGAAGTTGTGTCTCGCTACCGCGATCCACAACTTCTAGTGACTGAAAATTTGTTTTATTTGCAAAATCTAGGTTTAATATAATATAATGTATATAATTATCACAGATTTGAGACATATTTAATTTTTAAAACCTGGTTATGCAAGACAATTAAAACATGAGAAAACAATACTATAGTCACATCAGTGTGCTAAGGGTTAACATCTCGTGTCTTCTGGCGCGCGTGTCAGCGTTTGCCTTGACGGGAGACGATATTTCCTGGAATGCCAGCGGTGAACCCACATGGATCACAGTATAGTCATGTGTAGGCCTAGTATAGGGTAAAACAAATCGTACGTTCTTGAAGATTCTTTCGATATTGCTGGTTCTTCTGCGCCGTATACAGACTTAATTGAAGCCATCCACAAGTCTGTTGTCTGAGACGCTGGCCTCACGTTAAAACAACATTGGGTCAGCGTTCCCTTTTTACTGGGGATTTTATACACACATGTAGTCGAGGCAGATTGGCATGTATAACTTACACGTATAGTAAACTAGTATGGTGGTAGCTGGTGTGTATCTCTGGATCATGTACGACAGTCTGTCATACAAGCAGCCAAGGATAGAAGCAACAAATCTGTAAGTCAAAGTTTTTATACATAGAGCCTGTATTACGTTACATTCAATCCCGTAATTAAACATCCTATTTCTTCCTTTCTACAGGCGACGACAGGGCATGCTTTAGGTCTAATATATTTTTTATTTCTGGATGGGTTTTTTTACACTTTCACTTGTTTGGTGTACTTTTCCTGTACGATGTTCCATCCAGACTGAAGAAGTGTTAGCCATGAAATAGTGTTTTAACATATTTAATATGGTGTGGTATCAGAAAAGTATTATGGATTTTTCAATAATTTTGGTAGAACAGAGTTTTGTATAACTCTCTTTGTATAACAATTACATGTGGGCAGTGGTGGTTTAATGTTTAGCCAGCGTCGTAGAAGGTGGGCCAGCATTAAACCAGCATCCGGCTCAACGGCACATCGATCCAATGTTGGACTAATGTTGGGCCGACGTCGTCATACTGTAAGATACTGTTACAGCCTACAGTAATTCAGAAACCTTTTGATTAAGTGATGTACGTGTATTTAGGCATTGTACTGTTTTACTCTTGTAAATTACTCTTACCAAGAACTTATCTTACATACGTCACCCAAATTTCTCTGGAATTCCACTCCGCTACAACGGTGCGTGCATCATATGTTGGTCCAGCGCCTGCGAATAGGTATGACGTATAATGTTTGCTTGGTAAAGATGCCAGAGTACCTGCCACTTAAAATGGTTTCAAAATTATCCTCGCTTTGAATGCTGAACTCAACCCAGTGGCTCCCGTATGAGTTCGGCATTTAAAGCGATGAGTAATCTTATGATTTACGATGATGACCCTTGGCCTCAGGGCCAACCTGTCATATAGGCATGTTCAACCCTTTGATGTGCTGAGATCGTCTTTAGTATTCGTACTCTCATTTGACAGTGGAATTTATAATCCTGCAATGAACATGATGAACAGTTTTGGAAAAAGAAAAAGAAAACTAATGTATTTGGAAAAAAACAGTTGACATTACGAATTTATATCACAATACCCATTTTTGTAATATCCCCATTTTATCACCTTTGTGAATGTATTTGTTCCAAAATTAAAAACTGCAGTACTTTTTACGCTGTCTTTAGCATTTACTCACGATTTTTGATCACGGATTTAATTGACTAACCTTACTTGTTTCTCGATTTTTCTTTAAACATTGTTTCAATAAGAGATTTGATCTTCAGGTTTGAACTTTAAACATGTTAAATTGGCGGTAATCTTTTAGGCGTCAAGATATACACAATTGTTTCGAAAAGAATTTTTCGATAACGGTCGCCATGGTTACAATAAGTATATCATTAACACTTCATCCTGACATAGACATACTTATTTGACCTTTCCTACATATAATGTTTGCAAAACAATCAATAAAGGGCCTATTAGCATGATTAGGGATACTGGTGATGTGGAGACTGAGACCGCTATCAAAAGAGCCACCATCTACATGTATAAGATATTTCCTTTAAATTTGTTTCGCTACTGCGATCCAGAGCTTCAAGCTTTATTCGGATCTCGTATCAGTTTCACAGATTCAACCCTTTCAGGTCTAAAGATACCATTGTCATCTTCATCCATTACAAGCCGCGAATTGGCGAATTGTTGTCGCAATTCTCGACTTGTAGTGGATGAAGATGACTTGAAGTGGGTGATAAATGAAAAAAAATATTGTTATTATTCAAACAGTACCTTGATAGTTTCATTCCAAAACATCTAGGTGTAGGAAATTAAGGCATTCCTCAGAGATGCAAAATGGTGCTTTGATGCATAGTGAGGGTTTAAAGGGCGGGACCATTTTTTATTTTTAGAAACTTGTTGTAAACACAAGTGTGAATGAAAACACAAAAATAGAACTACAGTCGACATCAGGGCTCAAGGGGTTAAAATGTGTCACAGAAATGTTGAAGCAGAACAAGATGAAGAGATAAAAAAAGAGATAAAGAGAGAAACGCTCTGTGATTTATTATTTTGCGATTTTTTCACACATGTATACAGTGACACACGTTATGTAGGTTTATCTTGCTTATGGGTAGGCCCATTGTTGTGACTCAGTCATCAGAAGGTGCATTATTAATTGTCCCTCAGCCCATAATCTGCTCTGAGCCGCAGTTACATGTTATATCTGGTTATATCTGGTTGACATGAACATGGTAGAAAATCTATTGCACAACATGGTGTCACAAGCGCGTCTGTCAATCAAATGTACATGTATTGTTTGTTCAACTTATAGTTTAGTTATTACCACAGAACATATGCCTTCATGGTTAGTAACCTAACTATTACTCAAAATCACAGTTCATTAAAATATATGGATAATTATGCCTTTTTAAATCAAATTATGTATGTAATGTTAAATTTGATTTACTATATGGTCGAATTGTTGAAAAACGGTTTTGTGCCGTACTGGCCCAATGTTGGAACAAATTCTTTAACGTTTTCCAGTGCTGTATAGTAAGGTTACCCCTTGTCCTGCTAGACCTGAATACGCTTTCAAGCAAATTTGAGAGGTTTAACAAACTGATAAAATACCATCGAATTTGAGAAGAAATATGTATACATGCTAGATGAACATTCACTTCATTCCCAATAACTTAGATTTTATCAGCTAATAAAACAGAACTAAAAAAGACTTTAGTCGTGATCAGCAGCCAAAGGGTTAAATCACAAATTGACTTATTTTAATAACTGAGCTTATATCACAAATAATTTCATCATTTTCAGTGGTCTTTTATTATTTGGTTGAATCCTTGTATATATATATACGGGTCTAGCAGGACAAGTGTTAATAATAATAATAATGTAATGTAATGTATGTAGTTATAATATAGTTTGTCTACCGTATGTTACAGATGCTGTGTAGTAAAGGTGAGATGGGGTTGCTGAGGCAGGTGACGAGGGCGTATCTCCATCCCGTGTACTACTAGGTGTCACTGCTCAGTGTGACTACACACTGTCAGCCACCTCGACATGCCCTCCCCCAAAAAACAGGCCAGTCCCAAGACGAGACAGGAGGACGGCCGACCCAATAAACAGTACGTTATTACCTTGTTATCTCTACTCATATTCAGTAGATCAGAAATGACGTTCGCTGGGGGTACGCCCCAGAAATTCTGGGGCGTACCCCCAGAGAACGTCATTTCTGGTCCATATTTAAAATTTTGCATGTCAAGTATGGCATGTTGAATATTAATATTATATATTATATGTCAAATTTCACATGTCTAATATTACATGCCCGATAAAACTAGTCAATAATGAATATATGTCACATGTGTCAAATTTGATGTCAAATATGATTTGTCAAATGTGATATAATGTTATGTCATATAGATGACAATGTTAAATGTAATGTGATGTCAAATATGACGAAGTCATACGTCAAATGTGATGGCAAATATGAAACGTCAAACTATGTCAACTAGGACATGTCAACTATGTGAACTAGGACATGGCAAGCTATGTCAATTGGACATGGCAAACTATGTCAACTATGTCATGTCCAAATATAAATTGTGATGGCAAATATAACGTGTCATATGTGATGGTAAATGTGATGTCATTATAAGATATGTACGACATGCCAAATATGCTATACTCATATAGGTTGATATACATATAATTATGTAAACCTTGTCTGCCATGTATACAAGACCATGTACAATGTAACTCATGCACATAGTCTACTTTTCTGACAACCATATGCACATGTGAACTTGACGACATGGAGAGATTATGATTGTGTGTGAAGTACACGTTTGAAGGATAGCTGATAAGTGAAGTTCCCCTGTGCCAGATCCAGGATCTGAAGAAGTCTGCACCGGGGGTTTGGGGGACATGTCCCTAAACTTTCCGCGTGAATTTAGGGCATTTTTTTAAACTGGCGACTGGAGAGACTCAATATTTGATCTTGGGCCAGCGTTGCAGACAGTGGGTCAACATTAAGCTGACACTGGGTCAACGCTTTGTGTTTGCGAGTGGAGTTCATCAACACTTATAAAATAAACCCTGCGAGCCCTAACACATGCAGCGTACATATTCCAGTATATAGGCTTATAATACTCGCTGCCAAGTTTCAGCAATTTACCATAAAATTGAAGGCGAGCGACACGGGGCGTTAGCTTTGTTCTACTAGGAATATTTCCACTGCAATTAATAAAATATATATATTTAAACAAATGTAAGCACTAATCACGACTACATTCGTTGTCAACACTTTTTTTCATGTCAAATCCTATGTTCAATTAGTAGGAATTATTGTAAATGCTATACATGTTAGCAGAAATGCATAATACAGAATAATTAAGCATTTCTGATGTTAAGCAAATATGAGTAATTTTCAGCCATTTGAAGTTCTAGTATTTTTTATGTTGGACATGCATATATATCCGAACTAAGAAATCGGGAATTTCGTCTCTATATCTAGCTTAACTGATAAATGCGCAGCTTAAATTTTTTTTTTCATTTCTAACTCTAATCTATGGACATGTTTACATCATCTGGTCATATTAAGAAGTCAAAATAATTGTAGTCTGATTGAGCCCCTTTAATATAAATATTTTTCGTCATCAGACATGTTAGAAGCTGCTTCTACAATGTAAATTACGTTAGTAATTCCAGCCTCAAATGATGGGGACTTGTGCTAACCGAAAATTCGACTGAATACGGCTTCTTCGAATGAGGTACATACATATACCTTTGGTCCGGTTTAACCTATAATATACAGTACATATCTGTGCTGCATACATGTAGTATAGACATACGCATATATATAGAGTACATAATATTATGTCAGTACATATATGTATATACATTTATACTGCACTATATTACATGTATACTAAATATATAATTATGTATGCCAATCTGACTTATTGGTCCACATTATATAAAAGGCGCTTGAACTTGAATCACTGATTTTCAGAGGACAACTTTCCACTGAATGACCGTTCCTATGACGAACACAACACAGAACCCTCACACAATCACAGGACGCTGAGCCAACGTCGCAGACATTGGCTCAGCGTTGAGCCAACGTTACTTTTTGCAGACTGCGGATTATCGTAATATTTACCCGAGTGGCCTACATATATCACTCAACCCTTCCACCGCTAAATTCAAGAATTTTAATTTTCACCAACTTGAAGTTGTGGGTCGCGGTAGCGACACACAACTTCAAGTGGGTGAAAATTACTCATTATTTGTTTAATTTGGGACCCAATAATTTGCAAATCTTTCTGTTTAAACGCTCATTTCGTTTCGAATAACAGGGATTTGATCTGTTAATCGAGTATATTAACCCTTAGAGCACTGAGCTATTCAAATTAAATTTTCAGTCACTTGAAGTTGTGTCTCGCTACCGCGATCCACAACTTGAAGTGACTGAAAAATTTGTGTGATTTGGAAATTTAATTCCCAACATATATCAGTGTTTCAGGATTTCAAACATATTTTACTTTTAACAACTGACATACCTGTGCTAATAAAATACAGAATGTCTACTGTGAACGACATTGACATTGTTATATGGGCTAATAGCGACCATAGTCGCGCTTAGCGGGTTGGTGGTTATAAGCTGCCTGGACATTGTCATATTGACAATTTCCGGTCGGTATTACGAGTTAAGGATCGGTATCATGGCCAGATAATCCTCGAGCCGATATGTCCCCCATTGTCTGGCGGAACTGGCCCAATGGCCCTGTCACACCTCTATAATATAATAAAGGCAAGCTATAACCGCCCATGTATATGCATTTTTAGGGTAAGTTTGTAAATTAAAATTGATACCCTGAATATATAGGCCTACGCTGAGTAGCTTGTTCTTAAACACAGATTATGGCAGTAAAATGTTTACCATACAGCTTATAATCATGATAATTATGTCTATACATTTCTTGAAATCTGCAGGGATAATTGACAAACACCATATGTTTTACTTTGGCTGAATCTCTTTTTATTTCGAGTGGTTTAAATCATCCCCTAGGAGATACATGTAAGTGACAGATACATGTAGGACAGTTTATATCCTAGAGGGAACGTCGTCCCCTTGGATATGAAAGGGTGTATCTGTCACTTAGCAAAGTGGCAGAAACACCCTTTCATGTCCAAGGGGACGACGTATATGTACAGTTTGTATATTGTCATTGCGTTCTGTGAACCAAGGATAATAGAACCAGATGATTCTATATATTTTCCTTGTGTGAACAGACGGATTCTACTTGAATGTTTGGCTTTCTTTATATTATTTAGATTTTAGCTTCTGACCAATACTTATATATTTAAAAACAGATACAAAAAATATACATATTATATCATTAAAATATTATATACAACATTGGTCGTCCTGCGCTAGAACAGGCGTATGGAACCTCTGCTAGCTAGGCAGCAACTATATTTATATTCATTTATGTACAAAAAGTATAAGCATAAAAGTATAAAAAATTGATAGATAATATTATGAGTTTCCCGCGCCAAAACCAGAGATAAAATAACTACATAATATTATAAATAGTAGCAAAAAACACACTCTGGAAATCGTAGAAACCTATAAAATAAATACAAGTAGAATATTTTTATAATCAAAATATGCAAGCTATAATAATTGTCATGCTTTTACCTTTTCATCACTATATAAAATTATTACGATTAGTCTAAAAACCATCGGCTGGCGTCAGCTCGTAAAGCCGTCGCGCTACCGAAACACAATGTATAAATACCAATAAAAGGCGGACACGATGTTCTTTCGTCAACTGCCAACACCTACGTTAGCATCAGAACCATCCGTCGACCTCGCTGTCGCTTTCTGGCTGTGTGTTTTATTCATCTCCTCTCACAATAGTCGATCTTGATCTTAAAACCAAATAAATAATTTTAATTTTAGTAATCAGCAGTTTCAATAAGAGTGGAAAATTATATATCAAGAAATGTATCAGCGGAACAGAATTATATGCGGTAAACGTTTCTTTGTCAAAACTGTTAAGCCTTTCCTATTGCAAAGTAAAAAATAGGTGCCGCAGACAGTAAATTGTGTCCAGTTTTCTGTAGCGAAAAGTTATGCAATTATGCCCATTTGCTAATCAATTTTGAAGTGGATTAACAAGATATTGATACATTCATGAATGATACGAGTCAAAGCGTGAATGAGAAAATTGCTGATAAATTATTTTCAAATAAAATGTTCCAGCGGGATCAGACGAACGTGTGTGTGATGTTAAAAATAAAGAGAGCCCCAGCGCGGAGAGGATTAACCCTTACAAAGCTGAAATGCGTTTTATAAACCATCAATTTGAAGTCATCATAAATGTCTTAGTTAGCTCTTTCCGCTTCATTTGAATACCTATGTTATGGGTCTGCGGCCATTATAATTTCCTCATTCTTTCAGCGCGGGGACCGACTTTAGACGTCAGAATCTGACGTCTACAGACGTCAGATTATGACGTCTAAATTCGGTCCCCGCTCTGAGAGGGTTAAATGGATCTTGACGTGAGGCATGCCTGGAGTCAAAGGGATCACATTTCAGGATATTAGCGGACGGCGCCAATCCCGGTGCGGCTTGGTGCAGCGGGAAAAAAGATCAACGATCCCGATGATCCGCATCAACAGACACGCCATTCTTAACATTCCACCCAGTGGTGTTTTATTGTTTGACCAACGTTACAGACGGTGGTCTAACATTGAAACAACATTGGGTAGACGCCTTGAGATTGCTTGGATGATTGAACAAACCCAAAAAACACGAGACTTTGACCCAATGCTGGTTTATTGCTGGTCCACCGTCTCCGACGCTGGCCCAACATTAAACCAATATCGGTCAATATCTCGTGTTTGGTGGGAACGTTGAATTAATCATATTAGTAATTGGGAACGTTGAATTAATTTTATTTTCATTGAAGCCTCTTTCAATTTGAGTGGCACTTAGGACACTTTATATCCTGGGGGACGTTTTTTGTCATCGCAGTTTCTGGGGAGATTGCTACCGCCTTCCGTGAACAGAATGCTACATGTACGTAGTCATAGATGTTTGGCTTTCTGATTGATTTTCTGAGCCAGTACGTGTTTTAGTTCTTTTTTAATTCTACGATTCTATAATCAATTCTACAATACTCTGGAAAACTTGTGAAGTTTTAGAAGGGTAAATTTTTTTTCACATAAACTACATAAGGTAATATAGGCCTATAAAGTAGGCTAATAGCCATGATAACTAAAATCATAAAGCGTGAAACACACCAACGTGATTGCTCGCACGGACTATTTTGATCATTGCCACAACGATTTTTTTAATTCACGTACGCTTTTTATTTTATTCATTTGACAGATAAAATGAAACTAATGAACGGCACAATGGAACTCAGGCTTTCATCGCGGGGATCGTCTTTAGACGTCAGAATCTGACGACTAAAGGTGATCCCGGCACTGAAGGAATAATATATTAATAGTGACCGTAGACCCATCACATAAGTATTCAGTGCGGCGGAAAGAGCTACATGTACATGTACCTGTAGGCTAACTAAGACATTCATGATAATTTCAAATTGAAAAAATACCTTTGTTATCTTGGTTTATGTAAACTATTTCAGCGCTTTAACATGTTTGAGGGTTATAGGGTCATGTATTATGTTCATGAATGCGTGTATGAATTTTCATCCTTAGCGACTCGCTGAATCGCAGTGAACAATCTGCATACATGCAGATTGTTCACTGCGATTCAGCGAGTCGCTAAGGATGAAAATTCATTAAAGCCACACTGGAAACGTAAACATGCATGGTAGAGGTGGCATTTGACCTCAAAGACGACATGTCTGATTTAGGTACGTTGTTGGCATCGGCAGTGGGTTTTTTTCCGAGCTGCTGCAGTGCATGCCATGAGCGGGTGAAGGGAATCCGCAGGGCGCAGGCAAACAGCAGTAACTGCTCAATTGAAAAGTAAGCAGTTACTGCTGTTTGCTTTTGCACTATATTTTACAGCCGTGCAAAGACATACAGCAGTAACTGCTTACTTAAAAAGTATATAGCTACTGCTGTTTGCCTGCGCAGCGCGCACGATTCTGACCTGTCGCGGATACCTGGAACACGGGATCGATAACGTACACGCACCTGCGTGGACAGCGTGCCCCTCCATGATAAAGGTCGCATTTGTGCGATGGGCTGAACTGGGTCATTAAGCTCACCAAGCTCTAATGTATGACGCCACTCTATAGGTATAGGGTCGAACTCTCAGCCTGTTGATTTGACTTATCTATACATGTAGATAGGTTCCCCTAACACTCATTGTGTATTAATCATGATAATGTAATATTAGGCTGTTGTGGAATATTCTAGATGCGATGTGTTCTGTGAGCACTGTATTTTGCACACCTGTGTCAACATATCAGCACGCTACTTCATTGCTGTTTTAATGTTGGGCCAGCGTCGTAGACGGTGGCTCAACATTAAAACATCATTGAGTCACAGTCTCGTGTGTGTGATGGTAATGATACATTCAGTGTAACAAGAAACCCTGGTAGCGCTTCTCGTTCATTATTAATAGTAAGCACAATAGCTCTGTCATTATGTAAATGTTAATTAAAACATCCTTCAATGTGATTATTTACACCTGATTTGGTGTGATATATTCGGTGTGAAACATTTACCAGCTATTGTGTTCGAACTCGCTAATTAGACATTGGCCCAACGTCGTTCCAAAATTAGGCCTCCATCTGTGACGCTGCCTCAACATTAACCCTTCAACCGCCAAATTATTTAATTTGAATTTTCACCCTCATGAATTTGTGTCTCGCTACCGCGATCCACAACTTCAAGTGGGTGAAATTTATTCAGATATTATTTGACAAAATGGAGGTCGTCGATTTTGAAATCTGGCTGATTGATGTCATGGTTTATCTTTACAGGTTCAAAAGCTGTGTGTTTAATGTGGTAATAAAAAAAATGAAAAACAAATATAATCTGGAGCGATTTCAAAAGGCTTAACAACACTGGGTTAATGTCTCGTGTTTGCTGGGCTGTTGGGAGCTCGAGCACTTACAGTTCAGGATCTGCGTGACTTGGTCCCATCTAGTATTCTACCAGCACCATACGCCGACCCTGTGTTGGTTTAATATTGGGCCTACGTCACAACGGCGGACCAACATTTAGTCCACATTCACTCAACTTCTCGCGTTTGCTGGTATGCCATGCAGGGATCGTAAGTATCCAAGTCATTATTTATACCCGAGTACTCAGTAACCACTGGAATCATTAGTATCTAAAGTACTACATGTCTACGGTATCATAGGTATAGGGACACATCCTCGAATGCGCGGGGAATACGGCTCTTATATCATTTCTATGCGTCGGAGACAACTTAAATTTTGTGACCAAGCAACTAAATCGACGGAGAACCTTTCTTAACCCTTTCAGCGCGGGGACCGTCTTTATACGTCAGAATCTGACGTCTATATAGACGTTGGATTCTGACGTATAAAGACGGTCCCCGCGCTGATAAAAAATATTTATATTGACCGTAGATACATAATATTGGTATTCAATAGAAGCGGAAAGAGTTAACTAAGACATTTATGATGATTTCAAATTAAAAACAAACCTTTGGTCTCCATGGTTTATATAGTTCTATTTTAGCTCTATAAGGGTTAATAGCAATGAAACATTACTACGATGTAGTGGTTTGTATGACACAAATAAAGACGTACTACCACTACTACTTCTACTTCGGACAACATAATTATGTAAGGAAAAGCTATATCTAGAGGTTCATTTATGACATCTTCGTTACAGATCTAAGTAGTATTAGCCGTCTTTAATCTTGGTGAAATACAGGAGTTGGAAAAAACAAGCAATGCCAATTTTTTGCCAGGTATTTTGTTTCAGACCTAAACCATTTTTATTTCTGTTTATACTCAGAAAAAAACGAGTGGTGCGTCATATCACATACCACAGCAGTTCTGCTCTTCAAAGGCAAAAGGAGGTATCTGCTTACTTGTAAAGTAAGCAGATAGACCTACTACATTTCGCCTTTGCACGGCACAACTAAAATCATCAAAGGACGCGATCCTCTTTTCCAATATTATAATTAATGCAGTATAAGATTTTTGGTGGATCGTACATACATGTACACGTAACTGTCTTTCTACACGCATTTACTTATATTTATCAGTGTTTATCACAGATTATTACTGAAGTACATGTATGATGACATTGTCCGCGCGCTCTGTTGCTTACAAGTGTGATTAGAATCGTTGCTTTCAGTCCATGCCGAAAACTTTTTTCGGCCAATCACACAATATTTCACACATTGAAGCTTGCACAATCATTGCATGGATCTGACATGTTCCGAGCGCCCCCGGTTAAGTCAATATTATATCAATATTCCATGACAGAAACGGCGACGAGTCCCCAATTACACCACTGAAATGCTTCGTCAGTTTTATATTGACAAGTTTACAAGTACGACTATTACTGAACACATGGGGGCTTTTAGATAACGCAATGTTTTGCAAGTTTCACACCTCCAAATCTCATATTGCCACTTAGCTTGCTTAGGGGGTCTCGTGAATAATACAGTTTCTGGGACTCTGAGCATCAAGGTGACCTTGCTGCATGCACGCATGCTCTCATATTATTGTCTCACCAAATCGATCGCTCACTGAGCCAGTCAACGGCCATTCTTGCACAAATGTGAATGCCACCTGCGCAGCACCTGTGCCCAGCGCTGGTTCATAACCGGGCCAGCGTCCGCGACGCTGGCCCGGACATGAACCAACGCTGGGCTGTTATCCAATGTTTGCAGAACTGACTGTACTCAGATCTATTGAATACAATCCCGGAATTTTAGACACCTGCCGTTATAAAGTCCGCAGATTATAACCAGATAATCATATAACCTTTTCATATACTGAGCGGCATACAATATCGTGTACCACCCATGTTTTATTTTCTGATCTACGCCATGATTGATATTGTGTGCTCGAGTGTTCTTGACATAATCGAAACATCGATGTCTCAAAGGGAAAAACGTGATAGTTCTCTGAAAACCTGCACGGAGCTACGTCAACACCTTTAGAACATTACCAAAAATAAACCTTTTTTAAAACCACCAAACAGTCTGTGATACCTGCACCATGATATCTGCACCATGAGGCGGTGTTGGACAAAACAGCCCTGATGTGATAAGTGGAATGATATACTTCTAGCTTATCCGTGGCCACTCAGTACTATCTAATCTTCAAACTTATCTTATTTCGCCACCTTTTATTTTAACTATATAGCGCTGAAATATTTTTATATAAATCAAGAGACCAACGTTTTTTTCAAATTGAAATATTCATAAATGCCTTAGTTAGCTCTTTCCGCTTCATGTGAAATTCACATGAAGCGGAAAGAGCTAACTAAGACATTTATGATTATTGTGAATTTGAAATAATCATAAATGTCTTAGTTAGCTCATGTGAAATTCACATGAAGCGGAAAGAGCTAACTAAGACATTTATGATTATTGTGAATTGTGAATACCTATGTTATAGGTCTAAGGCCAGTATGAATATTTTAATCTTTCAGTGCTAGGATCAACTTTATACGTCAGATTCTGACGTCTAAAGTCGATCCCCGCGCTGAAAGGGTTAACCATACGCCCATGCGAAATATGTTTAAACATGACATAATTGAGGTACATATACCTCTCAGTCTGTGGTTTAAGCTGTAAGACGAAGCATCTTCGTTAGATCTAAATAATTAGCAAGTGAACTAGATAACCCGTCGCTCACAATATGTGCGCTCCTCTATTTAAAGGCGTGTTGCCTACATGACCATCATCACGTTCCCAACGTATCGTGTTTGCAGGGCCCGCTGGGTTGCGACACTGGACCAACATTAAAGCAACATTGGTTCAAAATATTGTGTTTACCCGAAGTGCTTCCATTAGGTTCATTAAAATGGAAATGCCATTTAGCCATCCTCTGGGTCAAGACCTATGTTTTTGCAAAATATAAAGTTGATCCACCAATGACAGACAAGGTGGTCTACATAAACATGACATTCATACACGTTCCGTTCTTGTAGTATTTAAATAATAGATGGTCCATGTGATATGTAAATATAGTCTGTGTTTTGTGTACCCGGTACACGTACTAGTAGTTCAGTCACTCAGTTTACGCGAATACAGCTAAAACAAATAGTGACAGTCATACGCATTGAATATAACAATAGTATTCAATAATAAAATACATTTAGCTAACTTTTTCACTAACCAACTCTGACTTTATAATTCACAGAAGACAACAATTTTAAAAAAATATCCACAAGAATAATCGACTAATCGATACACGATGTTTTGCCACATTTTAATATTTATATTTTCATTATCGTAGTAAACTCTTAAAAGAACCACATTACTTCCTGAAATTTTTCATTCATTTGAAGCTGACCTATGCTATCATTCTAGCACATTTCAATTTATATGTGCAGCTGCTCTTTTGGTGCATGTTTTCCCTATATGTTTGCCATTCAGTGTCTGTGAACTCTTTGGTGTCAGGTTCATAAAATATATAGGATGATAGGGACGGGCGCTGAGCTGACCAGGGCTGACTAAAAGAAATGACCCGCTGCGGTCTGCAAAGGCAATAGGCAGTATCTGCTAACTTGTAAAGTAAGCAGATACTGCCTTTTACCTTTGCACGGCACCGCCGCGGTCTATATTTACGAGTCTCTTACACAGAACGTTTAGTCTGTTTAGAATGTTTAGACTGGCAAGCATAAATACACTTAGGCCTACTTTAGTTTGAGAGGCAAACAAACATATATCAGCTCAGTGCACTTTGCTGACCCGTCATCGATCCGTGTCAGTCCCTAGCTAAATACTGGATGAAAAAAAACCTAAACTACTTATATCGATTTACAACACACAGCCCTGGACAAAACTTCTCTCAGTGCGCCGCGCAGATCTGTGACTTTTAACTAGTAATTTGACTGTCCAATCACACGCGTGTTGGGTCTATGATGTTGAATGTTGGACCAGCGTTGAAGACGCTGGTCCAACATTAAACCAACATACTAATCTCTATTAGACTTGACATTTCGCGTTTACCTGTTTATCGGAATATACCAGTATGATGCGATGCTGAATATAGTTCGGCATGATGCTATACGGTACTGTACGGTACGGTACTAGAGGCCCAAAGAGGCTATGAGCCTCTTTGGTGGGCTTACGTTTCGATACGGTACGACGCGATACGATTTTATATTCGGAAGCTGTATTAAAACTAATCTTTTTCTTAACGCTAGGTCGTTTGATGCAATGATTACAATGATTACAACATGAACAAAGTAAGATTACGCGTATTGTAAACAGAGCTTCATGTGTTCTTTAAAGTACAAAGAGTGTACAACCAGACAATCAGATTTCTATAAGCTCTACCATCACGGTATAGAGTCTATAATCATAAATACATAATACAAAATTATTGTATAATTCATTTCTGGTATATATAAGTTTTACCATTGTCTTATTGCATACTTCATTTACTGTAGGCTAATTATGCATTTGTATATATTCTAGGTTTCTACGTTTTCCAGAGTGTCATTTTTGCTACTATAAGTATGTTATACATATTAGCTATTTTATCTCTGGTTTTGAGATTTTTTTTCTGACAATCAAATATCTGTCTGTCTGGTATATAATCCATGTGGGACTCAATACGTCATGTTGTGATCTTAGCGTAATTTGTATTATTATGCTTCCACTGTTACTGCAAATGTATGTGCATAAATGCCTCAATATGGAGAGCTAGCGCTTTTACATATATTTATTTTTTTAATCCAATGTACATGTACTAAAATGTGTTATAGACTAAAACCAAGGGTATATACCTTGCTAAAACACAGCTCAGTAAGACTTGCCCTTGAAGCTACCGTATTAATTTTTAGCATGATCAGCTTGATTGGTTTGAATAAAAAAAAACAAGTACACCGAAATGTTGATGTCTTTCGCTGAAACAGTAAGCCGTATCGATCCCCAGAACACACAAGACGTTGACCCAATGTTGCTTTGAATTAAACCGACATCCCAGTAAACACAACATTTGTATAACATTTGTACAATGTCGGCCCAACGTCTTTGACGTTGGTCCAACATTGTACAAATGTTATACAAATGTTTTGTGTTTTCTGGGATTTGGGTTCAACGTCTGTGCTTGGTGGGTTGTTGTGTGTACTTGGCGAGTGGCTGGATTTCTGTCTGCTTTCACTCAATAGCTTCATCAATATTACTGTAGAAACTCGCATGCGATTCATGTTGGCTGCGTTCAACCATTCACTGTGCTCAACATATTATATTAGTCAAAATAACAATCGTTTAATATTCCGAAAATGTGTTACAACGTGTTCAACGTGTACAACGTAATCATCGGAGATCCGAATTATTGTTTTTCTCAGTGACGACAGTCACATGAAGTTGTGGATCGCGGTAGCCAGGTACAATTTCAAAGAACTGCATTAAGTTTGATTCGTGAAATTTAACCCGTTCATCGCTAACCACAACTTTTTAATCCATTTTATTGGCCGAGCATGACACTAACATTATATAATTATTATGATTATTAGGAAATAAATGTGTGTTTAAACTTTAAACAATATTTGCATAATTATGTGTGGTTTCAAATTAAACAAATATGAGTAATTTTTACCCAGTTTAATTTGTGGTTAGCGGTGGCGAATATATATTTACATACTTGGAGACCATGTACATGTAGGTGGCTTCAAAAAGGCTAATTCATGTTGTTAACCCTTTGACTTCCAGGCCGGGGTGCATGCCAGGAATCAGATATACTGGTGTACGAGTTCTATTTTTCGTCATTTGAAGCTGGAATTGCTAACGCAATTTCCAGCTTCAAATGACGAAAAATACATTAATGTAGTATATATTTGACGAAAATTTGTGTCATTTTATGGTTAAGTTCATTGACGAATGACGACGGAAATTTCCGTCATGTATGGCAGTGAAAAGGTTAACTGTGCTCTGCGATACAGAACGACCCAGATACTTCAAATATCTCCTACAAATTGATCTGACAGATTATGTTAACCTATGTAAATGATTTTTATCAGTCTGAAGTTGTGTCCGGCGCGTCGAGACACCGCTTCAGGCAGATGAAAATAAAAAAATAGAATCCAGGACTTCGGAGGTTAACGCGTGCACAGATTCGTTGCGTGCCTCACGTCAAATTACGTATTGTGTAACTTGGCGTGCGCCATTAATTATTCTGACGTCACCACGCCCGATTGTTACTACGTCTGCCCACGCCATGCCACGGTGTGCTGCGGCGGCGGCGACGACGAGTTTGTAAATTAATAAATAATGTGCGTGAACGGAATTTATTTCATAGACCAACTTAATTATTTATACTACAATTAGGTATTGTGCGTTATGAGCTGATTGTTTTCTGATTCAGGGACTTGTTTTTGCCTTTTCTCGGCAGTTTTATAGTTCTATATAACTTTTGCAGTCATCACGTATTATTATCCATGCATAGTATTTTCTCTAAATTAGTAAAACGTTTCAATTTCACGCAGATACCCCGACCAGTTGATACGTGTACTGAAATAATTAAGAATTGAACTGATGGACTATGAACGGATGAACTAATTCTTTGCTGATTTAGAGCCTTGTTTTGACTGATCTACCTTCTTCAATGATAGCTTCAGTTTATGACGTTCAGAGTCCAATCATTGTTTTTAGCCCGCCTTTTAATTTCAATTAAAAAAGGTGGGCTATTGCAATTGAAGTTCGGCGTCGGCGTCAGCGTCGGCGTTAACATTTACTTGTGGGCGCGATAACTTGAAAAGTTTTTCATGTTTCCTTCCCAAATTTGTTTTGCATGTTACTAATGACCACTTCTCGGACAAGTTCAATAATGGCTGAAAAAAATTAAAAATGGCCGACTTATTGCGATTTTTCACCTTTTACGTCAATAATTTGACCTTGTGGGCGCGATAACTTGAAAAGTTTTTCACATATCCTTTTCAAATTTGTTATGCATGTTACTAATGACCAGTTCTCGGACAAGTTCAATAATGGCCGAAAAAAAATGGCCGATTTATTGCGATTTTTCACATTTTACGTCAATAATTTGACCTTGTGGGCGCGATAACTTGAAAAGTTTTTCACGTATCCTCTTCAAATTTGTTATGCATGTTACTAATAAGTAGTTCTTGGACAAGTTCAATAATGACTAAAAAAAAATTATTAATGGCCGATTTATTGTGATTTTTCGCATTTTACGTCAATAATTTGACCTTGTGGGCCCGATAACTTGAAAAGTTTTTCATGTATCATCTTCAAATCTGTTATGCATGTTAATAATAACCAGTTCTCGGACAAGTTCAATAATGGCTGGAAAAATATTCAAAATGGCCGTCATTTTTCGCATTTTATGTCAAGAATTTGACCTTGTGGCCACAATAATGACTTCAAGTTCAATAATGGCGGCGGGCTATTGTCGAGTGTGCTCTTGTTAATTTATATTTTTAGTCATTTTCTGGGTTGATGCCATCCACTTCAACGTGTGAAGAGTACTCGTATATCTGTCTTAGGTTATGGTATAATAGACAGGTTTAAAAACATAATATAGTATTGTGTTAGTAAGTAGTAACCATATCATGTTTTTGTATGTCTGAAAAGTATAGCTTTAACCCTTATCAGCCTGAGTTTACTTTTTTTCATCCTCATCCACCACAAGCCGCGAATTGCTGTCGCAATTCTCGACTTGTAGTGGATGAATGCTTTGAATCGGGTGACACTTGTATCGTTATTATTAAAGCAGCTCGATGAAAATATTTTTTCTAAAACCCCTAGTTATAGGAAATTAAGTTGCAAAATGATGCTTTGCTGTATCGTGAGGGTTTAAAGGGCTTTAATGGATTCATCCCATGGTGCCATCCTCTCCCAGCAAAAACGAGACGTGAACTCAATTTTTCTCGAATGCTGGTCCATCCTGACCGTCTACGACGCTGGCACAATATTAAAGTAGCATTGGATCAACGTCTCATGTTTGCTGGGCTTGCATTATCAACTAAATGTTGTAAAGGACTAGCTATATAACATTAATACGTGGCTTGAGGTAAGAGGAAAGGGTAATGGGACAGCTGGCCGTGAGTTGGGTCACATCCGGACACAAATGAACTCAATTGTATCTCTCTCATTGGTCAATAAACTTGAGTAACTATGTGTTTTTACTAGACGAGAAATGTTTTTTTTTCAATCGCAAAAAATAAGATTAGACAAATCAGATATAAATGTATGCTTATCCATTTTGAGTGATCAGTCGAAGCAGCGTAGCACACATTTAAGTTTATATGTATTCAGTTGTTTAACGCTTTAAACCTTCCAACGGACAACACCACCTACATATCTCATTTTCATTCACTCAGAGGTATCGATTGCTGCCGCAATTTGCCCGTCTCAGTAAATGAAAATTGTCCGATTAATTACTGGTATGTAAAATACCGAGGGGCAAATAATGAATGGATGAACGAATGGTATTTTAGGCCACCTGTGTGCACATATAGGCTAAATTGGGCCAATAGAACCTACCGAGGTTGGTGAGATGATTGGGTTGGCACTGCCCTCCAGACACAAAATTCGAAATTAGAGCCCAGGTGACGGTCTTATGCGAGCACGCTACCTCTCGGTCACGGAGGCTCCCCACAATACTGAATATTTTACGAGTGAGTGGGGAAGCAACTTTTGTTTCTTTGAAACCTGAATGCCAGAGAGAGGAACGACAGCTGCACCACGGGCGGAACATTTTGATGGAAAATACCATATTATTTTATCAGTTGTTTATTGTTTTATGTTCCTCTGCAAAGGCAAAAAGCATTTGCATGACAGTATGCTACATGTCACATTATAAATGCGACAATAAGTTGAATGATCAACTTTTCAAGTGCTAGTCGCGTGTCTATAGCCGTTTTCTTCATAATTATTTGTCTTTCATCATGTTCAAACAAGAATATTCGACGAAAAAGTCAGTATTGAACTTGCTGGATTTGCATATGGTTTGATTCAAATTGTGAATATATAAGTAAGGTTTAGTAGGAGGATAAGGGGGGGGGGGCAGTAGAAAAGAACTATGTATATATGGTACTGTGCTTCAGTTAGGGTAGGGGGTGGACAGGAGCTGTAACTACATGTATGTATAATATTAGTAACTAACATAATTACATTACGCTGTGTCTGTGCTTCATTTGCACCAAGCTTGGAAGTTGTGATTCGCGGCATCTAGACATACCTTCGAGTGGGTAAAAATGTAAATCTTTTTTTTTATTACTTAACATCTGTTAATTTTTTTTTGTATAATAATTTATCTAATACCAAGATCGTCAAATTACAAATACGGGGACCAGCATCTATGTGTGAAACTCGGTCCTCGAAAACATCTAACCATGCTAACGGGATACGTCGTAAAATGCTCACATTTGAATAGATCCCGACGCCGCATACCTGGAAAATACATGCATTCATATGTATTAATACATAAGGACTTTGTTTTAATGTTGGGTCAGCGTCGTAGAAGATGGACCAACATTAAAACGACGCTGGTTCACTGTTGTGTTTCACGGGGAGAAAGTCAAGTTTTTAACCCTTTCACCGCTAATCACGATTCTTATATAGTCGTTTTTAATCCGTTTCTATTAGCCGATTAAAACTCACTGTTATTCGGAACGAAATGTGTGTTTAGACATCTAAATTTGTAAATGTTTGCTCTCAATTAAACAAATATGAGTAATTTTCGCACGCTTGAAGTTGTGGGTCGCGGTAGCGAGACACAACTTCAAGCGGGTGAAAATTTAAGTTAGATAACTTAGCGGGTGAAGGGTTAACCTTTTAACGCCCGAGTTGTGGCTTATGATATTTTATTTTAACTAGTGTTAACTGAAGCTCAATACTGGTAAATGCAATAATTCCATTTAACTACCATCCATAAAAATAAATCGCAGTATTCTACACTAATAAAGTTCTCTATACATTTTTATCTGAGTATTTTTTCGGCGAAATACCTGCATAGCAAACCCTGCATTGGTAGAGATATTGGGAGTGATCATTAATGAAAAATAAATGAAGCGAGTACTGGCGTGCGTCAATAACATCAAGGTATATGAGCGTACATGTGAGTCTATGTGATACTAGCCATCAGGAATACTAATGTGGGGATATAAGAGCCTTTTATCATGCCACTGAATTACAAAATATGGTGCTGTGGTAGTTCATGTATGTATTAGTAGGTATAATATATATATGAGTGACGTTACCATACTATATTATAAATAATTAGTATCTAATCATACCTTGTAATAAAGAAAGACAATTGGAAGCTTTGATAAGAATAGGACATGTATTAATATTTTATATTTAGCATTTTGCTGCCTAAATTCAGACCTGCTTCAAGGTATCTACAACCGTGGGGTACTGGGATAATTGCTAGTAGTACTTAGTATTTTTTGCCCCCATCTGGGGAGGGTCATTAGGGATCTGTTCCGTCTGTTGCATGCTGTACGCCATGGTACGAAAGCACTAGTCTACAGCAATCATCCAATGGAAGTTGGAGCCTCCTCGTATCTGGCCATAATCTTCGGGCGCATTGCCAGTGGCGTACCCTGGTTCCTCCGCTCAACAGCGGTGCCAATGCAGCTCCCGCATCAGTGCAGGCACTGGTGTACATGTAGGCCGTGGTATCCTTAAATAACCGGCAATAGTGTTTGACATTCAGTCTCTCGGGTGGGATAATGACGTTGCCCTTTGCTATTGTTACTCTTCGGACTATCCGACCTGAGGATAGCGGAGTTGTGCGAAATGCCACAGAGTTTCAGCATTAAATTGCATAACAAAACCCAAGTCTCCGGCCGTCTGGGCATGTCTGGGGGTGAATCCCCTAGACATGCCCAGAACCCCTTATCGGTCAAGCGAAGGAAAACGCTCTCAATAACCCACCATGCCCTATGCCCTCACATCATCATCGGTACATCATTCATCTCATCAATGGACTGCATTGTTTTTATCGTATTACAATGTCACTTAAATGACCATTATTGCCGAAAAGTGACATAAAGCAACAATTTACTACTACTATCTACAACCGTTCAGAAAGCGTTCACTGCATTGTTTTCATATTTCACACACACAGTCATCCCTTAGGGGCTGTAGCTGTACTTGTTGGGGTTATCTTATTTGACCTATATTTTACCTTAGAATTTGTGCCCATTATTGACTTTAATTAATGGCGGGGTATCGTTAGCATCAGCGCTCCTGTTTAACTATATGATATTCGAAATTTGGCTTCGGAATTGTAAACCTATTAATTTGAGATTCATTTTTTATTATTAAGCCGTTTTTTTGAATGACTAATAAAGAGGTTTGAAATAGCGGCTAATACTTATATGGCTAATATAATCAAATTAATGATTCATTGTCCAGTCAGTGCTTATTGCACAGAAAATCACTGTTGACATTGGACATTTCACATTGAGAAGTCAAAGCATGTAGTTGCCACCCGTGCGCGTGCATGCTTCATTGCTGTCGCAGGGGGCGGATTTAATATGGGATGGATCAAAGCGAAATGTCAGTGAACAGAGCAGCGTTTCTGTGGACATTATGCTTTACCTGTCCATCACCTGTCAACTTAACCGAACTTATCAGTTCAGTGACCTGCAAACGCCATTTAGTCATTATTGCAGACAGATAATCCGTGCATTGTGCAAAGTAACACCACAGAGGTTTTTAACTCTATGATAGTCACCTATCTGCCTCTGTCATACTGAAGGTAATCCTTAACCCTTTAACCGCCGGTGTCACATATCGTCCCCTTAGATATGAAAGGGTGTATCTGCCACTTTGCAAAGTGGCAGATACACCCTTTCATATCTAAGGAGACGATATATTCGGGTTTTCATTTTTTTATTAGTACATTAAGTACCCCCTATCAAACATGGTAAAAATAGAATGTGACATCAATTAGCAATATTTGAAAACAGTTGACCTCCATTTTGTCAAATCTGAATAATTTTCACTCACATGAAGTTGTGGATCGCGTCAGCGAGACACAACTTCAAGTGGGTTAAAATTCAGATTGAATAATTTGGCGGTTAAAGGGTTAACCCTTACAGCGCGGGGATCGACTTTAGTCGTCAGAATCTGACTTCTGTAGACGTCAGATTCTGACGTGTAAAGTCGATCCCCGCGCTGTAAGAGAAAAAATATTTCTAATGGCCGTAGACCCATAACATAGGTATTCAAATGAATCGGAAAGAGCTGAATAAGACATTTATGATGATATCAAATTGAAATAAACCCTTTGATCTCCTAAGGTTTTTATAAAAAATTCAGCCTTTCATTCAGCGTTTTCAGCCTTTATAATGTGTCTTTAAAACAAGGGAGCTCGAAGGGGAAATTGGCATTAAATTTGCTAGGTTGGCATATTGTCCCCTTGTATATAAAAAGGGTGTATTTGCCACTTTACAAAGTGGTAGATACACCCTTTCATATCCAAGGGGACGATATTTTTTGCCTTAAATTTTACAAATGTAAGTAATTTTTACCCACTTGAAGTTGTGGGTCGCGGTAGCGACACACAACTTTAAGTGAGTAAAAATTCATATTCTACAATTCACCACGTTAATGTTTGATATCTTCACATTTAAATTAAAGGGCGGACCTTTCGAAGTGAATTATATTATGCTTCAAAGCAAATAAACCAAAGTTGGTTTAATGTTGGGCCGACGTCATGCATCTTGTGAATGAATTATTGAGGCTTTAAGACACTTCTGTGTATATGAAATTGTCCTCCAGACACAGGATTGGACATTTCCGCCATGACGGTCTGAGGTCGAGCACGCTACCTCTCGCCTGCGAAGGTTTCCCACAATACTGAATCTTAACTAGCGGGTGGAGAAAAAACATTTTATTAAGTTAGAATCACGAATATCAGAGAGGTGGACGACCAGCGAGCCAATGCTTGACAAACGGGTAGCGTTAACCACCACACCCTCCGCCACACACCTTGTGTTTTTTTGCATTTCGGTACAAAAGTGGTCAATGTTTAAAAACGTAAACAATTGTAAAGCGATTTTTGACGTCCTGGCAATGCCACTGCATATAATTAGGCCGCTAAGGGTTGAAATTTCATTAATGATGTTGTGAGTACAAACATGATGTCGCGCGGGACACAGAGGGTCTACAGACGCTTTTTCACTGGGTCCGTAATAACCAGATAACAGTGTGCTGTCCGTGACGGAGTCGACACGCAATGCTGCGCGCGTTAATTGATGCGTGGTCCAGAAATCCTGCACGATCAATGAGGTTAAAGCATTAGCTGATCTGACTCCCGTTATGTAGGGACATGTCATGGCACGGGATGGAGCTTAACCCTTTGACTGCCGGTCCCGATTATATTGTTTTTTTTTACATTTTTCACTGGCACATTACTCAAGCAGCTTTAACATCAATCAGTAAGATTTAAAAATAGTCAGTCGACATCCATTTTGAGAAATCTGAATAATTTTCACTCACTTAAAGTTGTGGATCGCGTCAGCGAGACACAACTTTAAGTGGGTGAAAATTACAATTGCATAATTTGGCAGGCGGTTGAAGGGTTAATCCAAGCAGATCTACGAGGCATTGACAAGATGTTGAGTAAATGTTGTACCACCGTCGCAGACGATGGACCAACATTTAATGAACATTGCGTCATACAAGTTTGTCAGTCGGCAACAGAACAGGGCCGGTGGGTTTTGTAGTGCCCCACTGCCTGATAATGTTGTCTGTCGAGCTGATTTATGACTAGCAGTGCGGGCTCAGTGTTTGAAAAAAATGAAATGAATCGGGCTTTAGGCCACCTTTGTGCACATATAGGCTAAACTGGGCCAGGAGAACCTCCTGAGGATGGTGAGATGATTGAGATGACACTGTCCTCCAGACACAGGATTCGAAATTCGAGCCCTGGCGGTCTGAGGCCGAGCACGCTACCTCTCGGTCACGGAGGCTCCCCACAATACTAACTTTCACACGTGGATGGGGAAGAAACAATTTTGTTTCTTTCAAACCGCCGAGACCGGGAACCGAACCCCGGACTTTGGCGTGAAAGGCAGCGGTGCTAACCACTACCCTAGGGCCCCCGCCCGCTCAGTGTTTGAGCTTGGGTGGTATCAGTTATGATGCAGTGTTCAAATTACAAGTTACGTACACCAAGGAAAATATTTCCCTTGCGTATACTGTTTGTATTGAAAGACTGTACACATAGACATGTTATGAGGTTATAGGAGTGTGACATATTCTCTTCCTCAAAATGTCTGGGAATCTTACATGTAGTTTGATAAAAATCAAAATAATGAAATAGAAGGGGTCTTAGACCACCCTTGTGCACATGTAGGCTAAACTGGGCCTCCTGAGGTTGGTGAGATGAATGAGATGACACTGCCCCCCAGACACATGATTCGAAATACGAGCCCTGACGGTCTGAAGTCGAGCACGCTACCTCTCGGTGACGGAGGCTCCCCACAATATAAAATATTTACGACTGAGCGGTGAACAAACATTTTGTTTCTTTGAAACTTGAATGCCAAAGCGGTGTTCGAACTCGCGATCTCCGACATTCCAAGCAGGCATCTTTAACCACTGCACCAGGGCCTCTAGCCTAGTTTGATACACAACGTCTAGTATGTTACACGTTTGCTCGGGCATCAACGAGTGCTACTCATTCCATTTTGTAATAGACTGTTCAGGCAGGGATTTTATACTAATCTTGAAATACAATTTGGACGAGCTAAGCTGCGGAGTGCGGATGTAATCGCACACCTTGAATCTGTAGATATGGAGCCCTGTTGTTACTGTTTAAATACGGATGAGTCGAAAAAGAATTCTCGTTTTTTCTTGTTCGAAAACGATGAGCAATGTATTAGTTAAAAATTAAATTCTGTGTTCTATCATGAATTATCTGATTATGTGAGCATTACGAGAACAAGTAATCGCCCATCCATGGTGGACGTTCTGTGCAAAGTCAAAAGGCAGTATCTGCTCACTTTACAATTGAGCATATACTGTCTTTTGAGTATGCAGAACAACTTTTGTCACGGGGCGTGTCGCTGTTATTCAGATCTGCATAACAGCCATGATTGGCACGTTTACCCTGCGCGATTTAGCGTTAACGATCGGAAACTAATTGAATTGATCTCTGAATTAGCGATCAATATTTAATCACCATGCATAGCAAGTAAAACTCAGAGGCAAGTCGCCGCGCAATATTTATTACTAAATATTGATGCATGTGTTTGAGATGTCACTCTACAGTGCTATCTTATTGAGCGTTTTATGCCACCCTGGTTAGTTTGCCGCGTGTTTGGTGATGTAATCGCTGGGCGGCGAGTAGTGCTGACTCTTTCAGTGCGAGAGTTTCTTTAATTGTGATTAATATCCCGAAGTCGATAAACGAGCGTGATCGCTTCCGTGATCACCGTTCTTAATCGAATATTTATTCCAGGTCCTTTAAGAACGCTATTTGATTGAATATTTAAAAAATGAGAGCACGAATCTCGGGAAAAAATTAGTGGAAATTAAGTGAGTGGAAATTAGTCAGATTTGACAAATTGAGATTAACGCTTTTGAAATATTGTTGATTGATGTCACGTTTTATCTTTAACATGTTCTAAAGCTAGTGTATTAAATGTGCTAATAAAAAACCCCCGAGTATGATCGAAACCGGTAGTTAAGGCCAGGGTTAATGCACTTGTCACTATCAGCAGAAATACAATTATGTATTTCTGCTATCAGCAAGGAGGCTCTATGCTAATACAATATTATGGTCTGGCGCTGTGTTAATTGTGTGGCCAATTATGTCTCAGCTGGTGGCACAAACCTATAGGCTAGTCGTGTGTGTTAGTCTGGAATATATACGATTTGTATAGAAGTAATGCTTTACGAAGACAAAGTCTGTGATGCATGGACAATGTGTGTCACGTTCTCTTCTGATCAATTAAAATTACGGGAACTCCTTTTTTGATAGCCAGTCGACACAATTTACTTCGGTAGGATGGACAATATCAAAACTCGGAAGAGTTTTGTGTGTATTTCTATTTTGAAGCCTGTGTGACAACAGAACCTAACACAAGTATTATTATTTTTTATTTCAATACGCAATACAATACGGAAATGTTTCCGATTTCGTATGCATGCAACTATGTGTAGTATACTGCATCTCCTATCTTTAGACTTAAATTCTATTTTCAAGGGTTTTTTATTTTATTTTCCAGGGACGTGGACAAACTTCAGAAGCTGCAGAAATTACTCAGCAAGAACAACCTGCCAAGCAAGGTGATCTTTTATAGCTGAATCAATGATTTACGACCACTTGCCAAAATCAGTCGCATCGTCCATTATTCAGAGAAATGCAATATGTAAAATTGAACAAATGGACTATATTATGAGGTTCAAACTATCTGTAAATATCTTTATTCAAACCGATGTTTTAGATTTTTAAACATTCTTAAATATGTTTGCTAAAAAGGAAGAGCCCTTAAACATTAACATTTTAAGCTCTATTTTTAATATAAAAAATGTATGTATCGTTTAAAATAATTTGCAATAAATTCAAATAAACCACCCAAAAGGCCACCCAAAAAATTGATTTTATCGAGAATAGGTTTTTTTTTTATCTATAGATAACTATACTATTTCAAATAAACCACCTCAAAGTTATCGGACAAGTTCAAAAATGGATTAGAAAAAATTAAAAATGGCCAATTAATCGCACAAAATGGCCGATTTATCGCATTTGACGTCCCTGTGGGCACGATAAGTTCAAAAGCTGAACATGTACATCTAACTCGTTGTTTTGCATGTTGCTAATAACCAGTTCTTGGACAAGTTCAATAATGGCGTCGGGTTACTGGTCGAGTGACCTCTTGTATATTTATTCATTGAAAGAGGTTTTTAGCTTATCCGGCCTTTAGGCCTATTCTGTCGTCTATCGTCTGTTGTCTGTCGTCTGTCCACAATTCACAAGAAATGCTTCTCCTCCATCAATTCTTATCCGAATTTAATTATGTTTGGTTTGTTTGAAAGAGCTAGGGCCTGTGCATTAATTTCTTGCGGATTTCTGAAACTTTAATTATTAATTAACTTATGACCTAATTAAGACCCAATCAGGGCACTCTGTCCACAATTCACAATAAATGCTTCTCCTCCCTCAATTCTTATCCGATTTCAATTATGTTTGGTTTGTTTGAAAGAGCTCGGGCCTGTGCATAGAAGGTCCTCACGGTTTTCAGAAATTGTAATTCATAATCAACTTGTCCTAATTAAGGATGAGCTTCTGTGTCATCGACACTCTGGTTTTAAAGCTCAGTGGTCCCTTAAGGAATGATATCATTACCTGCCAATTTCTGCCACTCTTCAGAGGAGTCTTGTGACTTGTGTACATTCAGTGGCCAGATGATTATTGTTATTGAAAACTCCTAATCTTACTCAGTTATTTTGCCCGTTATCGATCACCCAGATCTGGTTCAATGCCGGGCCAACGTCGTGGACGTTGTCCCGGCATCGAACCCGACCTGGGAAGGTTTTTATTCATCAGGTATGGTGTATGTATACATGGTTTATCCTAATCCACCGCCCCCGTGACTTCAGGGCCTCATGAATATTCAGCAGGCTTTCAACCTCTCTGAACTGCGGGACAACGTCCCAGTGTCAAAGTAGGCACCCTTGGCATGCAGTGGCTACGTTATTTCTGTATCAATATCGCATAAATGTAAATAAAATGCCTATAAATCCTGTAAATTTTGTGCAAAAATCACTGGCAAATCCAGGCAATTGACCCTTTTTGACATGTTTGATCTGCTCTGAAAACTACCCACTTTCTGAGACGGACAGCCTGATCGTCGTATTATACGTGTCTCAAGACAAATGCAAGCTATCAAATTTTAAGTATGCTGCATTGTAAACCTGGTTAAGTCGAAAGGCAGTATCTGCTTACTTGTAAAGTAAACAATTACTGCCTTACGGTTTTGGCTATTTCTAAATGCAATTATCAGATTATTGCTCTATTAATTTTGATCATGTTCATACTGTAATAAGAGCAAAAACGTCAAGCCTACGTAACCGTGAAAACGTCTTATTCCAACGCACACGTTTTGGACCAATTGATTTAACGCTGGTGATTTCGGTTCACCTGACCACTGCCCAGCTCTCGCCCATTGCACCCCCAGGTCTCTTGTTTTCTCAGAGTAATCGAATAATCGAGATATGTAGGTGCGGCGATTTTCCAGTTCACGCGCTAGTGGCATTACTGATTGCTTTGGGTTGGAAAACAATCGCCAAAGTGAAATCATATTAACCCTTTCAGCGCGGGGAGCGATTTTAGATTGTGGGGTTCAAAGTCGGTCTCCGCTCTGGAAAATATTTATAACGGTCGTAGACCCTTAACATATGTATTCAAATGAAGCGAAAAGAGCCAACTAAGACATTTATGATTATTTAAAATTGAAAAAAAAAATCTTTTGGTTTATGTAAAAATAGTTCAGCGCTTAAAGGGTTGATCCGCCCGTGTATCAACTTATCAAGCCGCGCGAAATTTGATCCATCTGGACACCAAATCCCAGTTGTAAACGCCGCTTACGCGTTTGATTAGAAACCGCTAATTTAGTGCCAGCTCTCGGGTTGCGTGTACTTGTACTGTATCTGTGCTTGCTGAAGCCGACAAATCCTGTGTCTGTATAGTCCAAAATGATGTTTTGTTTAACGTGATGTTTTGTTTAACGTGAGCCCTCACTTTCTGGATACCGAAAAAATGAGCTGTTCAACCCTTTAGCCGCCAAATTATTCAATTGGAATTTTCACCCACTTGAAGTTGTGTCTCGCTGACGCGATCCACAACTTCAAGTGGGTGAAAATTACTCAGATTTGACAAAATGGAGATGAACGATTTTGAAATTTTGCTCATTGATGTCACGTTTTATATTTAACATTTTCAAAAGTTGCTAATAGGAAAAAACGAGTATAATCGGGACCGGTGGTTAACCCTTACAACGCGGCTATCGATTTAAAGGTGATCTATCACCCCTTATATAGTATGAATAAATTTGTGACAAATATATCAAAGTTGCTACAAGATGGGGCACAAGTGTTTCCTTATATGGGGTGATTGGCTATCATGTGACCCTCTGACTCAGGTTGCAAGCATTTACACCGGACGTCCACCCTATAGCGGTTTAATGTAGAGCCACATATATGTTTTTAATTACATAATGTATATTTAAAAATTGTATTAATATATATTATTAAACATTTTAAATATACATTATGTGATTAAAAACAATGCATCATAATGATAAAAGGGGTCAACGGTTAGGGGTATTTTTTGTATGTTAGATAGGCCTATGCTATGCGTAATCTAACTCTCCAGTCGTCTGTCCATGTCATTGATTGATCGTTTGTCACTGGTAAAAAACCTAACTCACACCTTTGTCCATGTAAACACGCCTCAACTTGTCCGCCAACTTTTTCTGACACACCTTATCTATGATTGGCTTACCCCCTGACCTCATGACACTATATGCATGTAACTACCCTCGTGGGGTGGTAATTTATTGGTAGCAGACAATTTGTCGCGTTTAGTTCAACTTTCACTTTAACCCTTGAAGCTCCGACATAATATTGTTTCATAAATCATGGAGCGAGACCCAATTTTTCAATTCGAAATTGTCATGAATGTCTTAGTTACCTCTTCCCGATTCATTTGTGTACCTATGTTATGAGTTTCAGGCCATTATAAATATTTTTACTCTTACAGTGCGGAGATTGACTTTAGACGTCAGAATTTGACGTCTACAGACGTAAGATTCTGTCGTCTAAAGTCGATCCCCGCGCTGTGAGGGTTAACCCTTTAACCGCCGGTGTCGCTTATATTCGGGTTTTTATTTTTTATTACCACATTAAGTACCACCTTTTAAACATGTTAAAGATAAAATATAACATCAATCAGCAATATTTGAAAAACAGTTGACCTCCATTTTTTTCAAATCTGAATAATTTCCACTCACTTGAAGTTGTGGATCGCGTCAGCGAGACACAATTTCAAGTGGGTGAAAATTCAGATTGAATACTTTGGCGGTTAAAGGGTTGCGGATCCTCTTGGGTTAGTGGGCTGCTCTATCGAGACGAAACACAAATTGACAGGAGATTTTAATTATCATATCATAATTTTCAGATCAGGTTTAACCCTTTAACCGCCGGTGCCGCATATATTCAGTTTTTCTTTTTTTATTAGCACATTAAGTACCACTTTTTAATTATGTTGAAGATAAAATGTGACATCAATCAGCAATATTTGAAAAAAGTTGACCTCCATTTTGTCAAATCTGAATAATTTTCACTCACTTGAAGTTGTGGATCGCGTCAGCGAGACACAACTTCAAGTGGATGAAAATTCAAATTGAATAATTTGACGGTTAAAGGGTCAACGACTAAATTCATCCTGGTCCTGTATCTGAAACATTTTCTTTATTAAAACGAACGGATTGTAGTAACATGATTGATAGCATTATAATTACAATAGTAGGCCTACTCCTACATGTGAAAATGTATACATGTAAACAAGAAATGTCATAAGCTGTGGCACCTTTCACATACATTTCAGGACACACCAGGCTTCATAATCCAGAAGTTTCAGGTTCCAATCCTCTCATAGGGATTTATTATCGTCATTATTGCATTGTCGTACAAAACGTGTACTTAAATTCGCGCTACCTGGTTGTCATTCTCCGTCATTGAAGTTAAACGCGCACGTCCTCACATTAAATAGGATACGTTGAACCAAGGTTGGCTTAATGTTGTACCAGTGCCTGCGACACTGGCCCAACATTAAACCAACCTTGGCCCAACGTATCGTATTCACTGGGTTGACCAAATCGAACAGTAAATAATTCTAGTTTAAAACTCCGCACATGGAGATTGATAACGGATTAAATCGGTGATCGCTCAGTAGATCATGTTAAGCTCTCTGTTTTTCTCATCAAATCCCTCAGGTCATTGTTGACGTGCAGTGCAGGTTAACCCTTTGAGTTTCACTTTTATAAAAGTCACTCAAAAAATAGACACTGAAATCCGTCAGACCTATGCAGCCACCCACACTTCAAATTGGTGAAAATTACTCATAATTTGTTTCATTTGAGACCAAAACATGTCAAATTATGATGTTAATACACACAGTTATTCCCAATAACAGTGATTTAACTTGCTAATCAACAGGACTAAAAACGATTTTATTCATGCTTAGTACTTAAAGGGTTAATTTGAAACATTACACGTTTTTAAATGTATTAAGCCTTTCTTGACTTTGTCATTTGTCATTTTTTACTGTAGTTCACCCACAGCTCTTGAACAGATATAAAGTGGTTAATTACAAAATTTAATTGTTGATAAGGCAGTTTTTAAATTACGACAATTTAAAATAATATAGCTCATGTATGATGCACGGGGGTCTATAATCAAGAAGATGAACTCGGAACTCGAAGTGCCGCGGGTTGGTCATTTATGTAGCATTTATTGACTTTGGGTTGTGAATTGTGACTGATTATGAACGCATAGTGGAGTCTGTAGAATCTTGAAGTATTACTCGAGTACCCCAGTACTTGAAGGGTTGATTATTCATGTGACTTCAGACGATGACGATGGTTGTTTCTTAACATCACCGCCCCTTATCTACCCCCAGGATTACGTCATTTGCAGCTCTCGAACAGATAAACATTTTTAATTAAAATGTTCACCCACTTGATGTTGTGTCTCGCGCTCAGCTGATGGATCATACAGCGATCCACAACTCCAAGTGGGTGGAAATTGGTGAATCTGTGTTGATTTGAGGGTGCAAACAGTAAATTTTGTCAATACTATTGAATTAAATTTCAACCAACCACCACTCCACAAGGACGCTCTCACTCAAGATAGCCATAAGTAATTGCGTTTGTTTGCAGTAATTCTGTGAAACGCAGTGACGTCACCGGAAACCGTTTTGAATGGGAATTCGGTAATAAACAAAGTTATATAAGACCCCCTCCCCCATACTTCATTGTATTAGCTAGCTCGGTGACAACAATGGAGGTCAAGGCTATTGAGTTTCACAAAACAAAACTTATACAAAGGCTGAGCTTGAAATTCGACATAATGATAAAACATCTGCGTTTTGGATGATATTAGTTTAATTCATTCCCATTAAATTCAAACCGAGCATACATGGCCTTGAAATTTTAACATCCACTCTCACAGCCAGACGCCTGGGTTGTAAAATATTACAGTATGTGAATAATAAATATTATGTCTGTCTGCATGTTCCTCGCGAACTTGCCGTGTATTTTTTTTTGTCTCTCTAACGGAACGATGTAACTCGGTAAATGATGAAGACAATTCAACCACACACAAATCAGCCTTTTATTATGGGAAGGCTCGGCCTTTGCAGTTTCGAAAGTTTATGACTTCGTTTGACATGTACCTCGTGAACATGGTAAACGTGATCATTTGGGAAGTCAAGGATATAACAACCTTCATGGCACTTTCGACATGAATATCGCAGCGCATGAAGTTCCGATCATGCACACACACCACAGCTATCCACGACATGACAAGACTCGCCGTCGTGTGAAGCGACGGATCTGCTGGCGGTGTGACCTCGGCTTGAATCGTCGTCGTACTCCTGTCATTTTCACGCCGGAACGCTTTAAATACAGTGGCCGGGTTCTGAAACAATCTTAACCCTTGAAGCGCTAAATGATATTATAATTTAAATTTTCACCCACTTGAAGATGTGTCTCGCTACCGCGACCCACAACTTCAAGTGGGTGAAAATTAGTCCCATTTGTCTAATTTGAGACCTAACATTTGCAAATCTACTTTTTAAAACACTCATTTCGTTCCAAATAACGGTGATTTAGCCTGTTAATAAAACAAATTGAAAACGACTAAATGATATTATAATTTAAATTTCCACCCACGTGAAGATGTGTCTCGCTACCGCGAGCCACATCTTCAAGTGGGTGAAAATTAGTCCCATTTGTTTAATTTGAGACCAAACATTTGCAAATCTACTTTTTTAAAACACTCATTTCGTTCCAAATAACGGTGATTTAGCCTGTTAATAAAACAAATTGAAAACGACTAAAAGATATTATAATTTAAATTTTCACCCACTTGAAGTTGTGTCTCGCTATCGCGACCCACAACTTCAAGTGGGTGAAAATTAGTCCCATTTGTTTAATTTGAGACCAAACATTTGCAAATCTACTTTTTAAAACACTCATTTCGTTCCGAATAACGGTGATTTAGCCTGTTAATAAAACAAATTGAAAACGACTATATATAGTCGTGCTTAGCGGTGTACGGGTAAAGTTAAAGTTTGATCTTTACTGTTTAGAACTTTTAATTCACATACATGTACATGTAATTATGTACATGGATGTACTTGTCCTAACTATTTAAGACCTAACAGATTTTAAGACCGTCTCAGAACTCGGCCCCAGGCTTCCCTTTGTCAAGGTAATATAATCATTGACGACAGTGATCTTCGACTTCGTGAGATTTCGCATCAGACTCGGGATACCTAACGTCGGCCGAGTGTTGTGCCAACGTCGTAAACATTGGTACAACATTCAGCCGACGTTAGAATGGTTAGTTTAGGATATTTACATAGGACTGTACTGACAATAACAATAGTCGGCCTCGTGGTGTGTACGCTGAAGTGGATTGTTGTTGAATGAATAACTTTGAGAGTCAACTCATCCACTCGCAGTGTATTGATACGCCACTTGCAGTGTATTGATACGCACCGGTGTATGCGGGTTATGCAAATTTGCCATTATATATCGAGCCATCAATTATCTGGTAATCTCTTTCCATTAGGCAACCGAACACAGAAATTGCGATTCACTACGAGATCGTGTTGCAATAATTTACATTCGTACATTGCTCTCTTTGTAGTACCCAGAAAACACGATGTATCCGTCCAATGTCGTCCCAGTGTTGGACCAGCTTCGCAGGCGTTGTGTCAGAATTAGTGCAATGTCAAGTGCTGTTTCTTGTCTTGGATTATATTTGCTTTATTATGGGGACCGAAAAAAAACTAGTAGTTTTTTGTTGATCAAATCAGAGTCAGGGGCCTATATTGTATCAGAAATGCATTTCTAATTGTATTAAATATAGCGGTGATAAATTTCTTAAAATTTTAATTTCTAATTTTTCTAATATATTTAAACTGATTTCTGAAATTTAAGTCCTATGTACATCAGTGTTTCACCATTACCATAGTTGACATCTGCGTTTTGACAGTGTGCCCTACGTTATAATAATACTGCGGTTCTTCTAAGATTATATTGAGACCAGCCCTCCACCCCCCCCCCCCCCCCGCGCCGTGTGACCGCACTTCGGACATGTAGCCTCACGTTCCCTATCAGACTGCAAAGCCCAGGGCCGCCAACCCTCTGTGTGCGACGGTTGTGTAAAGGCTCTAGATTAACACTGTAAGCTCCCTCGACGCGCTTATAATGCGCCACATGACATATTTCGAAAATAATAAACCGAATGAAAAATAGTATAATCCGTGACAATAAGCACTGATAAGGAGGTTCAGTGCTTTCATTTGATCTTATAAAACCTTGGTATTTTAAAAATCACGTCATTTTTATTCACCTCAAGCCTCAAGGTGAATAAAAATCAGAAGAAGTAATGAGGTGCTAGCGCTAAAAGGGTTAACACACACAATTATGTCCATACATTGACTTATATCCCAAAGGAATATAATTTAACACTGTCAAATTGCGTTCAATCTGAACATAATATTTTTAAATTTCTTTTACGTTTTGATTTTCACCACATTTAAATGATTATCAAAGCTGCAAATACACTGTTTAGTATTTTAATAGTTAGGCCCTACTAATAATATTTTTTTTAAGCTGATTATTCCGACTATTTGTATTTGTGCGATTTATAATTCATTTCGCTGTACGGAAAATTCGTGCGCCTCTGAAAATCTGGTAGCCTGTTATAATTTGTCTGCTAGATATTTTCGTGTAATTTTCACCCACACAAAGTTATGAATCGCGGCCGCGAATGAAGACTCAGTGTGGATGGAAACGTACTTTTGAAGCCTCCAGCACCACAGCGAGCTAACACCCGGGAATGCGGCCACTTAAGCACGTAAAATATATAATGTTAAAGTGATATTCATAATTTTCGCCCACTTAATGTAAAAGATATAATGTTCTCACCGCGAGCTTATGGCCGGGATCACGTTTAGTACGAATTAACCCTTGAGCCGCCAAGATATTTAATTTAAATTTCACCCACTTAAAGTTGTGGGTCGCGGCTCGTACCAAACGTGATCCCTGCCATAAGCTCCCAGTGAGAGCATTAAATATATCGCTGTATATTTTACTTTAGGTGGGTGACAATTACTCATATCTGCCTAATTTAGGTGAGATTAAACATTTGCAAATCCTGAAAAAAATGGAGCAATAACAATAAAATGTTCAGATAAAAAAATGGTTTGAGCACGGTTATTGTATAGCTTAGCGCTTAAAGGGTTAATAGGTGGAGAAATAATCAGAGAGAGACGAAACGCCTACCTCAGTGCCGAACCAGCATCTGACCAATGCTGGCCTATCGCTGGCATTATAACTTAGACGGATCCAGTGATGTGGCGTCGCTCGAATTTGGTTTTAATACTTCCCAGACGTATTTTTGAATATCGTTTCGATCTTGAAATTGATATTACTGGAGTTGAAACTGACATACATGCATTTTCTGTTTAACTAACTGATTTTGTATCACACAAAATACAATTGATGGTCCATATTTAGTTTTCTTTACAGCTTTCAAACAGTATAACCTTCATTTCAGTTTAGATAATAAATGATTCACACAGATGTATGTGAATAGCACAAGTGTCTGTAATATGGTAATGTTTATGAAATAATATTAATGATGGTATCAGGTAATCACGTGGAACAAAATAAGTGGCAGTCGCTCGTCTAGAGTAGGGTGATTAATCTAAGTATTATTGTCAATAAAAAGATAGTACATGATTAATGAGATCGGAGATGACAATTTACTGTAAATAGTTTATTCATCAAAGAATTACGGTATCAATTTCACTTTTAACGCAATCTAAAATAAAGATTACCATGATTACTGTGATATTGTGTTATCTTAGATTTCCAAAAGAATGAGACGCTATTCTTTAATTATTTGATATCGCAAACCCGAGATTTTGCCCCTACGACGCTGTGCCAGAATTGAATCAACATTGGGTCAACCACTTGTGTTTACTCGGAGGCAATTGCGTGATAATCTCCCCCCCCCCCCCCCCTCCGCATATCGAGACAAACAGAAAGCTGAGTGAGATTAGCTCACCTCAACCCCTCCACTCCCCAGATTATGTGTCTACCTGCGTGCCCCCTCACCCCGCGGTCCCGTAATGCGTGCATAATTTACGTTCCTTGTTATGCCGGATTTGAGTGCAGGTTGAGCTACACCGCGAGCACTCAGTGAGTGAATGAGTGAGCACGGGGGCGGCAGGCTGAGCCAGAGGGTTCTGTGAACGCACTACTCCGTGATCCCATAAACCGCTCTGCTGTTTGTCGGCGCACAGGTACCGCCGCCCGTGGCACGGCTAAATGTGCATGCTTTAACGCATCAGGATTATCATTAGTATGGCACGGCCATATCACCGCAAAAAGTCATTAGTCTCATTGTAGCCCGTCGGCGACTATGTGGTGATTGCACACCGGCGATGTCAAATTCAGACCACTGGATTATTATAGTGACTCGTTAGAATGCAGCTGGATTATCTCGTTTGGATATTTGTCTAATTCACTTGTGATTGTTGGATACTATTGACACCGCACTGGTACTAGATGGTCACTGGTGTATACTAGTAGACCGCACCAGTACTTGATATGCCCGTTAGATATGGGATACACTTGGTACTAGATGGTGTATACTAGTAGTCTGTGCCAATACTTGATATCACCGTTGGATATGGGATACACTGGGAGGCTATGGTTATAACGTGGGAGATGGGTCACAAAGATGTCACAAATTCTGCCATAAAGGATAAACCATTTCGCAAGGTAACAACAATTAAACCTGAAGGCGCTGAATTAATTCTGTATAAATCCTACGACCATTATAAATATTTTACTCTTTCAGTACGGGGATCGACTTTAGACATCAGATGTCTAAAGTCGGTCCTGCAAGACCTGCACTGAATTTTTTTAAACAAGTCACATCGTGTAGACCAGGGCAAATGATTCCGATTACAGGTAATTTTCTGTAATCTTGTTAAACTTCAGCATGTTCAGGGCATTCATATCTTTTAGATATTTATTGACTATTTTGTGTGTTACAGGGCTCGCCGGTTGAGGATGATAATGTACGTCACAGTATTCAATGGCCTCTTCCACATCTAAAAATTAGCGCTGACACTCCACTCTCCACGGAATCACAGGCATTGGAAGAGTTCAGGTTAGTTCCCCCTTCACCATTTGCTGTAACCAGTGCTGAATAGTCTAAACATGATTTGTTTAAAAATGTATCCCTTTCAAGCCTGAATTTACCATTGTCATCTTCATTGACTACCACCCGTTGTGGGTGACGTTGACTTGAAGTAGTGGTAAATTTAAAAAAAATGTTGTATTATTAAGACAGCTCCATAAAAAAATGTCATTCTAAAACTCCTCCCAACAGACACAAAATGTTGAATCAATGTTGGATTGACATTGGTCCTACTTCATAGACGGTGGACCAATGTTAAGCTTTGATGCATCGTGAGGGTTTAAAGGGTTGAAGTTTATAATTATGTGGTCATTATTAGCATACATGTATTTGACAAAAAACCCCATGAAAAGTAACGTCCTTGTTGCATATAAATATTTTAATAATTTAACCCTTACAGCGCTGAAATATTTTTGTATAAACGATGGAGACCAAAGTGTTTTTTTTTAAATTGAAATCACTATAAATGTCTTAGTTAGATCTTTCCGCTTCATTTCAATACCAGTAAACATACCTATGCTATGTTATGTGTCAGTCTATGGCCATTATAAATATTAAATTACGCTTCCAGTTCTGGGATTAAATTTAGACATCAGAATATGACGTTTAAAGCTGGTCCCTGCATTGAAAAGTTTAATGGTTAATATTGCAGAAGTAGATTTTAAAAGTTAAAAACCTTATAATAACATAAATGAATCTCAGCTCTGCTGATTTACTGCTGGTCCACTATCGGTGACCCTGCCCCAACATTAAAACCACCATGGCTTGCCACAGTAATTTAAACAAATCGAATCAACTGATCAGGATACTTCTTTGTTACTGGTATTTCTAAGGTACTCTCAAAATGTGACTCAGCTATGTGATTTATGTGCATACTGCTTCTGCAGAATTTTAAGGTTATGAAGAATATATGTATGTGATTTTTTTACATGAAGTCTATATATTTGATGTAGTTTGACATACCAGAAGGAGAGAGACCTCAGTCATCACCCGTTCCACTCCCACTTCACAAGCATTCTTAAATCACTGGTAGAACATCGCCTCAATAATAGGTAGGACTTCTTATCTTTTCATTATTATCCTGGCAATATTGAATATTTATGTTTGCAGATTTTACCTATGAAGTCCATTTTACATTAATTAGAGGACAATATATTGTCTGCATAAATAAATAAAATTATTTCCACATTAACTGAATGTTTTTTTTGTCTGTACAAATCCTAATTTATTGCAGAGATCCAAGAATAAATGTTGTATTAACATCTGGATAGACCACATAGGGTGTTAAAATGCTGTAACATTGTCAAACCAGCTTGCATTTCTCTGATTTGTATAATTATTTATCACATGTTATGTTACTTGTTTGAACAGAGAATGGAGCAAGCATGCCCCTCCGGAGAATATCCTGCGGGTTTTAATCTGCTTACGTATATTACTGCGGGACTCGGCATACCAGAAAATATTCTATCAGCTCGGAGGTGTAGCTGTATTATCTCAGGTACAGTATTTACTATTATAGGCTACTTATTATTTGTATCCATATTTTTTCGCACCATTCAACTGAGCAGTCAAGAAAATAAAGAGATTTTTTAAAACAATTTGTAACTTTAGAGCCTGATTTACCCAAATATGAGCCAGCTTGGCTCATATTTTGTTGAATGAGTTTGATGATTACTTTCACAATGCTAAGCATGACTATAGTCGTTTTTATTTTTTTTACTAGCCAATCAAATCACCCTTATTGGGAGCAAAATGTGTGTTTAACATCATGATTTTCAAATGTTTGGTCTTAAAAGAAACAAATATGAATGATTTTCAGTTGTTTGAAGTTGTGGGTCGTGGAAGCGAGACACAACTTCGGATTAGTGATAATTCAATTCAGCGCTTTAAAGTTTAATCTGCAGATCATCATTAACCCTTAGCACACTGATGTCTACTACAGTTGATCATAGTATTGTTTTCTCATGTTTTAATTGTCTTGCATAACCAGGTTTTAAAATTAAATATGTCTCAAATCTGTGATAATCATATACATTCCAACCTAGATTTTGCAAATTAAACTAATTTTCAGTCACTTGAAGTTGTGGATCGCGGTAGCGAGACACAACTTCAAGTCGCTGAAAATTTAATTTTTTTTAGCTCAGTGCTCTAAGGGTTAATTTTTTTATTGCATATTGTTTGTGTTTTCTGCAGGATTTGAGGAAAGCCACAGACAGTTATCTGACATACGGAGATGGGCCGTTTGTGGTGGATATTCTCAAAGAGATGACCAGTAAGTTAGGGCTTTTCTCAATGCAAACAAAATGTACTACCTTCAAATGAATGAGTAATGTCATGATTTAGTAATGCTGTGAGCTTTGGGAATTGAAGCTATTCCTCTGAATGCCAATTAGCAGCCCAACCCAAACAGCACACGACGTTGTTGCGACAATGAATCAACGCCAATGACGGGATTCAACGTCACAACAATGTTGTGTGCCCAGTGGGAATACTGGCTCTAAGGCACAGATATGATTGGAGCTCAATGCTGATATAATATGTTATTCCTTCTATTCTATATTGAATGGATGTCGTGGTTTGTTTGAGTTTTCCTCAGCTGTTGTAAATTGAGTTAGCATATTTTTTTTTAAATCAGAATCTCTAAATTTTATCGTATCACTTTTGCTTACTTTCTCAACATGCTCAGGTCCACACATCTTTTAAAGAATAAATTTTAATTGAATAATTCTTTATTTGTGTTTTCAATTAGACTATTTTTATTACAGATATCTTCCAAAAATTGTCTGCTGTCGACTCGCAAAGAGAATGGCTTGTGTCGAGTGGAGCACACAAGGTGTGTATGATGTGTAGGCCTATGCGAGGCAGGCATTAGCTTCCTATGGCATTAGTTATCAAATTTAACTTTAATTTTTTTCTACCCCATTTCACAAAGAGCTGGGAAGCTGGTTAATAGTAAATGTGCTGTTAGGTTCGTTGTCTTAACCCTTTCAGCTCGGGAACCGACTTTCTCACATGTAGAGATGTCAGATTCTGACATCTAATGTTGATCCCCGCACTGTAAGAGTAAAATATTTATAATGGCCATAGATCCATAACATAGGTAATCAAATGTGGTGGATAGAGCTAACTAAACATTTATGATGATTACAAATTGAAAAAAAAACCTTGGGTCTTTGGGTTTATATAAAAATATTTCAGTGCTTTAAGGGTTAATATAAACAGTTCTGGATAATGTTCTAGATAAATTAAGTGAATTTTATGCACAAATAGAAATTAATATTGTTGTGAAAAAAAAAAAAAAATATCTGGTTATCAATGTATCTTATATGACAAAATCATATAAAACCATTAAGTGTTTAAGCAGCCACAGGTAACAACAGCGATTTAATATTTATTTATATATTAATCTCTTTATATCTCAGGCTCTAGTATTGCTGCTGTCAGCAGATGATGTGGTAGTTCTTCACTGTACAATGCATACGCTGATCAGCTTGGCGGAAAGGTAATCTACTCAATTAACTCGCAAGAATATTTACTGAAATGTTTTAAATCTTAGCCCTCATCCTGCTGATCACGAACGACTATTGTTGTTTTACACCTTTTTTATTAGTCAATCAAATCACTGTTATTGGGAATGAGATGTGTGTTCAAACATCACCATTTGCAAACGTTTGATCTCATATTTAACAAATACGCATAATTTTCTAATCTTTAAAATTGATGTGACATTTTATCATTAACATGTTTAAAAAGTTGTACTTGATGTGCTAATAAAAAAATTAGAAACCGAATATATTCGGGACCAGCGGTTAAAGGGTTGTTGCTCATTTCTTATTTGAATTATTTCGTTTGAAGGACAAATAAAAAGGATGAAAAAACTGTATACATGATTTAGAATTTTAAGAGTTAACCCTTTGCCTGCGGATTGCGACTATGGTCGTTTTTAATCAGTTTTATTAGCCGATTAAACCACTGTTATTGAGAATGAAATGACTGTGTAGACATCATTATTTATAAATGTTTATTCACAAATTTTAACAAATATGAGTACTTTTTAACATGAGGTTGTGTCTCGCTAACGCGATCCACAACCTCAATTGGTTTAAAATTTAAATAAATTAACTTAGAAGTATAAGGGTTAATGAATTAATAAGTTAATTAACCCTCATCCTGCTAAGTTAATTTATTTGATTTTTTACCCAATTGAAATTGTGTCTTGCTACCACGACCCAGAACTTCAAGTGGCTGAAAATAATTATATTTGTTTAATTTAAGTACAAATATTTGCACATTTCGTTCCCAATATCAGTGATTTGTCTGACTATTAAAGGGACATGCCCAGGTCTAAAATCATCAAAAAGTCAGTGATTTTATTTTGACTGCTCAATATGACCATATGATGTAAACAAGTCCATAGACTAGAATTTTTGTGCTGCGCACTTACCAGTTAGGCTAGATATAGAGACAAAATTCCTGTATTTCTTATTTTTGACATGGTTGTCAATAATTAGAAATCAGGAATTTCGTCTCTATATCTAGCCTTACTGATGAATGCGCAGCACAAAAATTAAAAAACTTTTGCAGTTCTAGTCTATGGACTTGTTTAGGCTACATCATATGGTCATATTATTAAGCTAAATTTTTTTTTTAATTTCAGACCTGGGCATGTCCCTTTTAAGATGGGTTAAAAACAACAATTGTCGTAATCAGCAGGATAAGGGTTAAATAGCTCAGATTTTATGTATTATGCCCCTATGTATTCTCAATTACATGCATAAATCTCTTGACTTATACATATCATATGATCATATTTGACAAAAAATGTAATTATTTTTCAGTGCTTCCCCGATGAGTCTCATTGCGGAGTTAAATTGTATCGAAATGCTTCTAAGAATTCTAAAGGATTATGATCCACTATCTAAAAAGTAAGTTCAACAATTTTTGAACTGTTACATTAAATGTTTCTCATTTTATCGTAATATGATACATAGCTTTACTTGGACAAACTGACACTGTAGCTAGGCAATGGCAGCTGTGAATAAAAGTGCATGTCCTTATTTCTGTTTATAATTTATTAAGCAGCCCTCGCCGACGCGGATTGCTTACTGTATTCCACAAAGTCCGCCACCACCGCCACAGCATTTTTTTTTTTTCAAGATAGCATCACATACCACTGGGGAATTGTTTTGGTGACATTCTGATCCCCATATCATTAACCCTTCAATTACTATGGCCACTAATGAAGAACAGCTTGTCAGCGCGTTTCAGATCTTTTTTTCAATATGTTTAGCTATGTCAGCCAATGACCCGATTAACTTTTGGGAGCAAACAATTTCAAAATGGCCGTTTAGTGGTCATTTTGAATTTTAATAATTTTGTGATATTCACTTAACTCAAAAAAAATGCAAAATAGCTGGACCATGAATATAAAAAAGTGTAATGTCTCACACAAGGATAACCCATGACAAATTTTGCAGTTATAAAATTCTAAAATGGCCGCCAGTCGGCCATTTTAATTTTTTTTTCTAATTATCTCGGAAATCTTGCATGATAGCTTTTCTATGAACTTCTGCCTCCTCATACTTCACATAGCCATCAGATAACACCAGGGGATTTTGGTGACATTTTGAGTCCCATATTATCAACCCTTTAATTACCAGCGCCTCTAACAAGGAAATACTTGTTGCATATTTCAGGAAAATGTTTCCAGCAGACTTTCTTTTTATTTGGCAAATATGGACAGCAATGTCAGTCAAAGACCTACCTGATTACGTTTTGGGAGCAAACAATTTAAAAATGGCTTTCTGGCGGCCATTTTGAGTTTGAGTATTTTTGTAATATTTACGCAACTCAAAATCAAAGCAAAATAGCTGGACAATGCATATAGAACAAAATGTAAGGACTCACACAAGGATAACCCATGATAAATTTTGCAGAAATAAAATTCAAAATGGCCGACTGACGGTCATTTTTAATTGTTTTTTCTCATTATCTCGGCAATGTTGCATAATAGCTAAAGCGGTAATATAAAATAAACCTCGAGAAAATTTGCTGATCTATATTAAATTTGAAATGGCCCGACTGGCGAATGGAGGGCTGCTTTCGTGTTTGTTTCCGAACAACTCTTTCTAGTTATTTATTATTATATATATATTTACATAAAAAACGAATGCTTTATTTTGAAAAAACATAATTAATTTAGTCGGGTAACATAAAATTTGTAATCATCACACAATTACAGTACATCTATATAGAAGAGAATATAAGGTCGAAAAGTCACAATCTGTTCACAATTACTTCCAAAGTGAGGAAAATGTAACCATTTTCTAGATCTATATACATTGATTTTCATGTACAGACTGGCTTCCATACTATTACGGACACTTTGTGGTGACTCTCTTGCCAAAGTGATGGTGAGAGATTATGATGGCATTCCCTTATTGCTCAGGTATGTTGTTACGTTATTAAGACTCCATATAAATTATCTACCCTCACGTTTTGCCAACAATAAATTATTTAACACAGATCATGCTAATGTTAGCATTTGATAGAATGCTTCGATTTGAATTCTTTGATATCTTCATTTTTGTTTGTACACAGCCTACTTCAAAGTGAAAACGTCCGGTTTTTGTTGAACATAGTGTGGTGTTTAGTACAATTAGTGAGCAACGCCGAGACGAGCAACGACGTGCGGCAGATGGGCGGGATCCCACTGCTTCTATCCATGTTACAGTATGTATATCTAACCATTTTATCACCAGGGTATTTTGTTTTATTTTCATTTAACTTGAGATATGAATTTCTAGGCTACCACAATTCCCATCTCAAAATGAATAAAATTGTTTCGATTTTATAGGATTTTATGAGAAGTATAATATCTTGAATGAAAGCTCTGTATTCCCTTAATCTATTAGTTGTACTTAAAATGTGTCAATGTGATACATAATGTATATATGCGATGGTGGAGCTCAAAGGGCTAAAATCAATATTCAGTGATATTCAGTGTAATCCCTCACCGTGACATTCAGTTTTGTAAAAATATATTTATTCTGAAATATCTGAATGTTTCACCCACACAATATTGTGAATTTTTGTAGTAAAGCATACAACCTCAGATGGTTGAAAAATTCATTTGAACAGTGATTTCAATAGAGAACATTGCATTAAACAATTTTTTGTTTGTTTTGTAGTGAACGCAAATTTATAACTGAACGGTCCTTGACAGCTGGCCTGTCTAGTACCATGTCACCTGCTATAGATGAGGTAAGTACTAAGATTAGTCTCATAATTTACATAAATAATATTTCACACACAAAAAAAAAACAGGTTCTTATACAGAACATGGAGAAAGTAATTATATATAATTATGAGACTGTAAATTGACAATTTCCAGCACAATAATCTAATTAATATAATTTCATCTGTGAAATTATTTTCTAATTTTTATCAAGGTATTGGATTGATATGGGAGGCTTATTCAAATTCAATTACTTACCAAGAAGCTATTTCAATTTAGCTTTCTTACAAAGTAACTTTTAAAAATAATTTGATTATAGGCCTAGTTAAAGCTACATGTATTAGTATCTAGAAAAACTGACACTCTAAGTAGCCTCAGTTGCTGGTGTAATTGGGTAGAAGTAACAGCTTCCTATTATTATGATAATAACTCGTTGTAACTGGATGTGACCACAGGAGATGTGGGCATGGCCGGGTAGCGGTAAGGAGATGACTGGTGTTTGCGCCTCACCTGTAACACCTACAGGGCCGCCATCGTACCCTATCTGCCCGACTAAGGCGCCTAAGCATGGGTTAGATTGTGATACAGCTGGAAAGCCACAGGTGACACAGTGTGCTTATTCAGGCTTGTCACTCTAACATACACATTTCCACTCACATGCACCCTTTATTTAATCTGTCACATTACTGACTGATCACTGGGTCATTTTAACATCTGTGAGCAGTGTACTTAATCCACTATAAGCACTAATCGTTTTCAATACGTTTTATAACCTGATTAAATCACTGTTGTTAGAAACAAAACGTGTGTTTAAACATCAACATTACAAATATTTGGTCTCACATTAAACATATATGAGTTATTTAAAGTCACGTGAAGTTGTGGATCGCGGTAGTGAGACACAACTCCTGGGGGGAAATGTAAATATGATAACTTAGCGTGTTAAATTTCAATGGGATATGTATTCAATTATATGATTTAGTGGTACTTGTAATAAACTTTACTATGATGTGATGTCACAACATCAAGGAGAGTGTTTTATCTTTCAATCATTTGAGTGGCTCAACAAAATGACAAATCACAGATAAATCATTAACTTGGACACACTACAGTTTTATTAATATATTACTAACAAGATATAGTAGTAATAGTTATTATATATACATGTATTAACGCTTAAATGTACATGTGCTCAGTGCGTTTCACAAGTTTTCACTATGAAATATATTATTCTTACAAAAAAATGCAGTCTATAAAAATACTAGCTATAAACATTTGAAAAAGATGTCTTTTGAGGTGTTTTTCAGTCACAATCTTTGTTCAAGTTTGCTAGTTTTTTGCACATATCTCTGGTTAGTACACTAATGTCTTTCTTACGCTTAATTCATATTATTCACTAACTTTCAGAGCAACTTTGTTTTCCTAATAATGTTTAAATAACATTATACACACTGTTTAGTTTTGCTTATCTGTGTTAAAATATATACCTGAATATCAGCATATTTAACAATTATGACTACAATGTGGAGTTAACATCCCTTCTGTTATGTTTCAGACTGAGGATGTCAAGGAAAATTTAAAACTCAAATCAGGTAAGAATTGTATTTCTGCATCCAATCGTTACTTGAATGAACCATGATTATTAAAGAAATGACTCACAGTATATTTTATATGAAATGCCATTTGGGAAATCACCAAATGGCCTTCCATAGGAGATTGGCTTCCAATAAGAGTGACTGCTCATAGCAGGTTCTATTGTATAGGCCTATGTTTTTTTAACTCTTTAACCCTTTCGGTGTAGGGTTCAACTTTAGTCGTCAGAATCTGACGTCTGTAGATCCCCGCACTGTTGATCCCCGCACTGAAAGAGTAAACATATTAATAATGACTGTAAACCCATAACATAGGTATTCAAATTATTCAGAAAGAGCTAACTAAGACATTTATGATGATTTCAAATTGAATAAAACCCTTTGGCCTCCAAGGTTTTTATAAAAAAAAAATCAGCGCTTTAGGTTCTAATCACGTCTGTAGCCATGTTCAGCATGTTTGAAAACAAGAAAATTTAAAGGAAATAAATGAGCAATAAATTTGCTAAATTCACATCAGCTTTGATTCAATTATGTTGCGGGTCACGGTGGTGAGACACAACTTCCGAGTGGGCAAACATCTAAATCCTATAACTTAGTACTTCAATGGTTATGAGGATTCTTATAGAACTACTTAACATTCAGTTATGTATGCTCAAAAGTAAATTATATACATCATTTTAGTAGTGCCCTAAAAATGCCTAGTAGATGCAAAGAAGACCTACATAAGTCTTTTCAAAAGCTGCTTCCATGCGAGCAATCCTAAGAGAATAACCTTCTACTTTTATCTTTACAGATACAAACTTGTTACGAGTACAATCTTAGTAAAATCTTAGTACAATCTCAGTACAATTTTAGTACAATCTTAGTACAATCGTACAATCTTAGTACAAATTTAGTACAAACTCAGTACTTAATACAAATTTAGTACAAATTCAGATACAATGTTTTAGTAAACTGATTGTCAGACCTTTCTCATTTTTTTAGCATGTTGTGCATGTCTGTCTGAGCTTGTGATCAACGACATCAACGCCCAGCACGTGGTACGAGCTAACGGCATCTGGGATATAGCGCTGCTTATCTTTCCTCAGAAATTCAGCAGCCGGAGAGACCAGGAGACATTTCACACCCTGCAGGTATGCTAATTGATAACCCTTTTATTGCAGAGATCAAATTGTTTAAGTAGCCCATAAAGCGCTACATTGAAAATGTTAATTTTCACCCACTTGAAATTGTGTCTCGCTACCGCGACCCAAAACTTCAAGTGGGTGAAAATTCCTCGAATTTGTTTGATTTGAGACCAAACATTTGCAAATATTGATGTTTAAATACATATTTCGTAAACAATAGCTGTAATTTAACCTGTTAATAAAACATCCCCGCACTGTAAGAATTAACATGCCCGGGAACACATAACATAGGTATTCAAATTAATCAGAAAGAGCTAATTAAGACATTTATGATGATTTCAAATTGAAAAAAAAACCTTTGGTTGCGATGATTTTTATAAAAATAATTCAGCGCTTAGTAGTTTAGGAGTTAATTTTGTCCCCACATCTCTAATCAGTTTTGCCTCTTGACTGTTTCAGACTAACGCATTTAGAACTCTAAGATTCCTGTTCAGCATGGAGAGGAATCGAAGGCTATTTAAAAGACTTTTCCCACCCGATTTATTTGAAATGTTTATTGATATCGGACATTACAAGAGAGAGTTAGAAGCCTATCATTCACTTGTCGAAAAAATCAACACAATATCTGTAAGTATGATGAATCTTCACAAGAAATAGTTTTTCTTTTTTCACATTTTAAGGATTGTTTTACATTTCATGCATTTTATTTACAGAACCAGCTTTTCCTGCACATCTCAAACGTTTTCTTCAACCAGGCATAACGTTTTAAGAATTTAAACAAGCCTAAATTAAAATTGTATATAATGTGTGTTTAATAAAGTAACAAAATCCAAAAAAGTAAAACTAGCCGTGATAAGAATTTTTATAAATACCTTTATTATTTATTTAATATGAGCACCTTTATCCTGCAGGTCGATGATCTTGATAAAATGCGTGAGAACCTGAACTCTATAAACCAGAACAAGGCACCCACCCACTTTATCGGAGAATACGCAGTGATAGAATACATAGCATCAGGGGCATTTGGCAGTGTGTACAAAGTCAAGAAAAGACATTCTGTTCATACATATCTGGCTGTTAAAGAGGTAAAACCTTTTAATCTTGCCCTGCATAAACAGGCTGTTGTCCATAGTTAAGCACCTAATCCTTTCACAATTTTCACCCACTTGAAGTTGTGTCTCGCTGACGCGATCCACAGCTTCAAGTGAGTGAAAATCGGGGACTTACTTTAGATGTCTGAATCTGACATCTATGGACATCAGATTCTGCTGTCTCATTCCCCACACTGAAAGAATTAAAAATTAGAAGGAAATACACTATTATATGAACTTTAAAAGCTCTAAGAGATTGAAAGTGGTATCAGTTTCAAATCATATTTATTTGCCTTAGGTCAATACTTTGAATCCATCCTGGGGGAAAAATTCAAAGGAGCGTCAAAAGAGCATCGGAGATGTTATATCTGAATTGACGATAATACGTGAACAAATGAAACACCCCAGTGTTGTGCGTTACTACAAAACTTTCACTGAACGTAAGTCTGCCTAATAAACATTTAATAAACGGTTTATAATTAATTTTTATCCACTTCAACTTGGTAGATTATTTTAATACATAACACATGGTTTATCACAATTCAGTTTTTAAAAATATTGTCATGGAATAGTAAAAAAATGTTTTACCCTTTCAAGCCTGAATTTACCATTGTCATCTTCATCCACTACAAGCCGCTAATAGCTGTAACAATTCTCGATTTGTAGTGGATGAAGACGACTTGAAGTGGGTGGCAAATTGAAAAAAATATTGTTATTATTAAGACATTCCCATGAAAATTTTCGTTCTGAAACCCCTGGGTGTATGAAAATCAGTCATCCCTCAGGGATGCAAAATGATGCTTGGATGCATCGTGAAGGTTTAAAGGGTTAATCTCTAGATGTGATTTATTTATGCTCGCTATTCAAAATGACGTCAGTTTATTGTGACAAGAAGTAAAAGTACGCACAATGTCTGGCATAATTTGCATATCATTTTTCACTTGAAATTTAACAGATCCATTTATCTTTATATCACTGTTATTTTGAATATATACTACAAACTTTATTTTTTTACAGAAGACAAGCTATACATTGTGATGGATTTAATTGAAGGAGCTCCGCTCGCTGAACACTTCACATCACTGAAAGAAAAAGACCAAAAATTCTCAGAAGAAAGAATATGGAATATTTTCATCCAGGTGAGATTTATTGTAATGTAGACCTAATTATAATATTTATTACAATGTAGTGTATGTTTATATGCTGTAGAGCAGATTTACCAATCCACTTATCGTTTTTCTAATTTTTAAGTTTTTTTAAGCTCAATCTGAAATTTCCATCTTTGTGTTCTCAGATTGTTTATGGCATGTGTTTCCCCCTACCTCATTATTGATTGTTGAAATATGTCTGAAACATCAAATATTATTTTTGTTTTGGGACTTTTTTTAGATATTATTAAGAAAGTTTATGAAATATTTTAGTAGCTGATATTGCAGTACACTATGACTAAGCCTACTCTTATGTCAGTTTTTTATTGTACAAATATTGTACATGAGATAACAAAACATGATAATAAGCGAGGTGGAAAAACAAATGCTAGCAAATCAAATAAAAATCAGTCTTTGTTTCTCATGCCTAATTTTTTAAGTATTTCAAAATACAATATAATTATTCTTTTTGCTGGGTGTAGATTGTGCTGGCCCTGAGATATCTACACAAAGAGAAGAACATTGTGCACAGAGATCTAACACCAAATAATATTATGCTGGGAGAAGGAGACAAAATCACAATAAGTAAGCACACATGCTAGTTAACTCTTTAAGTGCTAAATAATTAATTTAAATTTTTACCCATTCAAAGTTGTGACTCGCTACCGCGATCCACAACTTCATGTGGTTGAAAATTACCTATATTTGTTTTTTTTATTAATAATATTGTTGTTGAATTAATAATAGTTGTTTAAAGCATTTATTACATGTATTTTTATCAATTTGAAGCTAGAATCATTAGTAAAGATACAAGTTTTTTCAAAACTTTTTCAGCACAGATTTTACTATATATGTTACCCAGTAATTATAATATGGATCACCTTATTTATCATCACTCCTCAGAGATTGTATCAAAATTGAATATAAAAATAAAAAAATATTAATGCATTGATGTGATGCTGTAACAAGTCCATTTATATCTAGCCTGATATGTTAGAATTTGGATTGATTGTTGTGTTTTATTTTAATTTAAATCAGCTGATTTTGGACTGGCTAAGCAAAAACAGAAAGATTGCAGCAAGATGACTTCAGTTGTTGGAACAATATTATATTCTTGGTGAGTGTGTATGATAATATGTAAAGTAAATCACTCATTCAGTCTTACTGCAGTAAGGCATTTAATAGATACAAATGTAACCCTTCAATCCAGCCCCCTAAAAGGCTCATCCTTTTTCGTGAGATATCTTACTCTGAAATGCAAGTTTAGTACCAGAATTTTGACAATTTTAAAATAGTTAAAGGTCCAGTTTTAGAGTTTATTTTAAATTCGCTCCCCAAACAATTTTACTCGTTTGTTATGTCCTGAGATAGACAGTAATATTTTTACAGATTTCATAAAATGCTCCTCAATTATATAGGCCCTATGTGTCACTGTATGGGTTGTACTATCAAATTTATTGATATTAGGTTTGAAGATATAATTCATATATAATAGACATTGAACTGACTTAAGCTAAATGTCTCAGGCTCACTGGGACAGTCTTCATTTAAAATGTTTTTGTTGCAGTCCAGAAATAGTTCAGAGTAAACCATATGGAGAGAAAGCGGATATTTGGGCTATAGGTTGTATATTGTACCAGATGTGTACATTAGAAGCGCCTTTTTACAGCACTAACATGCTATGCTTAGCCACAAAGGTAGGCATATCTTCTTGTGTTATATTCCCTAGCAAATTAATGTTTGTATACATATAATATATAATTATATAATATTTAATTATATAATATTAATAATAATAATTGTCAAATGTATTTGCATTGTAAAGTACAGTACTTCGGCCATCTTTGCATAGTGTTCAGTGTAATGTGATGTATTTCACAAGTTTTCAAACCAATCATTTTATTTCAACTGTTTCTTTTTGTTTTTGTTATTTTTTCATAAATCATCTATTTTTAGATTATTTGACAAAAAAGGTATGTGTACATGTTTATCCTAATATTTGTCTGCACTCAAGTGCAATATTAAAGGTTTATGTTTGCCATCATAGATTTTCTATATAATGGTGTGTTATTTTTCAGATTGTCAATGCTGATTATGAACCAATACCAGCTGAGAGCTACTCTAAACAAGTTGTTGATACGGTGGCCAAGTGAGTAATCTTCATTACATTTACCTCATATTCCATTTTTTTCCAATTTTAAGTAGATTTAAGCGATATGTAGTAATAGATACTCGTGCTACCATCATGTTATGCTTATAATAATTCAACTCCCAGCAGCCAGCTTGTCATATGTGTCACACATTTGAGTGGCACATACAACATTCTGGCTGTTAATTTACTGATCATTTTATCATCCTTATTCAGTGGCACATACAACACTCAGTCTAGGAGACCATTTACAAATATTTGGATAAAACATTTTAACCACACAAACTCGTGTATTAACTCTTGTGCTGCTGGAACTGTATATACATGTATATGGTTTCAAGCATATTTTAGATCAATAGAAATATCACTAGCTCTAAATTTGACAAAGAACATTTTGGTAAAAACTCAGTTAATGCAATTGTTCAATATTTAAAATGTCTATTTTTCATAAAATTTTATAAATATTTCCCGCTATTTGAAGCTGGAAATTGCATTAGCTAATCTAGCTTCGAATTAATGAAAAATAGAAGAAAACCATTCAACAGCATGAGAGCAGACTTCTGTGTGGTTTTGTGGGTGAGACAACTTATGTACCGGTACTTAGATAACGCAAGTTTAGGGATATTTTCAATATGTTGTTACACCCGATCACCCGATGCTATGCACTTTTCCTTAATTCACACCCCTGAGATCATCAAATCCTCCCGCTTGCAATTTTATCCTCAGCTCACAAAGTAGGGTTGGGGTTATTCTCATCACCATGTTTGGCCATGCTGCAGTGTGTCTGTGCATCTGTGTTTTGTTTCCGAACGATATCTCAGAAACTGTTAGCCGGATTGTTTTCAAATTGCATCTCTTAGGAGGTGTAGATGTGCCTTTTGGGGGTTGTGACCTTTGGCCTAATTTTTAACCTTTGACTTTGAGACCATTATTTACTTCAATTAATGGTGGGGTATATCTTTAGCAACAGCGCTCTTGTTATTGTAAGGTAGGCGGCCTACAAGTAGAAACTTTTTGCGCATGATTTAACGCTCATAATTTTATTGTTTTGTTTAAAATAGGTGTATTACAGCAGATCCTGCACAGCGGCCAGATTCTGTAGGCGTGGCTGCTTACATTGCAGACCGTATACTTCTCCATATGGACGCTATTCACAGAGAAAACTCACTGCTTGAAAAACGTCTTGAGAAAGAGAGGAGGAAAACGCAAAGGTATGCCAACTAATTCAGTATATGACATCACTGCCATACCAAGCCAAAACATAGTAACAGCTTACTTTACAAGTGAACAGTTATTGCCTTTGGTTACACAGGGCACATCTTGATATAGCTGTTATTTCAATAACAGTGTTTTTATCTGGTCTACTGTTTTTCTTGGAAAATGTTCTATTGAGAGACCAGAAGATTACTGACATTTGTTTCTCAAAAACCTGCCGATAATGACGATAATGTTAGATAATTATATAATATGAGAAACAAATTATCACTTATTAGTAATTTAAGTTGGCTGGAAATGTTATTATAGGCTAAATTTAATAAAAAAAATTGTAATTAATTTGTGTAACTTGGCAGCTCAAGAGTACCACCTTACATCATCTCCTGGGAATTAAAATGTAACACCTTTTTATTTCCATGGGACAATATTTGTGCATTACGGAATCAGTGTCTAGTTGTATTAGTATATACCGTATTATATATCAGAGCTTTATTTTTGTGTATTACAGGCATTTCTCGGAAGCTCAGCGAGAAACACAGAAATACCACAATTTGTTCCTAGTCACACAAGAGCGTTATGATAAACTGGCCAATCTATCTGGAAGCGGAGGAGCATCCAGTGTTAAGGTAGAATATCAGTGATATTGTGAATGATTAAAGCTATGTAAAACAACTTGATATTGCTCATTCATTGGTGTCATGCATCAACATCTATGACGTATAATGCCCGATAAAGGTATGTACATAAATAACTGATGCTTTTCTGGTTTTGGGCATGTTAATATTGTTGCAACGTACATTTTATTCCCAATAACAGTAATTAAAGCCTAATCAAAGATCTTCAGTCTACTACCCATTAGCCCCTAGAGCTCTGATGTCGACTAATGTAATCTTTTTGTGTTTTTTTTCTTAAATTTGTGACATAGGAAAACATTGCGATTTGAATTTTACAAATCGAAGTAATTTTCAGCCACTTTATGGTTGTGGATCACAGTAACAAGGCACAATTTCTGACTGAAAACTCAAATTTAATGCTTCAGAACTCTAAGGGTTAAAACAATGGAAACACCTACCTGCCTAGTGTAAATAATTATTATGAATGTGGTTCCAGGATGAATCAGAAAATATGTTCACCGATATAGAAGCATCCAAACTACGTACCGGTAGTAACATCTTGAGCAGCAACACAACATCAGACCTGTACGACTCGCATCATCATAACGGTTAGTATTTATAAAAACATGCCCCAGTATGTCACTGGTTAACCCTTGAAGCGCTGAGTTATAAATTTTATATTTTTACCCACTTGAAGCTGTGTCTCGCTACCGCGACTGACAAATTCAAGTTGCTAAAAATTACCCCTATATATTTAATGTCAGACCAAACATTTGTGAATATTGATGTTTTAACACACATTTCATACCCAATGACATTGATTTTGTCGGTTAATGAACATATTTTAAATGATTCTAGTCTTTCATAGTGCTTGAAGGGTCAATATTATCAGGGGTGTTTAACCAGGCTAGGCCTGTATGTATGCATTGTAAGCAAGTTTCAAAACCAAATAAAATGACACAGAAATTTATAATATGTGTTGTATCAGATCACCCTGTATAAGTGGGCCGTCTAGCTCATTTACTTCTCCTTACAATGACATCAGATGATTTAGCCCTTACAGCGCAGGGTTCGTCTGTAGATGATTCTGACGATAAAAGTTGATATCCGCATTGTAAGAGTAAATATAGTTGTAATGGCCGTAGACCCATATCATAGGTATTCAAATGAATCAGAGAGAGCTAACTAAGACATTTATGATGATTTCAAATTGTATAAAACCATTTTGGTCTCCATGGTTCATATGAAAATAATTCAGCGCTTTAAGTGTTAATATGGGCCTACTTCAATGAGAGAAATATTGGTATGCTACTGGATAGCAGTGTAGGCCTACATGTCTGATTTATTAAATAATGCTTAGATTTATATTATCTGATGTACATTATCTGTGGCGAAATCAATTATTAGCATAGATAGTTATTTTTCTCAACTAAATACATGTACACCATATGAGCCTATCAACTAGACTACTATAGCTTGCTGATGTTTGCTTCTGGGTACTTTTCTTATTAACCATTTGCCTGCTAATTACGACAATAATTGTTTTTAATCCATTTTATTAGCAGATAAATTCACTTTTATTGGGACTTAAATGACTGTTTAAACATCAAAATTTGTAAATGTTTGATATAAAATCAAACAAATATGAGTAATTTTCATCCACTTGAAGTTGTGGGTCGCGGTAGCGAGACACAACTTTAAGTGGGTGAAAATTTAAATGAATTAATTTAGCAGGATAAGGGTTAATACACGTATTGTAATATCCAAATCAATCATGTATTTTTTAGGTTGGGGAAGTGAAGAGGACAGTTTGAGCTCTAGTTGTGACAGTCGAGGCAGCAGCGCTGGTCACGGTGGACCGCGTACAGCTCCAAACACACTGCCTCTCCCCCCGCAGCCCCGACCCCCAGAGCAGGGCCAACCCCGCGCTGGGAGGCGAAGAATGGGAGGCTTTGAAACATCCGCACATGTACAACTCTCTGTGGATACAGGGTCTGGTGAGTTTAAATTTTTTAGGTCATCCCCTTGAATATGCTACAAATACATGTAAGTGGCAACCTCATATATGACGCTTTAATCCACTGGGGTACAGTGTATTGGATTTATTGTTATCCATGTTAAAAAATGATTTGAATCATTTGTCAGTGTAACTTTGCACTAATAAAAATCTATCAAGATTTGTAATTTCTGTTAAAAAACAACTATCAGTATATCTACATTCTAACCCAGAACTATCTCCAGTTGGACCAAAGTCTTAGACATTGGCCCAACATATGATCCTATGTTCGCTTAATGTTGGATCACCATCTTCACTACTGGCCCAACATTAAATGGCAAGGGTCAATGTTTGCAGGGCTGTTAGGATTCAGGTCTAACCATTTAAGCCCTCGCGATAGGTTAAAGCATCATTTTACATCCCTGAAAACAGACTTAATTTCCCTACAACCAAGGGTTTTAGAAGGAATATTCCCATGAAACTGGTTTACCAATGCATGACAATTTTCTTTACTTTTTCACCCATTTCAAATCCTCTTCTTCCATTACGGCTTGTAGTGGGTGAAGATGACAATGTAAAGTCAGGCTATAAACGCTATGTGACAGAATCTAAATTTTTACCCACTTCAAGGCTTTTCTCGCTACTGTGACCAACAACTTGAAGTGGGTGAAAATTACTCATATATTCAATTTCAGGCCAAAAATTTGCAATTTTTTTTATTTAAGCCCTCCTTTTATGCCCACTAATAGTGATTTACAAAGATAATGTGCCTAGATCATTCCTGCAATTCCAGCTTCAAATGGATGGAAATTGTAAAAAAAAACAATTCTCACGTAGTTATGTTTTCAGGTAAATCCAGTGGACGTGACTCTGGGTTTCTAAGTTCTGGTGATCTCTCGCCAAACTACGTTTTACCTGATGCGAAGGGTACATCCGGGCCTGTATACCAGCATTCCATCTCCTGTGAGAGCAGCAACAGCTCTAGTCCTACGTCTTTACGAGTCAGCTCCGCACCCGCAGCCTCCCGCACAAGTATAGAAGCCGCCTTCAAGAGAGCAGCGAATGGCAAGCAGAGGCCAAGTATGTCCACTATCAACTTATTAATGCGTTGGGAAAAGTTTTGTAAAGACTAGGGTGGTTATGAACAGGGTAGCTGTTTGCATTCTACCATCAGAAGTAGGCCCTACTAGTATTTATTATTCAGTAATACGCATAAGATAGAACTTTATCTTATGCATTTTTGGTAGTAGGCATATTATCCTGTGTACATGTATCTTGTTTTATATCAAAGATCAGCACATAATTGTATTTACATTTTGTATATTTTAATGCTGGAAGTATGCTAGCAATCCAGCTCTATGTAACTAAGCTAGCATGCATTCAGAGCTTGATCTTCTGTGAAATTATATACTGTATTGAACATCAATATTATTTGACGTCTGAGTGTTATTTTATATAAAATGTTGGTCACTTTAAATAATTGGGCGTTTTTATTTTGCTAACTTCAGCAAGTGCCTTGACTGTGGCTAAGGAACATCTTCGAGAGATCAACGATCCGATCCTCTGCATTCTCACTCTAGTACACAAGATTATGTATATCACACAGGTTAGCTTAACTTATTAATATTTATTTTGCAGTTGGAATTTTTTTTCATTTGAAGGCCGACGTATTTTTCATACTTAAATAAGTGAAAACCAGTTTACTTAGAATAAGAGTGTCTTTGAAGTGTAATTATTTAGCTTTCTATTTTTTGCCTTTTTTTTGCTTTCTAAGCATCTACAGCATTGCATTTAAAAACGCTGAAATATTTTTCTATAAACCATGGAGACCGAAGTTTTTTTTCAATTTGAAATCTTCATAAATGTCTTCATTTGAATACCTATGTTATGGGTCCACAGACATTATCATTTTTAAAATTCTTTCAGTGCTGGAATTTCTTTAGACGTCAAAATTTGCGTCTTTAGACGTCATAGTCTGAAGTCTACAGACGTAAGATTCTGATATATCAATCACCATAAAAAGCAAGCTCTATGACATGGCACTATCATGCTAAAATGTATGTCATCAAATTAACATTCAAATTAACTTTTCTTCCAGCTGCCACCATCACTTTGCCATAATCCCAGAAGACGTTTAATTGAGCGATATAAGAGATCGCTGTTTGCAGCACAGAGTACATCAGCTAATTTGAAAAATGAGATGAGGAAACTGCAGATGAATAGTAGAGAAATAATAGACCTTAACTTTGGGCCGAGTGAATCTCCTAAATTAGCTCGACAAGTCAGCCTAGAACAAGAAGCATTAGCTGCTCAGTCAGACAGCCAGGGTAAGTTATTATCACCCTTAATACAATGCTGAAATATTTTTGTATAAACTATGGAGACCAGAGGGGTTTTTCAATTTGGGATCATCATAAATGTCTAAGTTAGCTCTTCCCACTTCATTTGAATACCTATGTTCAGGGGCGGATCTATGATTCGAAAAAGGAGGGCACATGGAGGTTAGGGGCATCTTTTAAAATAAGTTTGCGCTACAAGGGGTGGGCGTGTGCCAACTTCTGGATCGCACCTGATGTTCAGGTTCTATGGCCATTAATAATAATAATAATAATAATCTTTATTTACAGAGGGTGACCCATTGAGCTTTCGCTCATCTGCCATGGGGCCCTCTTAAAAATCCATACATACATATATACATGGCAAAATAATCAATTTGTTATACATAGATATAAACATAGCATATATAAAGAAACGTGCAAGTAAGAATTATCATGACAAAGTACATTAACATGTAACAATTCAATATAGCTATTAAAAAAAAAAAAAAAAGTCTTCAGTGTTATATAAGAGATTGCATAAAAAGAAGCTGTGTGAGTTTGGATTGAAAGCTAGTTAGGGTTGTACAATTGCGTATTTCGTTGTTCAATTTATTCCACAGTTGAGGACCTTTGAACGACAAACTTCTGGTGTGTTGTCTTGGTACATCTAATCGGTCAGTGTTGGAAGATCTCAACACATAGGAATGAGAATTGGATTTCTGGTGAAACAAATCTTGTAAATAAACGGGAGCAATTTTATTTATACACTTAAAAACTAAACTGAGCTGGTGAAATTTAACAATATCAGAAAAGGATATCCATTTCAATTCCTGAAATAATATTGCGCTAGGAGTAGAAAAATCGGCATCTAAGATTAATCGAGCTGCTCTTTTTTGAAGCTTTACAATTGTATTAATGTTTTCTTGAGATGTGCTACCCCATATACTACAACAATATTCTAAATAAGGTTTTACATAATAGTTATAAAACTGGATTCGACTTTGCGTTGGAAGAAAGGTTCGTATACGTTTTAACAGAAACAATTTATACGCCACAATCTTTTTTATGTTTGCTACCTGTAAATTCCATGTCAAGGATTCGTCTATATGAATACCTAGAAGTTTACCATGTGTAATTTGTTCAAGTTGGATATCATTAATAAAAATATTGATTTCTTTTTCAGTGTCAGTCATTTTATTTAATCTTTGTCTTGAACCAACCAGGGCTACTTTAGTTTTAATTATACTCAATTTCATTTTATTTTCTTCACACCAGTTATCAGCAGATGTTGCCATAGCTTGGAGTTTGTGTGTAATAATTTGACTGCATTTACTACTGTGATGTGCTGTAGCATCATCGGCAAAAAGTGATAAATTGTCTAATTCTGGGTACAAAAACATGTCATTTATGAAAACTATAAAGAATAATGGCCCCAAAACAGAACCTTGTGGAACACCACATATATTTTGTAAAGGATGTGATATTTGGCCATTTATGTCAACTTTCTGGGTACGTTTTGATAAATAAGACGTAAACCAGTCGAGAGCTTCTTCGCTACATCCATAAATTTTGAGTTTGTGTAACAAAAGGGAGTGGTCAACTAAATCAAAAGCTTTACATAAATCTATCATTAAAACACCAGTCAATTCACCTTTATTCATAGCTTTGAGCCATTCTTCTGTCATCAGAGTCAGTGCCGTTTGACATGAGTGTTGACTGCGAAAACCTGATTGTTTTGGATTTAATAGATTTTGTTCATTCAGAAATGCATAGAATGTAGACGAAACGTGTTTCTCAAGTATTTTGGACACAACGGGTAAGATCGATATTGGTCTGTAGTTATTTACATCGTCAGTAGACCCTTTTTTAAGCAAGGGAATGACTCGGGCTGTTTTCCAAGTACTGGGAAAACGATTTTCTGTTATGCTCAAATTACAAATTTTAGTTATACTATCTGTAAGATATGGCGCAAACAACTTTATAAATCTTGCACTAATTTCATCAAAGCCTGTGGCTTTAGAAATTTTTATTTTACAGAGGTATTTGAAAACAAACCCATGCGAAACATGCGGAATTTTGAATGTCACGCCTGAACTGTTTTTATCTACAAAGTTTGATAATTTCTCGCACTCTGGGAGACCACTGCTATTGTTATTTAAAGTATATACCAAAGAGGCAAAATGCTGATTAAAAACATTTCCTATTTTTTGCTTACATTCTATTAATTTGTCATCAACTTTTATTTTATGTAAATGTTTACGAGTATTATTTTTTGATCCGAGTTCTTGAAATATTCTTGTCAATCTCTTCGGGTCATTTTTATTTGTTTCTATTAGGTTTACATAATGATTTGACTTAGCCTCTTTTATTTTCTTTTTACATTTGTTTCGGAGCGTTTTATAATTATCATCACTTTTGTTTGATTTGCACAAGTCTCTCTGTTTCATAAGCTTTCGAATTTCAGGGTTCAACCATGCTGGCTGAAAGTCGCGTTTAATTCTTTTTGTGACTTTTGGGCAGTACTGGTCAAGGATTGACCCTATTTCCAATGTCCAGGAATTTGTTGTTTTGTCGATATTCATGTTGTCTTTAGTTGTTATACAGCTTAGTCTATGCAACATATCTACCCCTATGGAGTGTATATCTAGGTCAGTATATTTACGATAACTTATCGTTTTGTGATCATTTCCAATGCCGTTGCAATTCTTTATACAATTTGACTTTTTAACAGTGATATATACAGGGTTGTGATCACTAACAGACCAGGACAACACACCAGAATTAGAAACATTTACATCGTCAGATACATATATATGGTCTATTAATGTTTTACTCTCTGAAGTAATTCTAGTTGGTTCTTTAATTATTTGAGTCAAGTTATAATTTTGAAATGTATTAATCCATGAATTTCGCTGACAAACAGTTGATGCCAGGTCAATATTAAAATCTCCTAGTAAAATAAACTTCTTGTTTTCATTGTGACATTTTTCAAGTAATATATCCATACAATGAAGCCATTCTGAGTAATGAACTAAGTTATTATTGGGTGGTCTATACACAAAGCCAACAAGAAAATTACCATTACTGAATTGAAGTTCCACAAACAGTGTTTCAATATTCAGCATTTCCAAATCAATTCTTCGTTTATAAACTAAATGTTCTTTTAAATACAATACAATGCCACCACCGCCACTACCGATGCGGTCTCGTCTAATTATGTTATACTTGTCAATAAGAATTTCTGAATCATTCACATTTTTATGCAAGAATGTCTCTACTACACCATAAATGTCTACTGGGAAATGAGTCTTTACACGGTATTGTATTTCATCTAATTTAGAATATAGTCTGTTAATATTATGACATACAATACTAAGATCTTTAGTTCTTAATACATCAATATGTTCGTTTTTGACATTGATGTTTTCAATGTTGGTGGATAGTATATGTTCAAAATCGGTAAAATCACTGATAACACCCGCATCAGTCCGTTCATGATTGTTTGAATCATTTATGTAGGATATGTTTTCACTATCCAGGTCTATATTCAGACATGGATTTTCTGGTGTCCGTTGTGAAAAGGATGATGAGAGATAAATTGGCCTATGCTTCTAGCCAATTTGATCTTGCCGTTGTAATTGAGATGGAGTCCGTCCTTCAAGTGTTGGAAATCAATGCTGCTATTGTCTAAGAATGCAAAATCTTTGTTGTAAGAATTTCTCTTCAAAACAGCGTTTATCGTTTTAATGTGGTCATTCAGATTAGAAATATTTATATTGTTTCAGTCAGTCGATCTCTTTATACGTCAGAATCTGACGTGTACAGACGTCTACAAACTTGTATGTAGGCCCTATGTATGTATTAATACATAGGCTGGATGCATGTTTTTATCCACATACATATCTCTGTACTTACAGGTCTTGGTATCTGCGACTCTGATACGGCAGAGATAGGAATCACGTACGAGCAGATGAACTCTATTCTGGAGAGCGTGCTGGCAGACAGCGGCTACTACGACATATCCCCTCAGATCAGACATGCCCAGCTGTCCAGAACAATGCTGGCTGTCACGCATGACTCACCAAGCTCACAAAAACCACTCAGAATCACGTAGCGATGGGAACAGTTTTGTGGTGTGATCCGCAAAACTGATTTTTTTGCCCTGGAAGACTTGTGTACTACACATTTTCCGAATGTAAAAAATATCGCTCACTGGTTAAATCCTACACTTATTATACATACTACGAAGATGAAAGCTGCTGTGGATGAATATTATATTATTCACCCCTGTGCTTCAGAATCCAAAAATGCTAGATTTTTACATTTTCAGTCATTTGAAATCATGTCTGTAACGACATTAACCTTTGTCAGATACATCGAAGATGCAACATTATTACCAGGAAATGGCAAGGGTTCATGCTTTTTGGAGTGTTTGTTATAGTCTCAGGAGTTTTTACGAAGTGCATTATATCACGTCCGTCCAAAATACACGAACTGCCCCCTCAGGGTTGACAGGTGAAAGAAGTATTCATCATATAATAACCCAGCCGATGTTGATTCAATCTTGGGCCAGCGTCGCAGTGGGTGGACCAACATTGAAACAACCTTGGTTTAACATATTGTGTGTTTTCTGGGAAAATGTATAATACATTCTTCGACCCTAAGGGGGCGGAATATAGTTTTTAATTGTTGGTGGTCTATAGTTGTTGAAACCATCGAGTGTATGTATATATATTTATGAATTGGTGGCTTATATTATCATTGCCCAGTTGCACAGATAATTGGCATTCGCAACTTGACATTTAGTTATTGTTGATTGTTTTTGCATCTCTGTAAATTTGATGCTGCCTGTCAAATAACATTTTTACTTTGAAAACTTGACCAGTTGAAAGCTATGACACATAATTAAAAGTGACACTTGTTATATGTTGGGAATCAATTAAAATACAATGCCAGTCTTGGATATGTGTCAAGGTAATTCAGTCCCTTTTGAACTGAAAGTGTCTCTATCTGTCACTTGAATGAGTGGCATATAAGTACATTTTAGTTCCAAGGGAACGCCACATTCATTGGATAATAATAATCTGCATTTTCTGACCGTTCAGTTAAATGGTCTCTAACATCAAGTCATAAGATAGTCACAAATGTTGTCACAAAAAATGTTTTGGTTTGTTGAAAGATAGCACACTTATTTATTTCCCCTTGTCTAATCTTGACTGTGTGGAGTAATTGTAATACCTATTTCATATGTCTACACTTGTTACATTGTGGAGAAAGACATGTTGTATTATGTTTGTCACTGATGTTATCTCTGTCTAGTTCCTTGGACATTTGCCCCACCATTTGCTCAATGCTGGGTGGAAGTCTTGTTTGTTAGTTCAGTATATATATTTATTGTTTACCAGCATTATTATTTTCCCAGCTATGGAAATATAAAGACAGTGTTTACTTGTCTTTCACTAGCGATATAGCAGCTTGATTCCGTCCATTATTATAGTACACACTATTTGATATTCCCAGTGAGGAAAGGGTTTTAGCGTCTTCTCTGCAAACAAGAGACATCGACCCTATTATTGTTTTGATGTTGGGCCAGCATCGGAGATTGTTGGTGAACATTAATATAATATTATGTCAAAGTCCATGTTTGTTGAGTTTATATTAGTAAGACACCAAGACCTTTTCACATACTATGATTATTGATGAACTTCAACAATTTATACTTGTTTTTTTATTACTTACGAAATGCATAATTGTACACCTCAAAGTATTAGAAATATGCACTCTGTTGTATATTTTTATCAGCCACAACAAATATTATTTTTATACACAGCATGCATGTTTTTAATTTTATAAATATTTTACAGCTCACTATTTTCAAGACGACAAAGTATTTATTTTAATTTTTAAATAAAAGTTTTGCACAGTTTTTTACTAAAATAATATTATTTTGCACTTTTTTGTACACTACATTTAATTTAAATGGTTGTAACCGGTTAGCGAGTGATTTTGTTTAGATTTGAGATAATCTTTCAAGTGACATATGACTTGTCTGATGTCCTAACTATTAACCTTTGTGCTGCTCAGACCGTTTATATATACACACAGTCTCAAGCAAGTTTCAAACCGAATCAACCCTTAGAGCACTGATCTTATCAATTTAAATTTGCAGCCACTTGAAATTGTGTCTCGCCACTGCGATCCGCAGTTTCAAGTGACGGAAATTTGGTTGCATTTGTTAAATGTATATGACTGTCACATATTTGAGAGAGAGACATATCTAATCCCTCACAGCATGGGGATTAACCTTAGTTGTCAGAATCTGACGTCGGATTCTGACGTCTAAAGTCAATCCCCACACTGTAAGAGTAAAAATATTTATAATGACTGTAGACATACAACATAGGTACTGTAGCCTAATTTTCGTGAATTTCTAATTTTTGGGACTTCTCACGAAAATTGGAATTTCCAAATTTTCTTTAGTAGCGCTATTATAATATAGCGCTATTATAATATTATAATAATAATTTGTCCTCGCTAAGTTGTCCTCCAAGCGAAATTTAAAAACAAATATTTCCAGGTCTGCAGTATTCTAATGAATCGGAAAGAGCTGAATAGAACATTTATCACAATTTTAAATTGAAAAAAAACCCTTCATTTTAATGGTTCACCTAAAAAGATCAGTTGTTCAAGGTTTAAACACTTTCTCCATTGGAACATGAGAAAACAATACTATAGTCAGTCGACATCAGCGCTCTAGAGGTTAAATGGCAATGAACGTTATAAAATAATTTGTGACAGATGCCAAGTGAGATGTCTCATTTTTGTCATTTTTCAGATAAATATTTTTTGTCATTTGAAGCTGTAAATTGTGTTAGCAATTCCAGCTTCAAATGACCAAAAATAGAAACAAAGAGTTTGGTTGGACAAGGGTTGAAACAAGGGTTGAAAACAGTTTTGTGACTGATTAAGGGACCAACCAACAGAATTGAAAACTGAAAATTACTACAAGAATACACTGTGGGATTGAGTTGGTCTTCACTTGATGTGGAAATGTTACAGACATGACATTTTAAGCACCAAATGAGTTATTTAATTACAAATTTTGCACACCTGAAATATATGTCGCGCTACAATGAGTCACAACGTTGGAAAAAGATCATTATATTTGCTTAATTTATCGTAAAACAAATATGTGGTGTGCCAATAGAAATATATCTACACAGGAACCAAGATGCCTAGACTATAAACACAATGTACTTAGCCCCTGTGCTGCTATATTGTTTGAGATTATTTTCCATTCATTTGAAGCCGGAATTGCTAACACAATATACAGCTTCAAGTGAACGAAAATTATTTATCAAAAAAAATCTACAAATAAAATTATTTGATTTACTGCATCTACTGCAATACATTTCAAAGTTTTAGTGGTATTTTATTTAGTCTCAAATTAGCTTGATACTGTATATATACTAGTATACAGTCTCAGCAGCACAAGGGCCAATTAATTAAAAATTTCTTTGGGCGTGATAGAAGGATAAATATGAACAAGATTGAGGACACACTAATCTTCATCATAATTGGCATCACTTTCTTGGAGTGAAATTATATGGATGCTGGTATACATGTATTTACGTCTTTGTTAAAGTTTTTCCCCTGATGTCAAGCGAAGTGCACATTTATGTGGGAGATGTTATGTTTGTGAACATTTTTGTGCCATAAATTCAAGTTGTTCGTATTCACATCTGCATTTGGTTATTTGCTCGATATATGAATGTCATGAATGTCTGTACTAAACAGTGGTGTTTTAATGGGTGAATATAAAAAACTAGGTAGTTTCATTTATATTTCAAGCATTGTAAGTATCTTTCGTATCAGAACATAACACCAAGGGGTTTATTTTCCATCAAATACTGTAGTAACGTTTGATAAATGAGTGGTCATTCATATTTTTCGAGAGTGACATTTCTTTTATTCAAATTTTACACATATAGAAGTAGTTTTTACTTATTTTAAATTGTGGATCGCTGTAGCGATAAAAGTAGTTATAAATATAAATAATTTTTGTCATTAGAAGATGGATATTGCGTTAAACAAAACAAAACAAACAGTAACCCTTTCAAGCCTGACCTTACATTTTCATCTTCATCCACTACAAGCCGCAAATTGCTGTCGCAATTCTCGACTTGTAGTGGATGAAGAAGATTTGATGTGGGTATTTGTGTATGTATTGGTAAACCAGTTTCATGAAATATTCATTTTAAAACCCCTAATTGTAGGAAAATTCAGTCTGTTTTCAGGAATGTAAAATAATGTGTTGATGCATCGTGAGGGCTTAAAGGGTTGAGCAGCGCAGGGGTTGAATTATATTTGAATATACTTTAGTTCACTTCTTTTCCTAAGTAAGCATGTAAGATCATAAAACCTTTCCTTCCCTGTATTGTTTTATCCTGTTGGACACTCACACAATACATCTTGTGTTGGAAGCTCAACAAACTACCATTCAACATCAATTGTTATGTATATATTATCACATAGTAGAAATCGTCCATAGAGAGGAAAGGGTCAGCGCTTGTACTACTTATCAGAGCAGCACATACAGGGACACTTTACTGTCAGGGGACGAAATATTTTCCTGTTAACATGTTTGAGTCACAATAGCTAGCTTTCATTCACTGAATATGTGGTGGTAGCTTCAATTTCGTTCCTGCAAATATGTTCCTTAATGAAGACCACAAAAATTATACATGTTTTAAAAATGGTCACCTTGATACGAATAGGTGAACCCTTTAATACCAAGGTGACTGTTTATTTATCTGCAGATATTTATGCCAAAATACCTTTTCACCAAGTGATAAATGTGATTTGTATTGATTTAACAACTTCTGTGGTTAGAATCAAACGGCCTTATGTTTATTATAAGAGTAGAGTAACTGACCTTTTGTTTTTACCAGATTGAATAATAAGTGTGATGTTGGTGATCAATTTATCTGAATGTTTTGTATCTTTACACAAATAATTATTTGCTTTTGTAATGGACTGCATAGCCTTGGAGGATTTAATTTTTGCAGAATATAATGTTTGTTCCAATAAAGCTGTTCAAAATTAAACCTGATAATCTGATCCAGTTTTGTCATATACTGTACATGTATATGCAATCTAATTTTTAACTTATTCATTGTATCATAATGTGTAAACGATGTGCGAGATACTGTAACTTTAATAGTCAATAATTTATGTTATCACAGTATTACTTGAAGTCTCATGTTATTTATGTTGCGAGATATTTACATTTAAATCTCGTAAATGTAATAAAATAACCAGTAGTTTAATGATAATTTGACTGAAAACTTAAAAAAAAAAGATTTTGTGAATTATTTTATTTTTCCTGGAGGCTAGAATTATAAATTCAAATAGTCAGCCTAATCAAGAAAGCTTGCAGTATCTCCATGGATATTTCTAGTCCGTTATGTGCGAAGTATTGAATTTATTTATACAAACAGTAGACATTGTTTTTTAGGAAAGTAGTTTCCTTGGCTACAAAGGGGTGTATCTGCCACTTTACAATGTGGCAGATACACCCTTTCATATCCAAGGGCACGCGTCACTTGTTCCATTAAAATTGTCATGGCCCGAGAAGATGTATTATATTTCAGCTGATATCCGTCCAATTATTATATCAGTTCTGATATCCGTCCAATTAATATATCAGTGTTTTCAAATGTGTGATGATTATTTTCTTCTATATTGCTACTGTTTGGTTGCTAAGATTATTTCTCTGTCTCTGTATTTTTACTCTGGTGCTGTTATATTATTTAAAGCCGTCCATTGACAGCAAACACAAGACGTTTATTTGGTACTGGATCAGTGTCGCAGACGATGTGCCAGCTTTAGATCGACCTTAGTTCAACGTCTTGTCTTTGCCAGGCTGTATTGTCTTGAAATGGAAAATAAATAACTTCCTATTTGTTCAATGTAGAAAATTGGACCGGATAATTTTGATACATTATTATCAAAATCATTCGATTAATTCCATTCAGTCCATTCAATAACTTCATGCTGTTTTTTGAAAATATAGGGGATTGACAGCTGGAAGTATTTTCCCAGTGAGCACGAGACTTTGGGCCAATGCTATTTTAATGTTGGTCCACCGCCTGTGACGCTGACCCAACATTGACAAATTATATTGAGTCAAAGTCTGTGTTTGCTAAAAGTTGTGTACGATCACCGCAGACTGATTAGCTCAACGTGCTATCATATTCCGTCCATTATGTTATTTAGCATGTTATTTCAGTATGTGATTTGAGAGTACACTACATTGGTATTCTGTTCCGTCCGTTACATGTTACACACTGGCATGAACAAAAATATTTAAAATGTTGTTGATAATGATGTTTGTATTTATCGTGATATAAAGAGAGTAAGTCATGTTTTGTGTTTCTATCTTGTTTTCATTATCGTTGTTTGGCTCTATATGACTTACCTTCAATACTATTTTAATTCATAAAGCTGATTCATTGAAGTTAATAATTTCACTGATTGTGATGTGCAAAAATACCTGGCACTGAATTATTGTAAGATAATTATTCCAGTGGAATAATAACCCCATCAGCATAATTCACTGTGCTTATATTATAAGGAACCTGGAAAAAATGCAGAAATCTGACTTTTTCAGGGATGGTTCTCTGATCTCACCTGAGTAGAAGTTCATAAAATCCCAAAAAATCCTGGTTGTGCTAAACGCATGGGAGTGTAAAATCCAAGATGGCCGCCATTTCGCCAATTTCGAAAACTTAAAATTTACTAATATATATGGTCGTGTAATAGATGATCTGAGGGGTAAAAAAATTATTGTAGAATTTATTATGAAGTCATGATAACATTCTTTATTGAATTGTTGGCAAATTTATTGCAGAAACATACATCAGTAATGATCCATTAGTCAGCTTCAGCATTAGATTAGTGCATCATGAAGAAACTGTAGACCTACTGTGATAAAATTTCAGGGTGTCTGATACATTATAATATCTAAACAAATTATACTATGTTTCCACAAGAACCAACACCATACTATTTCACATGTTTAAGGAAGTATGCATATCGATACAGGCATATATACAGACTACATTTCTGATAACTTTACCATATAATTTGAAAAATCTAAAAGTGAGACTAATAACTTGATCGCTTTACCAGATTATTTAATCACTGCTTCTGTGAAGCGGACATACATTGGTGCAATTTTTCCTAATTCTGTGAAAATCGATAGCCTTGACCTCCAATGTTTTCACCGAGCTAGCAAATATAATGAAGTATGGAGGAGGGAATCTTATATAACATTGTTTTCATCGAGTAGCCATTCAAAAGGGTTTCCGGCGAGTTTCACAGAATGGGAAAAATGTCGAGCACATGACCGACCAGTCCAGACCAGCCTTGAGATAGGAGCACCGTCTTCAACAACCAGTTTTATACCATATAATTATAGTACAGAATCAGGAGCTGCTCGTTTGTTTATGTAGATTGGGCTGAGGATATTATCATTATTTTAATACATTCGCAGCACTAGTCAGTGGTCTGTAATGAGTTGTCCAACCATTCTTGTATAGCAAAGCAAAGATATACGTGATATTTCGCAGATGTGGGAGATAAACTTTCAAGTTTAAATGAGGTTTTTATTTTTTAATCACTTGCGTATGCGATGAGAAGCTGAAGTTGTCAAGTGACATACGTGTCTCTTTTGCGTAATATAGTTACAATACAAACATTTGCGTAGCTTCATTTTTCTTGAAAATATCAAAGATAGGGCTGTTATTTCTTAATTTTATATATGGCCGGCACTAAGTTAAATCGCAGCCTGTAATTGCATGTGGAACAAGCAGAGATAAATCTGTTTTTTTTCTTGTGGTTGCCAAGAAACTAAGGTAAGCTACAAGTTAACGTCATTTGAAGTTCAAAGACAATATATGAAGCTATATTTTGCGGCTGCTCTGTGAATTTAGTGGAATCATGGCCATCAAAACTCACTTTAGCTTCATTTTCATTGTGGCTGGCTACATATTATGAAACATATTTATTGGGGACATCGTTATAATGTACAGTCGTTGGGTCACATCACATTGTGTAACAGTTGTCCTCCAACAACAACATGGAGAGCATTTTGAAACTCACTGGCATACGCAGGGTTGACGTAGGATTTCAGGGCATTTGCAAGTAGGCAGAGCTTCACAATCTCTCAATTTGAGAGTGAGGAGGCCCCACAGCCCTTTCTACAACAAAATTTAATAAAATACCCTGGTAGCCGTAAAGAACATACAAAAAACCTTGACAGCACCACAAAAACCTAATAAACCCTGATTTGATAACAATTGCAACAGAAAGGCTATTGAGAAAATGAAAAAGTTCTTAAGTATACTAAAAAAAGACAAAACCTTGACGGATATAAAAAGGGATTACGCTAAGGCCCGCCGAAGCCTACTGTTAATGAGGACAACGTCCTGAAGATGATATTATGTCTCCACACTAAATTAAGGCAAATACATCACTATGACAAACATGACTTTTTTCCACCCTCAAAGCAGATTGCCTCAATATTGCATAAACAAATATTAAGAAGCTTAAAAATACTATAAAACATGAAGTATATTGGTAGAAAATGCACCATAACCAATCAATTAAATTCGGTGTTGATTTCAAAATTGGGACAGGGTGTCTTTTTAGCCATGAGGCGAATTGCGACAGGGTCAGGTTTTGAACATGCCGCAGGCACACCACAACCCATTTCTAAGGCAAGTTGAGCCTACAATACTATGTGAAACCAAAAGCTAATCCTGACAATCCAGCACACTGGTGTGTTGTAAATCCTGAATTACACAGATTGCTCACAAGCAAGCCAGCAATTGTACCTACTTTGCCAAGGTTTCTTCAACAGCCAAGTATACTTTTCAACCTATAGGATCTCAGGGAGGGCACCACTTCTCCCATTATCTTCCAGAGCATGTTAGCTACTAGAGTTATTTTGTAGATATATCCACAACAAAAAAATGTATATAGGCTCATCGGCGGACCAAAAGAAGACAACAGGACAGGCATGCCCTTAGTCTGTGATGATCATGAATTCACTGTCGTATAACAAATGAGGTCTCAATCTGCTCCGCAGAGCTACTAGCCATTGAAGCGCCTGTAGAGTAGGGGCCTATATAATTATATATGGTAAAATAGCGGAACTGAATTCATGATCATCACAGATTCGATATCATCATTGCAGGCTCTTAAATCAGCCGGTTGATGGCAATGAGCGGGCTGAAGTTCTGGCCAAGACTGCCCTGTATAAGTCAAAACAGTTTTACTATATATACCTCATACCAGAAATAGATAAATCTATTTCTGCTCATACTGATTTTAAGTATTGACATTTTGCAAGTTGAATGGAACATCAAAGTCACCAGCAAGGTGTTCGAGGTACTACCAACCATTAAGCGCACAAGATTTTACCCCAATGCAATGGAATGCAGAAATGGTGTTGTCTTATGCAGTGCCATGACCTTTATTTGTTTAAAAATATCCAATATTAGGCCTACAATTTGTATTACTACAATTATGTTTATATGTAAAAATAACTTTAGGAATGAATTCCTCATACCTTAGAACCCATAAAACCATGTATTGTATGACTATGTTTGATGTCAGCATCTTTAAATTCGACGGAATTGGCGAAAAGGCGATTTTTTTTCCATTTTCATGATTACAATTATGTTTTAATGTAAAACAACACAGGGAATGGATTGCTTATGCCCTAGAATCCATGAAACGATGTATTACACGACTATGTTAGATGTTAGCATATTTACATTCGAGGAACAACTGCAGCTGTATCTCGAGTAGTAAACTGTTGAATTGACCGCTATGATCGCAAGTGAACATTGCGTGATTATGTGGGCGGGCTCGGGTTGTATAGCACCACGTCTCGTGAACAGAAATCACTTCAACACATCAGATTCTCCATTATTTTTGTATTATCTATTTTTGATTCGGAATTCACATAATATATTATATTAAGTTCATTTCATCTTTTTCTGAGTTTGTGTTCTTTTTTTATTCTCCGTTCGCTCCTAGTTCCATGTTCAACCCATCTTATCAACTTTTTAAATTATAATTTTATATTGCCATATCTGCGATAATCATCAATGAGACATGACAATATCTTGAAATGATGATGACACATCCTCTAACAGGTTATTCTAAATTGCAAATATGTGGTCTGAAATTAAACAAATATGGTTGATTTTTACCACTTGGAAGTTTTGTCCAGCTACCGCGGGTAAAATTCAAATTATATCACTTAGCAAGTAGGCCTAAAGCGTAAAAACTTCACCTGCTTATGCCTAATAACAAGAGCACACTCGCCAATAGCCAGCCGCCATTATTGAACTTAAAGTTATAACTCCCACAAAGTCAAATGATTGACGTAAAATGTAAAAAAAAACAATAAATCGGCCATTTTGATTTTTTAGCCATTATTATTCTTGTCCGAGAACTGATCATTAGTAACATGCGTAACAAATTAGGGAATGATAGGCCCTACATGAGAAACTTTTCAAGGTCAAATTATTGACGTGACATGCAAAAATCACAATAAATCGGCCATTTTTTTTAGCCGTTATTGAACCTAATGGTAACATTAAACAGACAGTTATCTTCAGAATGGGCATGCGTAGATCACATGTATAGGCCTTCAGTATATACAGAAGGCCTACCTATGTTGATTGCATTCAGCTGAGTAGCTATAACCCGATTATAAGACTATGGATACTACTCCAACGAGACACTCACCCGACGCTGGCCAAACATTGAATCAAGATTGAAGAAATGTACAATGTTTGAGAGAAAGTCCTCCTGCCCAGCAAACACAAAACATTTGTATAACATTTATACAACGTCGGCCCAACTTCTTCGCCGTTGGTCCGACATTGTATAGTCATACAAATATTTTGTGTTTACTGGGTGTCAGTTCAAGTGCGGGGTCAGCCTCTTTCGAGTACCTGCAGTAATACAGTCAGTTTGTTTGCAAGCCAACGACCAGCTAGGAGTCGTGGCTAAGGGCTTTGATGAAATTATTGACTTATAGATGTCGCTCAAGTATATATGAGCTTGCTGTGATTTGAGAACTTGCTCTTAATGAGGCTTTGAGTATAAAACGCATATTTAGTATTATTATAAAATAGGGCCTTGGAATACCCACTGGCACTATTGCATTCTGGGGGATTTTTGTCCTGCAAATTTTGACAGTTGACCTTTAATAATAAATTTGGGCAGGATAAAATGAAAAACTTTTCATGTTATCGCACCAACAACGTCAAGAAAAATGGCAATAAATCGGCCATTTTGATTTTTTTCCAACCATTATTGAACTTGTCCGGGAACTAGTCGTCAATAACATACATAACAAATTTAAACAGGGAACATGAAATTTTTTTCAAGTTATCACGCCCACAAGGTCAAATTATTTACGTAAAATGCGACAAATCACATCAATAAATCGGCCATTTTGATTTTTTTTCAGACATTATTGAACTTGTCCGAGAACTGGTCATTTGTAATATGCATAACAAATTTGGGAAGGATACATAAAAAAACCTTTCATGTTATCGTGCCCAAGTAAATGTCTGTGTCTCGCTATCGTTTATAATCAGTTTTATTAGCAGGTTAAATCAATGTTATTTGGAATGAAATGTGTGTTTAAACATCAATATTTGCAAATCTTTGAATCTCAAATTAAATCAACTGCGTAATTTTCACCCACTTGAAGTGGTGGGTCGCGGTAGCGAGACACAACTTCAAGTTGGTGAAAATTTAAATTAGACAACTTGGCGGTTAAAGAAACACAACGTGATAAATAAGGAAGAAACACAAGTGTTGCACATGTTGAATATGTTTAATGATCAGTTTAAATAGAATCACAGTTTGCCTTTTCAGCAATCCTTATAACACGAGCTGGTGCTAGATTTGTTGGTCACCCATTTCTTTCCAACTCTTAAGCATAGAACTTTGCCTGTGCCTTAAAACTCTGTTGTGAACGCTGGAAGTAAGTACAAAGAAGGGACATTTTGCATCAACTCGCAAACAAATATTCATCCAATAATATTTTACATTCCTTTGCGACTCTATACACTCAAGACTGGATGGCTAGACCAAATATAGTCTCCTTGCGACATCACGTCTAAATATCACTTTTAAAATAGAGGATGACAACCCAGCAAAGACAAAAACATTTGTATAACATTTATACAATGTTGGACCAGCGTCGAAGATTTCGGGCCGACGTTGTATAAATGTTATACAAATGTTGTGTTTGCTGGGAATATTGTATCACAGTAATTTATCTTCACACATGCAAGTATAGTATTTGCTTACTTGAAAAGTAAGTCAGTAATACACTCTTTGCACGAGTTCACGCGGCGTGAACAGTTGTCTGAACTAAACAGTTCAGCTTTGGTCACTCTGTGGCGTGTTATTAAAGTGTGTAACAGTTGTCTGAACTAAAGAGTTCAGTTTTGGTCACTATGTGGCGTGTTGTTATTGAAAAGGATATATTACTAGCTTGAAAAGTAATCGGATGCTGTCTTTTGGCTTTATATATAGATTGTAGTAGGCGTATGTTATAGTAAAGAAATGTTTCCTATTTTCGCAGCACTCAAAATGTGTGTTTGTATGACACGAGTCACATTAGATGAGAGCCGTTTGCCAATTAGTTGGTATTTTTTTGAAATGTTTTTTTTATACAATCAATGAGAGCATGTTGATACCGATGATAGGTATAAGCAGACGTTCTGTCGTATCACACAAAACACGATTTAAAGCCGGAACAAAATTGTCACAACGACCTATCATAATTATAACATAGAAAAAATTACAACGACCTATTATAATTAAAACGGAGAAAAAAATACAACATTTAATCAATACCTAATATACAAAACTGATCAGCTGAATACTAGGTCATGTCTTGTCGCACGTATGAAGTTGTTGAAAGAACAACAAGGAAATACTAAATGGAATTCATATATTTCAAAATCATCCCTACACACTGAAAGTAAAAGGCAATTCAGATGCTGTGCAAGGCACATCAAAGGTATGCGAGCGTGATCTAATATAGCAACAACTACCGTATGTGTGTACGCATGTACATCTGATAGTTACAATCAAGTAACAGTACTTATGCATAAAAAATTTCAATTATAAGCTGGACGATCTATGTATTTTACAGCAACTTTAATTGAATATACAGGTTATGTATCTCAAATCTATAATAAATCTAACATAGCCTGATTAAAAAATCAAATTTCTGGAATGGCATAGAAATACCGTTGGACACTTTGCATACACCACAGGGGACTGGAGATTACTCACCAACAATCTACCGGTATATATGATTTGTTCCACATTAGACTTAGCGAAGTTTACACAATCTTTCAGCAAACAAGAGACGTTGACCCAATGTTGATTTAATGTTGGCCCGGTGACGCAGGTGGTTGGCCGCCTTTAAACGAACATTGGCTTTGCTGGCGAGCCGTGTCTATGTTGGTTGTGTTGTTTTGAATTGATCAGAATCACATGTCAGACAGAAAAGACCAGATTATAAATAACGATGTCGGGGTAGGTGGCCAGTCCGATTTTTAATCTGAGAAGACAAGAGAAATGTGTAATTATTTCAACCCCTAGAGGTCGGAACTGATAAATTAATGTTTTTAGTCACTTGAAGTTGTGGCTCGCTACCGCGAACAAATGACTAAAAATTAGTTGAGTTTGATAAATGAAAGTGTATAAGTCTATCACTAATTTAATACATATTAAATTCGTTAAAGCTGGCTAAATAAGGCCACCAACTCTGACATCTAAAATCTACCAGACAATGCCATACTTCTTCTGTAATTATGAACTGGAATAGTATATACCTTACAACAAATAGAGCACTACACATCAAGTCTTGGATACACATGGAGCTACTATTTTACTAGGCTAAAATATATATGTCTTAAAACTGATTAAGAGCTCATATAAATTATCGATTTCCGCGTCAATTCTTTATATACTGATGTGATATTACTGGACGGGTACTGCTGAGTTTTACAACACTTTTTAACAGTTTTTTTGTATAATTGCTACTTTGCAGAAATGCATGTCACTATTCGGAAATTAAAACATACTGTATTGTTTAGCTCCAAGTATTGTGAAATACAATGGCAGAAAGTTTCAAGTAGTTGAAATTATGCAAATCGGATATGATACAATCAAATGCTATAATTATCAAAATGTGAGAAGCAAGTTTTGAACAAAGTGACTTGCTGCTAATTAGAAAATAACAGATACAAACATATGAGGTCATGGAAAGCTATGGATACAACACTTGCTGTTGCACACAGAAAACTGTTCAGTCACAATGGTATGGCATTCATCACAACAGGAACACCCAGCAAACACCACCCAATGCCGGGCTAATGTTGGCCCAGTGTGTAGACGGTGGGCGAACATTAGCCCAGCATTGGGTCAACGTCTCGTGTTTGATGGGCAGTAGTCCTCAGTAAACAATAACCTTGATAAGCTCAATAATTAAATTTTTTAACAACTACCGTGATTCACAACTTCAAGTGGAGAAAAATTACTGACATTAATAGATACAATTTCAATCGACATATGTTAATAATGCAAATTAGTTGTTCATTTCTTTCAAGTAAAAAGGCTGAACCCGACTGAAGACAGGTGTAGCACTTAAATCTAATTGATTACTTCAGTCAAGAGTCTACTTTTTGTAACTGATTTTTGCAGACAAAAAATATTTCCAAAAGCTAAATAATCTAGAAAAAATGAAAGAGGTAATATTTGAACTTTCGCTCACATTGTAACTCTTGAACATAACCTTAACAAATAAATTACATACTTCTTCTTCTTTCAATATTTGAGGGCCACTTGCTTCAATACATAAAATATCTTAATTAACCCTTTTGAGCCTGAATTTACCATTGTCATCTCATCCACTACAAGCCGCGAATTGCTGTCGCAATTCTCGACTTGTAGTGAATGAAGATGACTTGAATTGGGGAACAGATTAAAATTGCCCTGTATTGGGAAAAAATTTTAAGGAAGTTTTCATCATAAAACCTCTAGTTTCAGGAGAACTAAGTCTGTATAAAGTGATATTAAATGATGCGTTAATGCATCGTGAGGACTTAAAGGGTTAAGGGTTAAATAATGTAAATTCTTCAGGTTTTTTGCGCAGGAAGGGTTAACACACTAAATTCTAACTTTTCTTTTACCACCAATATAACTTACATTATTATATAAAAGTAAATAAAAAGTAATGCAAAACCATTTTCAACATGCAGTGGAATATTAAATAGGCCGCCTATCATTTTGTGGTACAATTATGTATCATTGTATGTGACATGTCCATTAGAAAGCACCAGTCGTGTGTCAAAATCTGCAACACTGCCGTCTGCAGAATACCAACCTCACGGTCATCAAAAATTATGCCAGCATAGGCTTTTGCAATATCTTTCATTTATGTATTAGTCATCTGGTGTGCCAATGGATTGTACGGGTTGTCAATCAATATCTTATCAGTTTTTAGCTAAGATACCGATTTGTAGGCATACCTGGGTAAAAATATGGCATATTAAAATTGTCCAGGAATCATACAAAAAATAAATTTTCACCTGCGCATAATTAAATGTTTATACCACCCATTTACGTCCAAAACCATTTTCTCTTAAATATACAGACATGACGTTTTTAATGGAAGGGTCACATATTGTTACAGGTAATAACACCGTAAACTGAAAAAAAACCTTCTCATATACAGGATAAACATATTATTCACTGATAGAAATTCAACTAGTAGACTGGTAAAAACTGAATCATCTCTTACAAATCAGGTTCCTACACCAGAAACGAATGTTTAGAAAAAATTACTTATGATATAATAAATGTTTTTAACAAATACTGAATACATGTCAATGTTAAATAGTACAGGACTAGAGTTATTACAGAACACACCTTTTCCTAACAGGTGAATATATATGTATGTATATATATATGCATGGGTGCTGGATCAGTGAGATTTATATAAAAAATAAAGCTTTGTTAAGCCACTGTGGGAATACCTAGCACAAAGTATCTATACTGTAAGACGGTGTGGCAGTCTACGCGCAAACGTGATTTAACAAAAATTCTGTCATATCAAAAGTATTTGGATTTTTCTTCCACAGAATGAGAATTGCTATAGCAATACTCATTCTGTTGAAGAAAATGTATCCCAGGGTTTTTTCAATAGTGTGGTTTTACATCGTTAATGCAGTATGTAAAAGACAATTTTTCACTTTGAACAATCTATTGACAGAAAATAATAAAATCGGCAATATTACACTCTTCTCTAAATGTGGATTGCCATAGACACAGAGCTTCATGTGTACTGAGCCCTGAGACTACTGCTGTCGACTACAGTAGACATTCTGTGTTATTGTTAACACCTGTATAAGCAGTTGTTAAAAACTAAATATCCTTCCAATCTTGAAACACTGATATATGTTGGGACCTAAATTTCACAAATAACACAAATTTTCCGTCACTTGAAGTTGTGGATCGCGATAGCGAGACACAACTCCAAGTGGATGAAAATTTAAATTTCTCAGCTCAGTGTTCTAGGGGCTAAAGGATCCATATGTTCAATTTCCTAAACTTATTTATTGACTAGACAGCACTATATCAGATAGATACTCCAGATTGTAGTTATGTGCAAGTATACTAAATTTTCGTGGGGGACAGATACAATACAATGCTACGAAGCCTATCAATTAAAACATAGTAAATGCTTTCACAGAAGATTAACACAATATATTAACCTATTCATAGTATCATTGATAATGATGTGTCACCAAATAAAAGGAGCTGTCATAACCTAATAATAGAAAAAACAACCCCTTCAACTATGAAAAATAATTCCTGTCAATTTTTGTATCTATTTTCTTTACTTTCTCTTATTGGAAATAGCACTAGGCTATCTATCCTTTCGAAAGAAACAAATTCAATTTCAAACACACAAATTTTAGTGAAAATAATTACCAGTGATCTTTAATCATTTCCATAAATTAGTCAATAATAAACAACCCTCTCTTAAAGAGTTTGGATTTTGTTAGTCTTTTACTTCTAATTGATTTTTTTTTCCATTGAAACCAAGTAGGGAGACACACTTACAAGTCTGCAAATTACAATCTAGATATTCAGACGCTAAAAATTTAGAAAACAGTAAATAACTATTGAAACTTAGAAGAAAATATTTAAAGCACCCAAATTGAACAGGAAACTCTAATTTCAAGCCAGTTTGAGCGACTGCAGTAACAAGCGCACACCAAAACAGATTGGAATTACATTACAGACCATGTTTAATATTATCTATGACAAACTTAACATATCCTAGTTTTTGCAGTCACTAGGATGTCTGTGACGTTTCTGGTGTGCCGTGGTCGTTGATGGTGAGCTGTGCGTAGCCTATCAGGGTCTTGTCGTCAGGAACGTCATGCTGACCGCATCCAGAATTCTATTAAAAAATACCATCAATTCATTTTCAATTGACATTGCTGGCAGGACATTACCAGCGTTTGCAGAAATTTGGGGTGGTGTCCAATTCAAAGAGTTAACCCTTTCAGCGCAGGGACGTCTTTATACATCAGTATCTGACATCTTTATACATCAGTATCTGACGTCTTTATATGTCAGTATCTGATTCTGACGTATAAAGATGACCCCCGCACTGAAAGAAATAAAATATATCTAAAGGCCGTAGACCCTTAGCGAGACACAAATTCAAGTGGGTAAAAATGCAAGTTCTTTAATTTAGTGCATCAAGGGTGAACACTTTCTCTGCTAATTTATCTTCTTTAAATTTTTTATCCAATTATATTTGTGTATCGCTACTGTGACACACAACTTTAAGTGGGTGGAGATTACTCAAACTGTGATTTCACCTGCTAATAAAACAACTCTGCTAACCCTTTAAGCCCTCACGATGCATTTAGGCATTTTACATCCCTGAAAACATATTTAATTTTCCTACAACTAAGGGTTTTAAAACGAAAATTTTCATGAAACTGGTTTAACAATACATGGCAATTTTCTTTAATTTTTAAATCACATCAAATCATCTTCATCATTTTTTTTTTAGAAACCATGGAGACCACATGATATTTTTCTATTTGAAATCAGCATAGTGTCTTAGTTAGCTCTTTCTGATTCAGTTGAATACATATGTTATGGACTCATGGCCATTTTAAATATTTTTACTCATACAGTGCGGTGATCTACTTTAGTCATCGGAATCTGTCGTCTACAGATGTCAGATTCTGACTGCTAAAGTCGATCCCCGCGCTGTAAAGGTTAAGCTCAGCGCTCAAGGGTTAACAGAGCTTGACATTAAAGTTATTCTGATTCAGCGACAACCAACTTATTCATTAGGGAAACTTCAGCAAGAAGATTTCAAGACTAACGATTATTCCAATGATATTACTTTTTTATTCTCACAGAACAGCTCCTTACAGGAGTAGTTGTAGGTGAATGAGTCAAATGGATTAATATAATAAAAACAATTGATAAAATATTATGTGCGCAATTATAATTATTCTGTAACACAAATGCAAACAGCAGTAACTGCTTACTTAAAAAGTAAGCAGTTACTACTGGTGTTTGCCTCTACACGCAGCAGTATTACATGTATACTCACCAAACCAAATGTGATACTTTTATTGTCTGGAGGATTCTCAATAGTTTTCTGTAAATTAGCAGCAACTGGAAGTAAGAAAATAAGCATGATGATCAAAATCATTATCAAGAACTAGGCTATAAAACACATACATGTATTGCACAAATACATTTGTATTTGTGCAATGCCATGCCATGTCTTTTTTTTTCACAGAAATCATGTATCATATTATTTATATTGTACAAAATTACCCAGATAACATGTGGCTTATAATTCTAATTTAACGACATCTTCATCCACAGCAGAATTGTTATTATTGTATCATTTTCAGTGTTGATCAAAATCATACAGTAGTGAAAATAACAGAACAGTTTTCATTCATTTGAAGCTGGAATTGCTAATGTAACTTTCTGCTGAAATGAATAAAAAATAATATTATTTATGAGAAATAGATTAAATTAAGTTATTTCATTAACTGAGCATCTACCACAAGATATGCTACAAATCTTAAGAGTTATTTTATATAGTCGTAAATTAGCTTGAAAGCGTATATACACGGTCTTAGCAGCACATGACTTTTAATTTATATATTGCCATGTAAATCATACTGTGTGCATTATACAACACATTATACATGTACCACAAATACCCATCATCTCAGACGTGAGAAATTTAAAATCATGATCTGCGCGATATGTTACATCATTATAAAATAATTATCAAAATTGACATGTCAGCCCACATAAATCTTTAACTTTAAATCTTTATATATTGACTTCACAGTCCTCCCAGTGGAGTATCAGGCGAAGGGACGGTGCTGAGTGGCCGACCAGAATAATTGCCCAGTTGGCTCTTGAAAGCTGCCATTGATCTGGATTCAATAGCAGCTGGTGGAAGGTGATTCCAATCAGGTTTAGTTTTGTACAAAAAGGAATTTTGTCCCAGCGTGGTGTTAGCTCTAATGTGTTCAGCTGAGCCTGTGTCAGGAGATTGCAAACACGAGACATTGACCCAATGTGGGACTAATGTTGTCCCAGCGACGTAGACATTAGCCCAGCATTGGGTCAACGTCTCGTGTTTGTACGGTTCTCACTTACCGACTATCATGTCTTTGCCGTCAACCAATCCAGCCTCAACCAGTTCTCGTGACACACTGTCAGCTGTGTCTGAAACAAAGAGTGGCACAATGTGAAGATAATGAACAAACCCGTAGACACTGATCAGGTGTCGACTTAATGCTGGACCACCGTCTGCGACGCTGGCCCAACATTAAACCAAACTACTTTTTAAGTTGTGAGTTGCAGTAGCGAGTAAAAATTTCAAATGGCTATTTTGCCGGCAAAGGGATAACTCACCTTGTCCAGGTGTGAAGTCAAATTTGATGTCATTAAGTTCTTTGTTGTCATTCCTGAAAAAAAGGTACCAAAGGTTATAATATTTTAAATTCATTCATGACATTAGAAGAGAGCCTGTTGACCAGCAACATTTGAAATGTTATATACCCCGGTATATGATTGTGTTGCTTGTCATAAAAGTTAAATCTGAACCCTTTCAAAGCAAGGACTATACACGTCTCAGAAATTAAAAAAAAAAAGGCTCCATAACTTAGGGTTCAAATGAAGCGGAACGAGCTAACTAGGACATTTATGACGATTTTTTTCAAATTGAAAAAACCTTTTATCTCTCGGTTTATATCAAACATTTGAGCACTTCACGAGTTAACCCTTGTGCTACTGGAATCATATATGTACACATTCAAACATGTTTCAAACGAGAAAAAATGTCACTGAAAAATATACTCAGCTCATTAACCCTTTGCCTGCTAATCGCGACAATAGTCGTTTTGAATCGGTTTTATTAGCTGGTTAAATCACTGTTATTATAAATAAATGTGTGTTTAAATATCAAGATATGCAATGTTTGGTCTCAAATTAAACAAAGATGAATAATTTTCAACCACTTAGGTTGTGGATCGCGGTAAGTGATAGAAAATTTAAATAAATGAATAAGGATAAGGGTTAACTCTTCTTAATCCAGTTATTTTTGTGAAAAACTACAGGATTTGCCTCTTTTCCCATGTTTTATCCTGGATATCTTCGGGTTTGGAGTTGACAGACAGATTCCTATCCCGCAATTATTCGCGTGTAGAGTGCGAAGGGTTAAATCACTCAATTTGCGATACGTCTATTCTGTGAAACGCAGTGACATCACTCGGTGAAAACAAGGTTATATAAGACCCCCTTCCCCATACTTCATTCTGTGAAACGCAGTGACGTCACTCGGTGAAAACAAGGTTATATAAGACCCCCTTCCCCATACTTCATTCTGTGAAACGCAGTGACATCACTCGGTGAAAACAAGTTTATATAAGACCCCCTTCCCCATACTTCATTCTGTGAAACGCAGTGACATCACTCGGTGAAAACAAGGTTATATAAGACCCCCTTCCCCATACTTCATTCTGTGAAACGCAGTGACATCACTCGGTGAAAACAAGGTTATATAAGACCCCCTTCCCCATACTTCATTCTGTGAAACGCAGTGACGTCACTCGGTGAAAACAAGGTTATATAAGACCCCCTTCCCCATACTTCATTCTGTGAAACGCAGTGACATCACTCGGTGAAAACAAGGTTATATAAGACCCCCTTCCCCATACTTCATTCTGTGAAACGCAGTGACGTCACTCGGTGAAAAAAAGCTTATATAAGACCCCCTTCCCCATACTTCATTCTGTGAAACGCAGTGATGTCACTCGGTGAAAACAATGTTATATAAGACCCCCTCCCCCATACTTCATTCTGTGAAACTCAGTGACGTCACTCGGTGAAAACACGGTTATCTATGACCCCCCTCCCCCATACTTCATTCTGTGAAACTCAGTGACGTCACTCCGTGAAAACAAGGTTATATAAGACCCATCCCCCATACCTCATTGTATTAGCCAGCTCGGTGAAAACAAAGGAGGTCAAAGTCATTGAGTTTCACAGAATTTTCTCAAATGAGCGTATTGGAAATTGCATTGGTAATTCCAGTTTTAAACGAATAAGAGAATAAATAAATCAGCAGCACAAGTTGACCCTTTGCCTGCTAATCACGCCAATAGTTCTTTTCAATCCTTTTAAACATCCAAGATTTGTAAGTGTTTGCTCACAAATCTGAGTAATTTTCAACCAACTCGAGGTTATGTATCACGGTAGCAAGACACAAACTGAAATGGTTTAAAATTTAAATTTAAAATAACTTGGCAGAATTAACATGTTACCTTTGCATATAGCTAGAATTATAATAACATATCTTGTCTCAATCATGTTGTCTCTGTCTCCACTTCTAAACCAAACTAACTACTCCCCAATACACGTGAGATCTATTAGTCACCAAATATTTTAATGTTTTGAGGATTTTGAGACTATACAAGGGGCAGTTATACCAAGGAATAAGCTTGAATGTTTGTGAAAATCCTTGTGGACTTCGCCTGTTGCTAAAGAGAATGAAAAAAAGCTTGTGGATTTTCCTTGCATATATCATGGGCTACTATTTTTCTTTCATTTCAAGCTGCTTCAATTGGGTTAAAAAAAATCTATTTATGAAAAATAGTCATCTCTCAAACTGAATGACTTGTTTAACCCTGCTAAGGTAATTTTTTTTTAATTTTTAATCACTTATTACAGCGATCCACAACTTCCACTGGTTGAAAACTACAGGTACTCATATTTGTTTAATTTGAGACAAAACATTAACAAATATTGATGTCATTTCACTAGCAATAACAGTGATTTAATCCGCTAATAAAATAGGTTTAAAGCGGCAATACATGTCGTCGTGATCAGCAGGATAAGGGTTAACCCTTAGAGCACTGAGCCAAGAAATTTAAATTTTAAACCACTTATTCAAGTGACTAAAAAATAGTTTAATTTGCAAACTCTAGGTTGAAATGTATATGATTATCACAGATTTGTGACAGATTTAATTTTTAAAACCTGGTTATACAAGACAATTAAAACATGAGAAAACAATAATATAGTCAACTGTAGTCGACATCAGTGTGCTAAGGGTTAACACCATCATATGAGCAAATGCTAAATCTACCAAGAATCTCCCCCTCCCCCCCCCCCAGACACTTTTCATTTCATACCGTCATACTTTTTAACCCTTTAATACCACTAAGTTCTTTAAATCAATTTTCACCCAAAGGGAAGTTGTCTCGCCACCGCGACCCTCGACTTCCAAGTGGGTAAAAATGATGCATACTGTTTATTTGAAATCTAAACATTGGCGAATCTCGCTGTTTGAAGACTCATTCCACTCCCAATAAATTTGATATACTCAGCGAATAAAAACGCTGGGGGGGAGCGCAATAGGTGGCTAAATCTACCCCCTCGCAAGGAGGGTTCGGAGATTTTTTATTTCAAGATGTTCTCAGGTGGTTTTTAGCTGAGGCTAAATTTTACTATCTGGGAAGCATCAAAATGTGGTCTTAAATGTGTCGAAAAATCCATTAGCAAGCAAGCTTAGCCTGAGCATAGCTAAGCGTGTACTGCAAACCAGTCTAGCGGTGCTGGTTGTTCTGATCTACGGTGGCTCGTAAAGGACAAGTGAAATACGTGATTAATTCGATTTTAAAGTTTAAATAATTTTATTTTTTACTCTGACTTTATTTAAAAGCAGCAATCTGTTTGTAGATGGAAATTTCCCACCCCTGCATGTAGGAGTAATTTTCAGCCACTTGAAGTTGTGGGTCATGGTAGCGAGACACAATTTAAAGTGGCTGAAACCTAAAATAAATTAACTAAGTGGGATAAGTGTTAAAATTCAACACTTTCTCATTATGATGATTATCCTATTTGTCAAGCACTTCAAATCTTGACCCACTAATCTTGACTACAGTCTTTTTAATTAATTTTACTAGCGGATTAAATCGCTGTTATTGGGAAGGAAATGTGTATTTAAACATCAAGATTTGCAAATTAAACAAATATGAGCTATTTTCATCTACTTGAAGTTGTGTGTCGCCGTAGCGAGACACAACTCCAAGTGGGTAATAATTTAAATTAGTGGTTTAGCAGTTTAACCTTTTCAGTGCAAGGACCGTCTTTATACGTAAGAATCATCTGTAGACGTCAAATCCTGACGTATAAAGATGATCCCAGCACTGAAGAGTACAAATATTTCTAATGGCTGTAGTCCCATACCATAGGTATTCAAATGAAGCAGAGAGACCTAGCTAAGACATTTATGATGATTTCAATAATGACTTATACAAAATCATTTCAGCACTTTGAGGGTTAATGACTAAAGTTAATACCTCAAACGTAGCACCAGGTTGATGGCAGGAACATCTCCTGCTGAATCTGAGACATCGTCCTCATCATCATCCTCTTCATCAACGTCTTCGCTGTTATCTCTTTTTATTTCCTTTCAAGTTAGATATCATTTATACACTCATTTATACTCTTAAAATAAGTGCATAAATCCAAAAACAAAATATAAACTACATGTAATTCTAATCTGTCTGATGTTAACTGAATAGTAATCATTGCACATATGTAGTACAAAGAGTGAAATACATAGATTTTCAAAAAAACATCAGCTTTAACCCTTTAAGCCCTCACGATGCATTAAAGCATCCCTTTAAATCCGTGAAAACAGACTTTATTTTCCTACAACTAAGGGTTTTAGAATGAAAATTTCCAGGAAACTGGTTTTCCAATACGTGGTAATTTATTTTAGTTTTTAAACCACATCAAATCATCTTTATCCACTACAAGTCGAGAATTGCGGCAAATTCAGGCTTGAAAGGGTTAAATAACAAACTCAAATACATGTATGTATATGACGACTACTTATCAAATTCATAATAGAGTCAGATTAAAACAAAAACTTGATGCTAAAAAAATTACAAATAGATATTAAAATGAGATAGAATGTCAAGATAAAGAACAGAATGTCAAATAATGATTTATGATAGTTCAGCAAAGGCAAAAGTCTTATTATGCCATTTACAATTTATTTGCTTACAATCTATTTACAAGTAATTACTTCACAAAACCTTGAGTTGGAAAGTAAACCATTATACAATACATTGATTTAACCCTTAGAGCACAGGGATCGACTTTAGTTGTCAGAATCTGACGTCTGCTGACCTCAAATTCCGATGACTAAAGTCGATCCCCGTGCTGTAAGAATAAACATAGTTTTAATAGTCGTAGACCCATAACATGGGCATTCAAAGAAGCAGAAAGAGGTAACTAAGACATTAATGATGATTTCAAATTGAGAAAACCCTTTGGTTTCCATGGTTTTTGCGAAAGTATTTCAGCGATTTGACATATGGCAAGTATAAATCGGAAAAAAAGTAAGGCATCAATGTATGTACACTTTGTACAGAAGAAAAAAATATGTTGAAGAAAACAAATTGAAGCACTGATCTTATGAAGATTGTGTCTCATTTTTACCCCCGAAGTGTTAAATAACTAAGCTGTTAATCAATTTAAACTGCCCAAGCCTATCTTGGATAACACATTAATTATAAATGAAAATAAGCCCAGCTTTGAAAAGCAGGGTATTCTAACTCTGGTGCTATTCTGCCATGCAAAAACAAAATGTAGCAATTGCTTACTTTATAGAATGCAGTTACTACCTTTTTGGTTTTGCAGACTAGACCACTTGAAGAGCTGGTATTGTACTGACATTTTCTATTAAATTATTTTAGAAAAGATACAGCAACACAGGTGCTCAAGGGTTAACTGTCACAAAAGATAAGGATGGCTCATCTTGAAATAAAATCTAAAAAAAACATCCGATCACCTTACTCCCCTTCAGCACGGAGAACGACTTACTATAAATTCCTCCCCGCACTGAAGGAGTAAAGTATTTATAATCAGCGTAGACCTATAATGAAGCGGAAAAAGACATTTATGATGACTTCAAAATAAAAGAAAACCTTAAGCTTTCATGGTTTATACAAAAATATTTCAGCGGTGTAAGGGGTAACCCACATATGAGAAGTTGGTGTAGAACAGGATCCGTACGTACATTTGGGATCAATTACAAAATTCAAAGAGTTTCTGAAGACTTTCATGGACAGCCTACAAGACTTTTTCAAGGAACTTTCTCAAGAATCATTTCAAACAGCCAAATAAATTTTATTAGTAGCACAGTTAATCTGCCTACCAATAGCTTAGCTAAGATACTGTAAAATAACACATAGGTAACAATATATAGCACTGGCTTTTTTTCTGAAGTGGATACTTTGTCAAAATTAAAGGACTTTCAAGTACCCACTGCAAAACATTTGTGTAACATTTATACAACTTCAAACCAACGTCCAAGATGCTGGGCGGACGTTGTATAAATGTTATACAAATGTTTTGTTTGCTGGGGAATGTACCTTTTTAATCCAGTGTGAAATTAAAATTATTTTGTGAAATTCAAGCTCTTGTACGAACCCCGTAAGAAGGAAACCACTCACCTCTGGGGGATGGATGTTAACTGCGGGTGCCGAGCTGGTACCGGTGATATGCAGCTGGGAGGGAGGAAGTGTGGAAGGGGCGGAGGGGGCGACAGGGGAGTTTGGGGTGTGCAGAGAAGAAGAGGGAGCAGATGAATCAGCCTGCGGAATAAAGAAGCAGAAAAACAGATGAAGACGTCAGTCTGCAGCTCTTATACTTAACATGCGGAGTAAAATTTAAAGAGGATGATCCAAATATACACAAAATATAATACAAAATCATCTTTCAGTGTTACTGGCTTCAGGACAAGTTGCAAACGCATATGATTATTAGTGTTTATTTTCAGATCTCATCACAGATCAGATAAATCATGATCAACTCTCGTTTCAGAGAGGGGAATTTGGAGCATATATATCTATAGAATTAAAAAATAAAAATTTCAAGTGTCTCTAAAATGTAAGCTATGCCTAAATGTATCAAGCTGGCAACACCAAGTACATGAAGTAGGTTGAAAAATATAATAATTTTTAGCAAAAAGCGCAAAGTGTATGCATGTAAAAAACAAAAATACTGGTCACCAAAAAGGGAAATATATAATTTTTAAAATGTATATCATAAGACATTGTAACCTCTTCTGAAATTAACACAAATGACTTGAATCAGTTTAGGGAACGGTAATAAAGGTCACAAATATTTAGTTTGGTGACCATTAAAAAGACATTTGGCCAATAGTGTGAATCAAGTAACCATTAAATGAGAGATATGCCACTGAAATTAAATATGCTGGATGATGCCTTCTGTAAGGTCAAACTATGTATAGTATTAGTAATAAAAGAAATTGATACAAATTGTTATCTATTCAGTGTTATGTTCACAATGTAGTTAAAGAGGTATTGATGTTTTCTAAATATGGATATTACCAAACATATTTGATGAAATTTCATTCACAAAATTTACACTTTTGAGTAATAGCAAGCATTTGGTGGAGCAATGTGCTAGTTAGCAGTTTGTCATTTGAGGTAATTAAGATGAGGTGACAAATCGCCTTGGTAGGGCTCAAATTTCCAAAACCTGGTTTCTTATTCACCCTCAAACCGCTAATCACGAGTCGAGTGGTTAAAAATCCATTTTATTAGCCGATCAAATTTTGTTTCGTTTGGGAACGAAATGTGTGTTTAAACATCAAGATTTGCAAATGTTTGGTTTCAAATAAAAATATGGGTAATTTTCACCCAATTGAAGTTGTGGCTCGCAGTAGCGAGGCACAAGTTCAAGTGGGTGAAAAATATTTAGCGCTTTAAGGGTTAACATATAGTAAATCAATCTGAAGTAATATTCAGGATAAATGTATAGCTAGGTTAGCTGCGGTGCAGGAGTCCTCCGACTGCCATCTCATTGTGGCACTAGCAGCTAAAATACAGCATAATATGCTGGGAGAAGAAGCAATGTATAGCAGCTATTTGTGAAGGAACACACTTACAAGTGTATCATCCAGAAGGAAAAAAGAAACACGCCTTTTCCCCTGTTATTGTCAAGAAAAGAGACTTAACGCAAGTAGTTAGCAGACATATTGTTCTCTAGTAACCAAAGTGTCATATATATCTGTCACTCAAATGATACAATGGTAGGCCTATAAACAACACTTTGGTTGCTAGGAGAAGATATATAGAACATGCAAGAACCGAAAGTAGAAGAAAATACAACGCTACATAATCTATGAAAGTAGCATTGCCATTTTTATTGGATACAAATGACAATGGCTAAAGCAAATTAATCTTATCTCAGTTTAAATAAAAATAGCTAGATAAGTAAGTAAAACCTCTTTTGAAGAGGTAGAATAAACAAAGAGCAGGATTAACAGCAAGTCTCAGCTTGCATCAAATGAAAAGATAATGCAACAAGTGAGTTGCATTTGCCATGAAAAATAGACATGGTCTCTCATGACAAGGCTTAGTGTTATTTAGCTATAGAGCTTTTTTTCTAAATTAATCATTAAAAATTGTGCTAAAAGGTGAGACAAACTTCTCAGTTTTAACACTTGTATATTTCTGCTTGGGAAGAAATTAATATTTTTATCCCTTCAAACACTAACCACGACTTTAAATTGGTTTTACTATCCAACTAAATCACTGTTATAGGACATGATGTATACATGTTTTAACATCACAATTTGCAAATTGATGGTCTCAAATTAAATGAATAAGAGTAATTTCCACCCACATGAAGTTGTGGCGCGTGTAGCTAGACACAACTTCAAGTGGGTGAAAATTTAAATCAGGGGTTAACCCATCAAGACTGTGTTTTCACATCAAGCATCGGTACACTGCAAAGGCAAACAGCAGTAACTGATTACTTTGAAAGTGAGCAGTTATTGCCGCATGCATGCAAAACTGTCACTGATTGTATAGAAACATTATGTGTACAAGCTTCTTCCACAAAGTCAAAGGCTTTGCATGTCAGAACTGACACGCAGCAAAACTAACACTGTTTATCCTGTGAATCGTATTACATGCTCAGTATCTACACTTACTTTGAACTAAGAAAATAAATTATAAAAAAACTTATCAACAAATCTATAACATGTCAAGTCATAGTCTTAATTAGCAGCACGTGAACTGCTAAATCATCATCTGCCTTTCCTCATAACATTGACATGCATATATTGCAGTGCAAAACCAAAAGGCAGTATCTAATTACTTAACAAATAAGCAGACACAGCCTTTCGGATTTGCAGACCTCCCTTTATAGAAATTACAGGTGGCCCACAACCAGTTATGCATAACGACAACGCTTTAACTTCTTCAATGCGAGACTTTAGAATCTGACATCAATAGAAGTCAGATTGTGACATCTAAAGCCGATCACCACAGTGAAAGAGTAAAATATATCTAATGATTGTATACCCATACCAAAGGTATTCAAATGAATCAGAAAGAGCGAACTAAAAAATAAAATTATCTTCATGGTTTATACAAAAATATTTCAGCGTTGTACCAGTGAATAAAAAAGTAATTTTTCTATCATATTATACAGAGAAGACCCAGCAGGCATGAGACGTTAAATCAATGTTGGTTGAATGTTGGTCCACTATCTGCGACGCTGGCCCAGCATTCAACCAACATTGATTCAACGACTCGTGCCTGCTGGGGAGACTTACTGGTGCTCTGGCTGTGGCTTCACCCTCTTTTTCATTCACTCGAGCGCACTAAAGTAACAAACAAGAATAGTCAGTGAAGAAAAGTACAGCCAGGTGAAAAGAATGATAACCACATGGCAAACACGAGACATTCGCCCAATGTCAGTAATTCATTTTATACTAAAGCTCCAGCAACCGAGCACAGTTTTAAAGACAATAAGAAAAAACTAAAAAACTAAAAGTTGGCAATTAAAAATTGTATAATTACAAAAAAAAAATTATTGTGTGAGACCATACATTTTGCCTCAGAAAATTGTATTTTAATAGCATTAGTTAGTTTATTAACATGGTGCTCAACATACAGAAATACTGCTAGATTACAAAAGCTGAACAGGGGCTTAATCAGAGATTATGTTTTCACTATCCTTTTGAACAAAAGATGACAATCTAAATGTGCATAACTCTACCCTAGGGTTATCTTCATTATCTTTGCCATCAAATTCTTCATCTGACCATTCCCAATCGCCATCATGTGTTTTATGAAGACGGCCACTCGATCCCGGGACTCTCTTCACCTAAAAATAAAACAATTTGTAAGTATTACTGCTTACACATTTCTTTGCACTTTTCTATGATTTGAAAGTAAGTACCTCATTATAATTTTAAAGAGCCAGAAACATACTACACGCAGACTTAAAACCAAACTTTATCATGTGTGCAATGCCATCAAAATAGACCAAGGTAATGATTCATCTTTAAACTTGATCAAAATTTTCTGCAGATGCACCTGTATACAAGTTTGTAAAACCAATTGAAACATTTGAAAACATCAGATAAATCAGGGGAATACTATTGTCTCCCAGACTCTGCTGTGACTAAGAGACAATATGAAAATAGGCATAAATGACATATCCTTAAACCTTTAGCTGCCAAAGGATTCAATTTGAATTTTCACCCACTTGAAGTATTGTGTATCGCTGACGCGATCCACAAGTAAGTGAAAATTATTCAGATTTGAAAAAAAAGGTCATTTTTTCAATCTTGCCGATTTAATGTCAAATCTTATCTTTAACATGTTTAAAATGTGGTACTAAATCATGTGGTAATAAAAAATGAAAAACCGAATATATTCGGTATCGGCGGTTAGAGGGTTAAACTGCAGGTTTTCAGTAGATGCAAATTAAACCTCCGACATGTTGTATTGCAAGAGGTTGCTCTGTCACTGAGAAGTCTTATGTCATGTATTTGGAAATTCTGGTTTATTTTGATCTGCAATAACACTTTGGTTACAAAGTGAAAAAAATTAGACTTACCTTCTGTGGTTTAACTGGTGGTCCATCATTTAGTAAAGTTCGAGCGAGAAAACCTTTGTGAGCGTTGTCCTGTGAACAAGAGTTATTAAACATTCATCATAAGAAACTGTGGATTGGAATTGTGGATTGGAAAATTTTTTGGACCATAATGAACCCTAGTTTTTTTATTCAGTGCAGCAAGGCTTATCATGCCTTGGTCAAATTTCACAAAAGAGGCCTTCCCGGGCAGTTCCCGGGCTATTTTTGGCCTCGGGTAACTTTTAATACTAACTTAAAAGTAACCCGGGCCCCGGCGAGAAATATACCAAGGCTCAAGCCCGTGATCTGCCCAGCAGGGGCTCGGTGGGGCTCCTGCTGGGATCCGCCAGGGACACTGGGACAATTTTTGAAGAAAAGCACACAGGATACCAGCCCAGGCCCCCTAAGGGACCCGGGTAGGAGTCTGTAGGGTCCTGAATTGGCTTGTAGGGGACCCCGGCGGTGTTCCGCCGGTGCCTTTGCGATGTCCGAGCGTGTCCCGGTCGGGACCCTTCTCGGGACCCTTGTATAATCTTTAAGGGGATACACAGTTACTTAGAGACGAATTTATCAATATTCAATTAGTCAATCCATCTATAAATCAATCAAACAATATAGGCTACTTCTCATTTTACAAACTGTGTTTGTAACTTGAATCAACTTGCATCGCAAAATGCATACAAATAGCCCAGTTTTTAAATTGTCCTTCCATTTGTTTACTAACATCAGTTTATCCAATAGATAAGTCGAGTAAAAGAAGACATTACACAACCTGTTTTTCGCTAATAATTTAAAAGATTCTCCCATATAGGGGACTAATACTTTTCTCAATTGAAGGACCAACACGCTGGACCAGCCACGGATCGATCCTGATTAAAGATTGTAGTATTCTTGGTGTTAGACCCTGTAAAAGAATCTTGTATTGGCTGTAAAGGGCTTTTAGAGCCAACCAGGTTCGAACCCGACACATTCGTTATGCGGGATTTAATTTATTGCGGGACGATATTATACTGGCAGCAGCTTGCATCTCCTAGAGAATGTAAAACACAATTAATAGGGACATGCCCCTATAGGCTATATACACTTGCCGGGACCTGTGAGAGGCCCTGCTGGTGTCCGCCCGATATCCCTTACACCTTACGGCCCCCGGTCGGATCCCGTGAGGGATACCTGCGAGCACAGGCCGGGCCCTGGTAAGGTTTTCAGAGAAATGAGAACAAGTCTCTTCCGATAGCCGGCCGGGCACCCGCCGGGAGCCGCCCGGGCTAATTGTGACCTAAGCATAAGCAGGGCTCGAAATTGGCCCGGTCCGATCATCCGAGACGACCAACAATCTGGGAAAGACTAGTTCAGTTTCATTGGGCTTGTACCTTGCAGCACAGCCATGTGTATACAGAGGGCTTGACAAAGTCTGTGTCAAAGTAAGATTATGTTGAGCACTGCAGTTGGCTGATTTAAGACAACTTTTCATTACATTATTGCATAATACTTCTTTTCTTTTGCAAAAAATATTTCATCCAGAATGACAATTAGGAAGGACAAGTGATATTTATGGAAGGACGAGTACATTTTTAAGAAAGTTGTCCAACAGGACAAGTGGAAATTTAGTCGAAATTTATATCAAACCTATCCTTTGAAATTGGTCAAAAACAAACAGTGGTCAGTCAGCCATTTAAAGCTGGCAATTGCAAGAGCAATGCCAGCAAAAAATGACTGGGAAATGTACAAAATAATGCAATGCAGCACTTGAAAGAACAGGCATCAAGAAAATTGACAGAAAATATTTTAACAGACTGCTTCTCATTATCACCTGCAAGAACAAAACTTTATATATATATGTGTCATCTAGATAGTTCATTGGGGCTGTTCAACAATTACTTACAATTACAAATATTTCACATTTGTAAAAAAAGAAATGCATACATGTATGTTAACATTAAACATGATATATCACTAATAGTTGAAAATGTACAATAAATGTTTTTAATGGGAGGGGCTATTCTCCTTAAACACAAACAATATATACAAATAGAGCTCATGAGTCACGAACTCCTCATGTTATAATATTAAAGCCTAGCAAATTTCCATAAAAATGTTCAATCTCTAGGTTTTTATGTATTACTCCAGATATAAATGGAAGCACATCATTATTATATGAAGGGATTAAATAGAAGTATTACCTTTGCTTTCTTAAAGAATTCATTTTTCAGCAGCTGTTTGGCTGTGGGTCGCTTCTCTGGTTCTCTCCGTAGGCATTCACTGACCATGCGACGAAAGCCTTTGCTGTAATTTTTGTACACTTCTTTGTCATCTGTACCCGACTCTAGGGTAGGAGGATCATTCTGAAGCGTTAACATCAGCACCTTCATGGGCGGATATTTATGGTAAGGTGCCGTGCCAGTGGCCAGCTCTATAGCGGTGATACCAAAACTCCAGATGTCTGCCTTATAGTCATATCCTGTTACCTACAACAGATAAGGATCATTTTCAGATGCGCCCGATGTTGGTCCGGTATTGGCCCACCGTCTACGATGCTGGCCCAGCATTGAACCGGCATTGGGTTGATGTGTCGTGTTTGCTGGGTGTCCTTGTTCATAACAGTGGTGAGGTCACAAAGGCTGATCTCGGGTCAGTGTCTAGTGCGTTAGAACCTTGATTGTGTGGCCCATATAACAGTCTAGGCGATACAATCAATGGCTAGACATGACCTTGAGAGCGAAGGGGTTTTCACACCTCAAAAATATTGTAATCTAAAATTATATAACCAAAAATTAAAAAAAACAAGACTACATAAGTCCAGGAGCTCCCGCGACGAATTAGAATTTGATTTAAGCAATTTTGTATAGGGTTATTAATGTAGTCCTAGTCAAAAATCAAGACGCAAGACAACTAGGTCTAAGAAGCCCAGTCTAAGAGTAAGATAAGAACTAGACAGTCTGTCAGAGATTGCAAACCTCCATTGAAATTAATGATCCTAATCAGTATCCCAGTAATGGTCTACCTATCTGGCATGGTTTACCCGATATCAGGCCAATCGAGTTAACTAATAGCTGATTTACGGTCATTTTGAATTCGATATAAATTGGTTAAAAACTTAGGGTGCATCCTCCCCCGAAACCTCAAATTTTGTTTTATAGTAATGGACTAACATCTAACACAGTTTGCAAAATATTGGGCATGTGAAAGTAAATAAAGGCCGATAGGGGGCCATTTTGAATTTGATCGAGTCAGAATTTTTCAAGATGCATCCTCAGCTGAAATCTCACATTTCATTCTATAGTAATCGTCTAGCTATCTAGCATGGTTTACCAAATATCGGCCATGTGAAAGTGAATAATGGCCTAAAGGCGGCCATTTTGAATTTGATCAAGTCAAAATTTTCCAAGATGCATCCTCAGCTGAAATCTCACATTTCATTCTATAGTAATGGTCTAGCCATCTAGCACGGTTTACCAAATATCGCCCATGTGAAAGTGAATAATGGCCGATAGGAGGCCATTTTGAATTTGATCAAGTCAAAATTTTTCAAGATGCATCCTCTCCTGAAATCTCACATTTTGTTTTATAGTAATGGTCTAGCCATCTAGTACAGTTACTAAAAACCGGCTATGTGAAAGTGAATAATGGCCGATAGGCGGCCATTTTGAATTTGATCGAGTTAATTTTTTTCAAGATGCATCCTCTCTTGTAATCTCACATTTTGTTTTATAGTAATGGTCCAGCTATCTAACACGGTTTACCAAATATCAGCAATGTGAAAGTAAATAGTGGCCGATAGGCGGCCATTTTGAATTCGATTGAGTCGAAAGTTTATAAAAGGCATCCTCTCTCGAAACGTCACATTTTGTTTTATAGTAATGGTCTAGCTATCTAGCACGGTTTACCTGATATCAGACCTATCGAGGTAAATAATGCTGATTGTCGGCCATTTTGAATTCGTAAGTTGAAAATTTTCAGGGTGCATCCTCCCCCTAAAACTCACACTTTGTTTTATAGTAATCAGGTAATGGTCTAGCCATCTAGCACGGTTTACCAAATATCAGCCATGTGAAAATGAATAATGGCCGGAAAGGCGGCCATTTTAAATTTGATCAAGTCAATTTTTTTCAAGATGCATCCTCATCTGAAATCTCACATTTCGTTTTACAGTAATGGTCTAGCCATCTAGCACGGTTGACCAAATAACGGCCATGTGAAAGTGAATAATGGCCGATAAGCGGCCATTTTGAATTTTATCGAGTCGAATTTTTTCAAGATGCATCCTCTCCTGAAATCACACATTTTGTTTTATAGTAATGGTCTAGCCATCTAGCACGGTTTATCAAATAACGGCCATGTGAAAGTGAATAATGGCTGATTGGCGGCCATTTTGAACTTTGACAAAATGATTTTTTTCAAAATACATCCTCTCCTGAAGCCTTACAATTTGTTTTATAGTAATGGTGTAGATATCTTGAGCGGTTTTCATGATATTCCACAATATCAGGCCTGTCGAGGTGAATAATGGCTGATAGGCGGCCATTTTGAATTTTATCAACTTCAAATTTTTCAGGATGCATCCTCTCCTGAAACCTTACAATTTATTTGATATTAATGGTGCAGCTATCTTGAGCGGTTTTCATGATATTCCGCAATATCAGGCCTGTCGAGGTGAATAATGGCCGATAGGCGGCCATTTTCAATTTTATCGACTTGAAATTTTTCAAAATGCATCCTCTCCTGAAACCTCACAATTTGTTCTAAAGTAATGGTGTAGCTATCTTGAGCGGTTTTCATGATATTCCGCAAAATCTTTCAGTCGGATTTACCGATGTTATAAATTAGGTCAAAGTGCTGGGTCAACTTTAAGGTCAAGGTCCAAAAACCTGAAAAGGCACAACTAGGGACCTTAGAGAACATGTATGTGCAATATGACTGTCATCGGCCCAGTACTTTTCGAGATCTGCTCCGGAAACGAAGTGCGCGTCAAAACGTCTAAATAGGTCATAGTTCTGAACCAGAAGTAGGTCAAAGTTCAAATACCCCAAAAGGCACAACTAGACCCCCTAGGGGTGTTGTGTGTAAAATTTGAAGACAATCGGACAAGTACTTTCAGAGATATGCTCCGGAAACGAATTGTTTACGGACGGCCCAACGGCCCAACGGCCCAACGGCCCAACGGCCCAACGCCGTCACATCATCATTTTCTCCTCTGCAACCTTGCGTATTGAATTCAGATTTAAAATATTTTAACCCGTCCATTAGCCACCTGGAAGTAACCCACATACCAAAAATTGTTATCCTAGCTTATTTTCTCACAAAGTTATAGGCAAAAGAAGAGGCCAAAAAAAAACGGAGGTAGAATCCATAGCTCCCTTCGCTCACCTACGGTGACGGCGGGAGCTAAAAATATGTATAAATATTATTGAGTAACTCCTAGAAGGATTGTTTCAGAGATGGAATAACGTCTATGACGTCTTTCCGGCTTTCACTGATATATTGGTTTGAGTGTGTTTATATTGAGAGTGCTTGGTATACTTCTGAGTCTAATCTTTCAGCATTGTTAGTACGTAAAAGTAATTTTAAAGTGTTAATTAAATCATCTTATGTAATTTCTTTAATTAACTCAAGAGAATGTAAATTATATCAAGTTATTACAGCATCTAAACCCAATTACAGTTATTGCACTTATGTATTCCTCCTTTTTCGTGGTTTTTACAAGTGTAATATACATCATCCCTTTTCGCAAGGAGGAGTGATAAGTAAGATATCTGTCTGCAGCTATAACTATATATTCCAACACACATGCATGCCGTGATCAGGTGATATACTTTTTTTTTTTTTTTTTTTTTATATCTGTGCATGTGAGTGGTAATATGTTGTGTTGTTGTGTCTTTTAAATGTTGTGACCTCACCATAATATTATTGTGACCTCACCATAATATTGGTGAGGTCACGGCAGCTGGCCTCGAGGGTCAAGATCTAGAACGCTTGATCTTGGCTCTCAAGACCAGAGAGGCATACACAACTGAACCCTATTATATTTGAATTATGTAATAACAATATTTTACAAGCATAACATTCAGCGTTACAATAATAAATAATATACTGGTGGCACGGCATACACAAGACTCGAGCCATTTGTTGGGTCGGTGTTTGGCCAGCGCTGCAAACGCTGGCCCAGCACTGACTCCGCCTCCTTTACTGGCGTGCTGTGTATGCTGGGCAAAACGCACGACGGTTGACCATGTCCTGATTTGGTGGCTGGACATCTTTCCGGCAGTGGCCAGACATTATACCAACAGCAGGCGCAGGGTGTTGAATAGGTGTTACTTTAGCGTTGGTTCAGCGTCGTCGATTGTCGACCAACGCTAAACCAACAGCAAAATTATCTTCTTTCCCCAGCAGGCGCAGGGTGTTGAATCGCTTTGGCGTTGGTTCGGTGTCGTCGATAGTGGACCGGCGTTGCTTTCACCGCCTTGTGTCTGGTGGGTCATGTATTGTCAACTGTGATACCATACCACATAGCCAGAAAACGGGAGACGCTGGCATGGTGTTAGTTCAGTGCCGGGCCAGCGTTTATGGCCCGACATTGATCTGGTATTGTGACAATGTCTCGCGTTCACTGAGTACTAGTTTTTTTTTTCTGTGAACATGACTGTGTCAGTAACTCGCATTGGGCCGATGTCGATTCTTTGTTCTTTTACAATGAGTCGGCAACGGCTTCAATGAATGTGCTTTTAAATGAACAATTTATTTACTGATAATACATAATTTGTATTTGTATTGTACATTTTAATCAATAAAAAAAAAAAAAAAAAAAAAAAAAAAATTCAGATGCAGCAGATGCAGCAGACACACCATCAACCCTTTAACCCTTACAGTGCGGGGATAGACTTTAAGACGTCAGAATCTTACGTCTGTAGACGTCAGAATCTGACGTCTAAAGTTGATCCCGCACTGTAAGAGTAAAACTGTTTATAATGCTCTGTATGACATAGGTATTCAAATGAAGCGGCAAGAGCTAACCGAGACAATTGTGATGATTTTGAAATAAATAAAACCCTTTGGTCTCCATGGTTTATATAAAAAATATTCAGCGTTTTAAAGGTTAACCTTAACCCGCTAAGCGTGACAAAATTCGTTTTTAATCCGTTTTTTTAGCCGATCAAATCACTGATAGTTGAGAATGTACATTTATCTTATGTTATTGGGAATAAAATGAGTGTTGAAACCTCAAATCGAAAATATTTTTGTATGAACCATAGGGATCAAAGGTTTTTTTTTTCAATTTAAAATCATCAGAAATCTCAGCTGTTTCTGTTTCACTTAAATACCTGTGTCATGGGTCTATGGCCATTATCAATATTTTAAATCCTTTAGTGCAGGGACAGTTTTTATAGGTCAGAGTATGACGTTTACAGACGTCTGATTCTGTTGTATAAAGACGGTCCCCACGAAGAAAAGGTTAAACCTGAAGATTTGCAAATGCTTGGTTTCAAATTAAACAAATATGAGTAATTTTCACCCACTTGAAGTTGTGGCTAGAAAGACAACTTCGAGTGGGTGAACATTTAAATGATTAAATTAAGCACTTTTCCTACTGAAGATTATCGTTACTGTATGCAGTGTTTACCCCCATGCTTCAAGATGATGGAGCGCTCGGGACATGCTTCAAACCTTAATCCTTTAAGCCCTATAAAGCATCATTTTACATTCTTGAAAATAGACCTAATTTTCCTGAAACTAGGGGTTTTAGAATGAAAATTCCTAGAGAACTGGTTTACCAATACTTAGCAATTTTCTTAAATTTTTCACACACTTCAAATCATCTTCATTCACTACAAGTCGAGAATTGCGACAGCAATTCGCGGCTTGTAGTGGATGAAGATGACAATGGTAAATTGAGTAAGTTTTAAAATTTATTTTCTCACTCACTTGAAGTTGAGTCTCTCTTGCGACCCACAACTTCAAGTGGGTGAAAATTACTCATATTTGTCCAATTTGAAATCAGACATTTGACAAGTTTGATGTTCAAGGCCCAATAACTGATCAGCTAATAAGACAAAAACGACTACATTCATGCTTAGCGATGAAATGGTACACCTTTATATAGGTACACTTCTGAACTATTAAATCTCAAATTCCAGTGACTGAAGTTATGTCTCGCTAAGTGTAATCCCCAACCACAAGTCTAAGCATATGAAGCAATTTTATGAAATTTAGGCAAGTATAATTTCTGTGTCACATCATAAAATACATAACTCATTTATTAAAATTTCGTACATATGCGCTACCAAAACATACCAAAAAACTACTATATAGTCAAAATCAGTGCTTAAAAGGTTCAACATCCCTCGAGAATCCAGATTTTGGACAGTGAAGATTGGCATACAGAAGAACAATCACATTTTATTTGTTAACCCTTAAAGCGCTAAATTAAATAATTTAAATTTTCACCTACTAGAAGTTGTGTCTGGCTACCACGACCCACAAACCTCGTATAGTAAGAATATTTCTAATGGCTGTAGACCCATAACGTAGGTATTCAAATGAATCAGAAAGAGCTAACTAAGACATTTATGATGATTTCAAAATAAAAAAATCCTTTAGTTGCTATGTTTTTTACAAATTAATTCAGCGTTTAAAGGGTTAAACGTATGTTTAAAATGTATGTTTGTATTATGTATTAAATGTATGTTTAAAACGACTATAGTTGTGCTTAGCGTTGTGAGGGTTATGAGGTGGTATTAGTGGTACTAACCTGTTCCATGACTTCCGGGGCCATCCAGCAAGGTGTACCGACAAAAGTGTGCCTGACGGCCTCACGTGATTGATCTTTTCCTGTTGATAACCAGGCACTGACGCCAAAATCAGCAATCATCACACTGCCATCATGACCAAGCAATATATTGCCTGCCTTGATGTCCCTGGTAAAAAAAAGAATGACTATAAATCCAATTTGAGTGTAATTCCATGTCTACAGTCAGTATAAATAATTTGAGAATTTCATTGTGAGATATTTAGCTTTAGATTCTGACGGCTAAATATTAAAGGAGTACTGGTACTAATTTTCTTCAATTCCGTTGATAGACAATTAAAGGTCAACAGCAATATGCAGTTTTAAAACTAAAGGTGACTAACCTATGTATTTGGCCATTGGCATGGAAATATTCAAGGCCTTTTAACACTTCTTTTAAAACTGTGGCAATGGTGACCTCATCAAGCACACCATGCTTAAAGCTGCCACTCCTCATTCGATGTTTAATAATATCCAGTAATGAACCTGCAGTAAATAGTACAGAAACAGTGAAATACATGTAACTATACAGTTTTTAGCCAACGGAGCCACACTTGCATTTATTGCCCCAACTACAAGTGGGAGGAATTATTACAAAGACAACACAAAATGAGTTGCTGATTACAAAAAAACGTAACAAGTCACCTTCAAAATACAAAATGTGGTATTAAGAGTTTTGAAAATTTGACTATATATTCTCAAAAAATGTTAATTTTAAATGGATGATGAATGATATTTAAGGACATTTCAGGAAGGGGATGGTTGAAAATATAAAACGTGATGTAGATATTAAAATATAAAACCTTTCCACCGATGGAGTGTCTCGAATCATTTTCAAACTCACCCCCATCACAGAGTTTCATAACCAGCCATAGCTCTTCCTTAACCACAAACGACGTATAGTAATGAACCACATTCTCATGGTTACATTGACTCATTGCCTGAATCTCTTTCTGTGAGGAAGCAAACAAAAAAATAATAATTCATTGACATTAACTGATGAAGAATTATACTTGTTTATCAATTTGATTTGTCCATCCGATTCAACAATAAAGAACATGAATTGTTTAATTTGCAAATAAAACACTGAAGAAAAATGTATGAAATGAAAAATCAGAAAATCTGGTAGCTATAACGCGATTCAACATTAGCATTAAACAAACATGTCCAAACATTAAACCACTTGTCAAAACAGGCCACTCCTTTATTATAAAAAAAGTGGTTTCTTAGAGTGCTCAGGTAGCATAGAAGTAACCCTTAAACCGCTAAGTTAAATAAATAAAAATTAAATTTACATACACTTGAAGTTGTGTCTCCCAACTTTAAGTGGGCAAAAATTACTCAATCTTGTTTAATTTGAGACCAAACATAAACAATTTTTTTATTCTATATTAAAGACCTATTTTAATGCCACTATCAGTGATTTTATCGACTAATAAAACAGATTTAAAAGAAGTAAAAATGACTATATGGTTGTGCTTAGCGGTGTAAGGGTTTAACCCTTGAAGCGCTAAATTTTTTTATGAAAATCATGAAAACCAAAGGGTTTTTTTCAATTTGAAATCATCCTAAATGTCTTAGTTAGCTCTTTCCTATTCATTTGAATACTTATGTTATGGGGTTATGGCTACTAGAAATATTTTTACTCTTACAGTCCGGGGATCAACTTTAGACGTCAGAATCTGACGTCTGTAGACAGATTCTGACGTCTAAAGTCGATCCTCGCACTGTAAGGGTGTAAACAATATTTGTGAAGATCCATAAGGACCACTTACCTAAATAAAAAGCGCTAAGTTATAGAATTTACCTTTTCTCACTTCAAGTGAATACAAATTATCCACATTGGTACAATTTTAATCAAACCATACAATTTCTCCTACAAATCTTGTAGTTTGAAAGATAAATATAAAAGTTGAAAGCGGTTATAGCACTTTGAGAGGAGCTTGATATCATAAATTTTATCAGAAAAATGTGAACCTGCTGAGTTGTCAGTTTTATAAGTATTCGTCATGCATTTGAACTTGAGGTTGCAAAAGCAATTCCCAATTCAACCCTTAACACGCTGAATTATTTTTGTATAAATCATAGAGACCACAGGGTTTTTTTCACTTTGAAATCATTATAAATGACGTAGCTAGCTCTTTCTGCTTCATTCGAATACCTATGTTATGGGTCTACGACCACAACTGACATTTCAATTCTTTCAGAATGGAGATATTCTGTACAAGTCAGAGTCAGACGTATAAAGACGGTCCCAACACTTAAAGGGTTAAATGACAAAAACATTTCCCTTGATAAAAAGATAGACTCTGAAATTTTATTAGCAGGTTAATTCAAGGTTATTTTTAATCTTTCAATCTTTGGTCTTGCGTCAATTAAACAAATAGGAGTAATTATCACTCACTTGAGGTTGTGGACTGCGGTAGAGACAACCTTAAGTGCGTGAAAATGGGGATTAAATAAAATGGAGCTTTAAGGAATATGTTTGATAATCATAATCATCCTAATGATGCATATCCTCAGAAAAAATAGAATCAATTTTACTAACCAAAAGTTCCTCCACTGTGGTATTGCATTTTTCTAAATTGATTCGCTTGATTGCACATCTCTCATTAAAAGGCTTGCAGAGCGCAGATTGTACTACTGCTGTTGCACCAGCACCTTCAATAAAAAATCCAGTAATTAGTACAGCGAGTATGTATATAATATTTCAAAAACTACTATATAATAGGAATATAACTATAATTTTGTATAAATGTATCTTATCGAGTCTGTTGCGGGGCACAAACAATTCAAAAACACATTTCACCCATACATGTAGCTAACCGTTACAAGACCATGATCTTCACAGCAAAATTTGTGGTAAGCCCACTTATCCAACACAATATGGCATTCACTAGTATGGAACTTACAAAAATTACTTATCCTGCTTATAATAAAAATGCCTTATTTGGCCTTGTTTTATTAATAGCATATTATGTCCTAAAGTGTCATTTTTAGCTACAAGATAAGTCGCACCAGGCAAAAAAAGCTTTCGAAAAAAAAGAAGAACTTCTTTTTTTTCGAAAGCTTTTTGACTAATATACACAGCATAATACAGTAGTGACTGAAGATTACTTTTTGACACCTTTTGCAAGTGTAATTTTTTGGGCAACATCAATTTCTATATCCCAAGATACTGCTCTAGCTAACTGCAGTCTAAGCCATAATTTTAATTTTATATCTTGCTTGGCATATTTTGTGAAAATTTAAAATCCTGTTTTGAGGCCAGTCAGCTTGGCCTTCCGTGGCTATTTTCATTCATTGTGAATTGATTTGACCTTGCCATGACCTTGTCCTGACCTTGTGTAACACCCCCATAAAAAAACGAATGTAACCCGTGTCACCATGTGGACCAGGGTTTGGGCGCCATCAGCGAGACAATTTGCCTTCTGTTATTTGGGCCAATTCTGCATTATATAAAATGAGGGTGACATACAGGTACCGGTAATTTATTGGGGCATTACCCCTCCAACATCGAAATTGCCCCCGTAACCTCTTAGGATGTGTTTGGTGTACATGTACAATTGCATTGCACTGTCTAGGATGGTTTCAGCCAGCATAGACATCACAAGTATTATAAACATTGGCAGTTTTGAAATGTTCAGCCTAAGTTAATGAAGTGCTGGCCATTGGTCCAAACATGACAATATGACTGTGCTTTGGTTCGATTCTGGTATTATCAGACGGGGTAACAATATAAGGGTAATTTAATGGGGTATAACCCCTCTAATCCCTAGTTTACTAAGTGCTGTGACCTGTTGATGTACCTGTTTGGTGTACCGGAACCAGTACCTCAGTGTTGGGCTCTATGTGGGCTCCAACAGGTTCAACCCTCATTATAAACGGCCGAGATATTGTGATGTACATACCGACGACTTGTTGCGCCGACATTATGATTTTTCATCTTTCTGTGTCATGTACAGGCAGCAGCAAAACACTGTTCGCCATAATTTTTGTCTTTTGAACTATAGAATATTTTTTATGAAAAATTCCCGGTATTTGGCGGGGGACTCCATAATAGTCCTTGCTAAATTTAATAAAAGACGATAGAGAATTCACTGAGAAATCGATGGAATACCGGGTAACTGCCATTTTCCAGGCCTGGACAGCAGTGTGGCCCCTGTGGTAGGTACATCACAAAAAATAATTTTGATGTTTTTTTTCATGTTTTTTTCATGACTTTGTGGATTTGTGAGACACTGCAATAAAAGGCATATATTTTACTCTGTTTTTTTTTTGTTCTTTTTGCTCACTATTACTGATAGAAATGAAGCCATCATTGTGGAATTAAAAGCGTTATTTGTTTTGAATGGCAGTTTTATTAACTTTTTCTGAAGGTTCCCATCATTAGATTTCTCGCAATTACGAAATATGGTGCCAGCTCTCTCACTTAAAGCTGCACAACTGTTTTGCTTATTTTATTCAAGAGATTAAGTCATAGAAAATGGTGTTTTAATTTTTTATTTTACTCTTCCGGTTGCTGAGTTATTAAGCATTTAGATTTGATAATTTGTAAACATTGCTGCCCCACCAAAACAAACCTGATCACAGCGGACTAATCCATACTGTCTGTATAAACAGGACATTGAAAGTACCAAGTGGCAGATAACAAGCATCATTAACCCTTTAACACCTGGCTGATTTCCACTTTGCATGGCCGATTTCCCTGGAATATTAGCAAGTTTTCCGTACAATTTTCTAAACAATGATACAAAGTTACATAACTTTTTAAATATCAACTTCTTATAATTACAAGTTATATTTATTTTGATGTACACTGAAAGTACTTTCAGGATATAAAAGAAACTTTGTGATCAAACACATCTATGTTGCCAATTTCAGTAATATAACACAGAAAAAATAAAATTTTAAATATAATTCTGAGCTATCAAATTCATCCTCGTCAGACGCCAGATCAATGTCACTGTCAGTGTCATTGTCACTGTCAGTAGATACGGCACCGACAGCAGGACAGTCACCAACAGCAAAACCTGTCAAAACTGAAGATCATCCCGCACTATCATGTGTTTTTTTCCTGCTTAAAAAATGTCTACAAAATCAAAACTTGAAATTCTTCATCATCCGGTGACGATGTATCGGCGACCGCCATTTTGTTTATTTTGTTGGAAAAGAAAATGACAAATTTTGGGTTTTATTTCGTTGTTTACAACGAAAAGTTCAATGACAACATGGGTTTGTTTTGACGCGAAAAGGAAGCTGTCCCGGTTATTCGCGCAAGCGCAGATTCGCGATGCATGAAGTCATTCAACATCCAGGATGTTGTAAACAAAGCCCCGTGCAGCCGGGCGGATTCGGGCGGTTCAGGTAAATGAGCCACGGGCGAATTCGGGCAGTATAGGTGTTAAAGGGTTAAAGGGAATGGAACAGATTCAAAATTATTTTTATTTTTGAAGTGATGATAGATGCATTCCACAATGCACTGTTTATTTTGTCATGTCATTTTAAAAGGCATATCTGTTATTACTTTGTGCGATATGGGTGAAATATGCATATAATGTCATGTTTAATTTACGGGCCCTGGGTGGAGAATGTCACTGGAAAATATAACTTTCCTCTTTGGTGTTTTTAACATGTTTAAGTGTGAACAAGCATCTGAGCCTTAGGCCCGCCACTTAGACGGTCTATACCGACCGTGCGCAAATTACCGGCAAAAACAGTAAACGTAAACCTTACTTTTCACTCTTGACTTTCATGGTTTTCATGAAAAACATTTGCAGTTTTTTACTCGATAACTCATGGGCATTTCAAAATATATCAGCACAGACTGACCTAGCAAACACGCATACAGCTGGACAATCACATGGAGCCAGTGTTGTTTCAATGCTGGCACACTGTGTACGATGCTGGTCCAACATTTGGTCAGCGTTGCCGTATTAGGCCTACTAATAATGCCAGGTGCACTTCCCAGCAAACACGAGACGTTGACCCGATGTTGTTTTATTGCTGGGTTGACGTCGGAGATGCCGGGCTAGCATCCAAATAACATTGGATCATAATAGGTCATGTGTCGTATACAGTACCTGTCAGCTGGTGAATTGATGCGACATTTATATCAGTGTTCATCAGACCATCCAAGCCCAAATCTCAAAATGTGGGTTCATAGTGCAACGAAAAAAGTTATTCTTAACACACACATGTATGGAGTTAGATATGTTCTCAATTCGACAAATTTTAAGTTATTGTCGTGAAATTAGTCATACAGAAAACCACTCAGACCCACATCATCGTAAGCAAGCTCTACTAAAAATGAAATTTTACTGATTTTAAGTTTTAGAAGCCTAATATAATAGCCATTTTCTGGGACATAAAATAAAAAGGAACTTTTGTCATGGTGGATGAAAAAAAGTTTGATGCAAACGACGCGATTTTCTAAGGGGTAATAAAACACCTTTCAACCTTCCGAAAATCAAAACAATGTGAAAATTTACAAAACCTTTTAAGAACTAGGGCATAAAACAAACGAGGTGCCCGAAAATACCCCGCGCAAAAATACCCTCCACCATCTGACTGAAGCGGCAAAATCACACTGAACAGTGTCAAAGCATAGGCTGTAGCCGTAGCCTCGCAGGCCTATAACGTTAGCATACTATGTAGGTAGATTCAAACAGTCATTATGATGGGGTTTTTCGTCTTTTTCAGGATTTATGTGAATTTGTAATACACTTCAATAAAGACATATTTTCCTCTGTTTGTTTGTTGTTTTTGCTCACTATTACTGGTAGAAATGAAGCCATCATTGTAGAATTTAAAAAGTAATTTGCTTTGAATGGCACCTTTTCTGGGGGTTCCAATTATTAGATTTCTCACAATTATGAAAAATGGTGCCAGCCCTCGCCTTTAATTCCATAATTGTTGCAACCTTGAAGAGGTAAGTGGAACAGGCATGCTGTGGCCCCTTCTGATAACTTTTTTTATGCAGATGCCATTTTTAATTTTTTGTAAAAAAATGCAAGAAATGAAAATAGCCTATGTCCACTGCCCTTAGATGAGGAAGTTCTGGAGGACATCATAAGCTCAGCCTCAGATTTTGATCTGGCACTTGCTCAGTAAAAACTGTGGAATGAGGTCAAATATTTATTGTAGCATGTTGGCAGTTACGAAAGAAGGCTCAGCATAATTTTAGTGGACAATTTAAAAAAATTTTGAATCTACCTATAACTAGTCTATAGGCTAAGTCTGAGGGGGATCGGAAAGAGGTGGGCGATAATAATTAGAAAAGGCTGAGCGATAATAATTAGCCTAAAGGAGTAAAGGTTTCCGTCGTTCAGTAGGGTTGGTATGATTAGCGCGGGAGACCTATGAAGCGAGAGAGGATCAATAAGCATGATAAGGGGCCGTTCAACAATTACATAACGCTTTTTTTAGAGATTTTCACCCCCATCTCCACCCTTCGTAACGCTTTATTAACGTTGTGTTGATGTAACGCATCCCTTAAAACCCCCCCCCCCACCCTCTAGGCATTACGTAATTGTTGAACGGCCCCTAAGACTGTAAGAAACCGAATGTGTGTATATGAGATGGTAATTTATAAATATACAATTTATATATGTTATAAACATCATAATATAATGTATATAACTGTATCAAAACCGGCTATAATTATAGAAACAGTTGAAAAAATGAACGATAACAACAACGAGGGAGACATTATTAAGGTCGCCGGCGGCGGGCCGCCATTTTGTCAGATTGCCCAGTCGGCCAACAGTGGGGCCATCAGTTGAATAGAACGGGTTGTCACAAGTGACAGGTTTAGTACTGAAGCAACCAGGATAGCGTTGATAGCAGTGTTGTATATTATTTTAATTATATAAAAACACACAATAACACATATATCATGCTTAAATATAATATAAATTTTATTGACATACAGCACGTTCATACAACAATCATTCAACAAAAGTAATGTACACAAATGCATAATATACAATATAATACATAAATATATAAATTTTTTATGACATTATATATGTCATATATACACAGGACTAGCTACTAGTCCTGTGTATATATGACATATATAATGTCATAAATAAAAATAGGGTGATCTTGAGTGCTTTGTCTATACATGTATAAAGAAAAATTTTTGAATGAAGTTATTGTTACATGAAAGTTTGTCACGTTTTGTCTACACCAAGAACAGAATTTTGGGCAACTGCACTGGAAAAACAAAAACGTTTTAGATCGAGCAGTTGCTCTGGAGTATACAGGATAGCGGCAGGAGTGCTGCCTGCCAGCCCGCAAACACCTTGTACAAATGGATGTGAATTTAACATGTTAAATAATTCTGAATGTGATCGGCGACATTTTTGTTGTGATGACAATTGTTACAGCTAGAATGAGTTTGATCTTTCTTTTTTTGATACAAAGCTTGTTTGTTTACTATTTGACGCGGATTATGAGGGGCATCCATAATGTCATTGTCTCTTACAAGGTTATCATAAATTCCAGTGCTACACACACCAAAGGGATACTTAGGTGCCATGATTCAAAGCAATAATTATCAAATGAATGAGTACAAAAGAATAGGCTTTTTGCAAATAATAGTGATGAGACGTGACTTGTATAGGTCTTCCGAGAAAGTTATGTGAGAGAGACATCGCCATCCCTATTACTGTATATCCCCGCGTATAGTGCGAGGCCATGTATAATACGAGTTGAGATTTGAGGCCTCGGATGACCTGAAAAAAGCCTACCCCTCTGTATAACACAACCTCAAATTTTGGATGTCGGCAGCGTCCCGGTCGACAGCGTTCCGGGCCATCTAAATGTGAGGCATTGATATTATCTTATTCTACTAATAACGCCATGACACCTGAATACAGGATGCTCAATGACGGGAACAGCGGCAACAGTACACCTCTGCAAAACCAAAGGGCAGTATCTGCTTACTTGTAAAGTAAGCAGATACTGTATTTTTATTTTCCACGGCAGAGTGGATGTCATCGGGACTGTCCCAGCAAACACAATCATTTGTATAACATTTGTACAATGTTGGACCAGCGTCGAAGACGTTGGGCCGACGTTGTACGAACGTTATACCAATATTTTGTGTTTGCTGGGGTCTCGGCGGGCAGACATCCCCAGGCCTGCATAGGCGACATACATGTATATATACACACAGATTTTAAAATACCGGTATTTATATTTTGTCGACAAATTTATATTATTTTAATTCACCTATTACAAAGACCATATTTTAATATCGTCGTGCTCAAATAAGAACATTCCAAGATGAAATGTGATTGTAAATTATAACATGGGTGTCTCTTTAGAAGTCATACTATATTCTACAACACATGTCAGCCCCCGACATGTGTTAGCTCACACATGTCAGTGACGTCATATCTGGCTGTTCCAGTCTCCCCCTGACATTAGCATGATATACATTCCTTAATTTCATAACTTTGTACTGTAGTTCTGTCAGTTCTGTAACGTTAGGCCTTAACGTTAGGCTTTACAATTAGAATCCTATTTGATAGGGACCATTTTATTTTTAAATTGACAAGATCTGTGCCAATGTAATTTACGACGTCCCTTTTTAAAACTGGGCCTATAACGTACTATTTGGTTTGAATTGAAGTCCAGAATTACTGCCTTTAGACTACGGTAGGCCTACATGTCAAATGTCCTAGTAACCATTGCCAGTGGCACAGACTGTTCACTTATTTTTTTATATCAGGATCGTTATAATAATTCATGGTTGGCCTATAAAACTAGATCTAATTGTTCTGGAATGGTTCCAAGTAAAGCAAGACATTTGGCAAGTAGGCCTTGTCGAATAGACTACACTGTAGGTCTAGCCTACAGAGTAGTGGGCCTACAGGCCACTCCCCAGCAAACACAAAACATTTGTATAACACCATTAATATTTTGTACACCGTCGGCCCAACGTCTTCGACGTTGGTCTAACATTGTACAAATGTGTTTACTGGGTCGTCGACATGCCGTGTCACTGTAGTCTAATAGCCTAGTGGTAGGCCACTGTTACTGTTTGTGGAATAGGCGATTCCGTGGATGTCGTACGGACATCCACAGGTTATATCTCGGCTTACGCAAATAATCTTAAAGCTAGAAAAAGAAATATTATCCAGTTTCATATAGACTCCATGTACAAATATATGTAGAAAAGAAATTTGACGGAAAATAACACAGATCTTCCTAAATCGGAGGAAACGTGAGATGTCGTACGGACGCACAAAAAACAGTAACATTTGAAAATTCATGTTTAGTTCGAAAACTCTGTGAGTTGAGCAATGATTTTTCCCCCACAACCTGATGGATCAATTTCTCAGGGTGTTCTAAAGAGTGAAAAAACATAATTTAAACAGATAATGCATTTGTTAATAGACAAGGTCACAATGAAAAAATGAAAACAACATGTCGTACGGACAGTTTGGAATATGTCGTACGGACGTCTCTGAAAAATGTCAGTTGTGGCTATGCAAAAGAGTGTTCACTCTGATTTTTTATTTGAGTATGGCGAAATAGTAAACTTAGATCATTATAATGTGAATAATAATCTATAGCTGGGTTAAAATTTCAGTTTTAAACAAATTAAAAACAAAAAATATTTTAAAAATCTAATATTAGGTCTTAATAGTGGTATAGAATTTTGTTAGAGCGTCTTATTTGACATATGTGAATACTGATAATTATCATGAATATAATAATGTGCCCATCATAATAACATTCTGTAGATCTTGCAGCTTCTTCACAATTTCTGTAGGGCTTTTGAATGTCCTTTTTGGAAGGCCACACTTAATATACGGTATGTCGTACGGACAACAGAGTATAATGTTCAAAATCACACATGGCATGTATGTTTTTTCAAATTATTTTTAAAATATACGTTGAATTCTATGTTTCTATGTTGCTCTATTATATGCTAATAAGGGACTAAACAAATACATTTTTTATTGTTGCAAATCATCATGACTTGTATACGGGTACTATTTTTTTCAATATATATATATACAAAAAGAGACAAAAACAGGAAAATATATTGCATGATGCTGGCCATTATATGTAATATTATTTCATGCATTTGAGTTATGGCACAAAAGATGCATATGCACTGAAGACAAAAATATTATATTAATTTATTTTGTGAATCTAAATTGTTAGCTGAAGTTGATCCAAAAAAAGATGAAGTTTCATCATATAAACAAGCTTGAAAAATACAAAATAGACAGACAGCCTATCTATTAAATTGGTAAAACAATGCTTGCATTGTACATGTTGTAGGGAGATGCAATTGTTTGGAACAAAATTATAGTATTTTCACAGTGAAAATATTTATTAGCAGATTATAGATATACTCATGATAGTTTAATCTTTAGTATAAGCAGAGGCAGATTCCAAAATATATATGTGGGATACCCCTAATAGCTGCAAAACTTGATATGTATTAAGATAGATGGATACCAGTGTTTCTCACTAAAATATTTATGTATCCATCTCTGATTCAATGTCAAACAAGCCCTAGGTGCCCTCTTTTAGTCAATAGATTTGTTAGTTATGAAAAACCTTTTCAAATAAATGGTGAAGTTTTACATAAAAACCATTTACCATATTCAAAGGTGGAGATTATCAATAAAATGTACAGGAAATGCTGTCCGTACGACATTTTATATGTCGTACGGACAGCATTGAAATGCTAATTGCAAAAAAACTAATGATGTGAAATATTTTAAACAGAACCAGTCAAACATTTGCTAATTAAGGAAAGAGGATTTGTAGTAACAAGATTAAGGCTGCAAAATTGAATAATTAATGTGGAAATATTATGTTTCATATGTCGTACGGACAAATTATTAAAATAGCATGGGCAAACATTTGGCACAAAACAACCAATGTGCTTCAATTATCAAATATTTTGACTTTAAATTTTGCACAAACATATTATATTATTAATTAAAGATGAAAAAACAATGTAAACAGTCCACTAATAGAAAAATCTTGATAAAAATAGAAGGAGACATGAAAATTAACTTCTGTGAAAAAATAAACAATAACAATGGTAATGTGTTGATTTTTGGACATTTTTCAATGAAATAATTAAAAAAAAAGTTGCAACCATATTAGTTAAGGTAGTTTTGTATCATATTAGCCCATAATATAAAATTTTCAAGCTGTTTTCAAAATCAAGTTTTTTTCACTTCGTGCATGGAATCACCCTATACATGCTATAGCCTAGTGTATCTAGTCTAAAGCCTAGGCCTAGCTATTAAAATGGTGTTATGACAAATATTCTTGTCAGTCACATAGGCCTATATAGAAATAATTTATCAAAAAAATAGGCCTTCATTCCTAAAAAAAAAAAATCCATGATCGGTTTCGAACATGGAACTCTGGCTCTTCAGGCATGTCTCCTTACCACTGTACCACATGAAAACTTGTAGACTATGTGGTGCAAAGAGAAGCAGCAGTGAACCTATATTGTCAAACAGCAGGGGTGTGTTCAGTCCTCGGAACAGCCAAACTGCCGCATTTTCTATCAACCCTGCTGCAATTCATTGCCTTAAAATTCAATCTTTTAGCTTTATCCTTTTCCGACTCGTACTGACTTTAAATGAATTTAGAATTTATACTGTAATTAATGTCGGTCTGTCATAATAGGAATCAAGTTTGGATATTGAAATGTGTTGGATTCTCATGTTATTGGACTCCGCCCTGGGCGAGGGGCCACTTCGTGGCCCCTGACGCCCAGGGCTACGTCCAATAACATGAGAATCCAACACATTTTAATATCCAAACTTGATTCCTATAACATTTGTAGACTAGCCGCATTGTCTAGACACAAAAGGTGTTTGGTTGTAGGCTATAAGGTGTCAGGGTGCAATAACACAGCAGCGCTTCATGAACTACAGCTAACAGATACCACCATTTCCCCAAATACCTTTTCAGCCGGGGCAACAGCGGTAGGAGTAAATGTTATCCCAGCAATATGGACATTCTGAGGCCTACATGTATAGAATTTCCGATAGGAAATATAATCAGTTATATCTTGTTATATTTCGTCAACGTATTCTCTCATCCCAATAGGAAAATATCATGTTCAGATCTGTCTTACACAATAGAACACTCCCATATGAAAGGCGATCTTAGATTAAATCATTATTATTATAAACCAACAGGTCAGAAGTGTGAATTGGTTGCAGACTAACGGCCTCATTTATCTGCCCGTGGTTGTCAAAGGTGTCACGCGCGTCGCGGGAATGTGAGACGGGGGCTCCCAGCAAACACGACACATTCACCCAATGCTGGAACAATGTTGTGTCAGGGTCGCAGACGGTGCCCCAACAATGTACCAGCACTGGGTGAACGTCTCTTGTTTGCTACTAGTTGGAAAGGCACAGTCTTGTTGTATCGTGTGTATAGGCTACCCTGATGACATCGCAAGGCTCTGACACACTGAAAGCCATGTTTTAGCGGGCTTGGCTCTACTGTGATCACCAGAGCGCGCTAGCTGACTAGGGCCAACACCGCTACCATCTTATCGGTTGGCGGAGTCACTGTCTTTTTTACACGGGCAGCTGTGGAAAAATGGTCGTCAGTGTGGCCGAGCTCCACGCAATGTGAGTAGCTTTGCTTAGCTGAGTATGTATATGCCTGCTTACCAAACACGCTGACTGGCCTACGTTTACAGATACGTTCTACCGCTAGAGAACTTACCGCTGAACTTACCGCTAGAGAGCTAAAAAATTGTATTAAATGCTACATCTATGTATAATACGAGATGCCTTTTTGTGACATGAATAGCTAAGAAAAAACATCGCATTATACACGGGGATATACGGTATATACATAAAGCCCTTTTGACACCTTTGATTCGAACAAAGCAGAAGTGACAGTTTAATCGTGAAACATGCCGACCGATTATCCGAACGCCTTGAGTGACAAGCTATTACACTGACTCAAGCTGTCGTGATCTGAGTGATGACATCAAAATGCCTTGAGTGTCAATATATCACACATTTACCGGCGAACGCAAAAAGCTGTCATAATCTCAGTGATGACAAGTGGACTGCAATTGAATATCAAACTGGATCAAATCACGGCTGCAGAGGGTTAGCGTTATTATCATTTTAAGAAGAAAGTAAAGTTAAAAATCAAATAATTACACTATACAATAAAGTCTATGTATCATTTATATCAAGTTTTAGTACTGTAGATATAGTCCATAGGCCTACCTGTTACTTACAAATGTATCGAGATTATTAAAAGGGTTTTCAGTACTTGATAGTTTTCTTGTGTAAACTCGGTTCAGGAATTTGAAGAATAAAATATATCCTTTATTGTATCAGAAAACGTAAAAGTTTATGTTATCGTTCTACTGTGAATATTTATCTACTGTTGTTGTTAATTGCATTTCAGGTGGTGTTTTATCTACTGTTGTTGTTAATTGCGTTTCAGGTGGTGTTTTATCTAAGTACTGTTAAGTTAATTTTGTTTTAGGCGGTTTTCTTTTCAATTGCATTTCACCTACACCAACTCTTAAATAAATACACAGAGAGCTTTGATGTATAGGCCTACATATATGAATGACATACATAACCAGATGCAACCAGTTTAAATATTGTAAAAGTTTATATTGTAATCTTGAGCGCTACAAGGTATTGTTATAGTATTATAGCCTGTAGGTTGAATAAAGTGTTACTTGTGGCCGGCTTTCGGAAAATACACGCCCGTGATACAATAGGCCCTATGCGGGCGTGCGAGTCATGATCAGTTTGTATTTCTTTCATTTCTTGTTATTCTGTGTGATTTATAATAATAATAAGTAGGCCTATTTGTTCAATTGTGATGAAAAGGTGGGAATACTTCTGAAGACTAAGGAGATATAAATATTATTTTCGTTACATTTACATTACAAATTCTATTAGTCTTAATTTTGTAATTAAAAGGTACCCTATAACTTTTTATTTATATTTTTAAATTTTGGCTTCTTTATTTTTATTTTTTAATTATGGCTGATTACAAACGATTTGTGCGCCAGTGGTAATGTTAGATGTATATATACATACGTTGTTCGTGTTTAGCAGGAAAGCGAGCTGCTAAGTGATTACCAAGTACACACCAGGTGTCGCTCAAGAGACTTTCAAACAAAGCGGAGTCTCTTTCGATCACAAAACTGGACCTGAGGCTGTATTTTCTCCCAAATAAAAAAATTAAAAATAATAATTGCATAACAACAATAGGTCTGTTAGACTACAAGAATATATTTTAAGGAGTGACTAACCGTACGGCAATGTTATAATGGCTGTCAATGGGAGCCCGTCATTTCGTAAACAAGGCTGCCCATAGAGTTACATTATAAAGAATCACGTACGATTAGCCGCTGCCTATATTTTATTGTGACATCGATAAATACATCAGACATAGTCCTATACTAGCCTATAGTAAAAGTCACTTTAAATCTGTCATTTTCGCGTTGCATGTTTTTCGCTCATTGCTCAAGCAATTTTCATCCGATTCTCATGAAATTTGACAAACGTTAGTTTCTAGTATTACGGCACCTGCCCTGAAAATTTCAGTGAAAAATATTATGCAGTTTAAAAGTTAGACCATTTGACATGTAGTTTTTGCGAATTATGACGCTCCTCTATAAACCCATTGAACGCTATCAGCTTCAATCACGAAATTCCACTACATGTCAAATGGTCTAACTTTTGAAATACTTATTCAAATTTCACGAAATTTTCAGGGGAGGCGCCGGAATAGTTGAAAAGAGTGCTTGCAAAATTTCATGGAAATTGATTTAGAATTAACTGAGAAATCAGCGAAAATCACACAACGCTGGTGGAAGTTGATTGCAACTATATACATGCATTATGATTAATTACATTTAACGTTACACTGTCACTGCCATACGAAGCCTCTTATTGATCTTCTCTCGCTTTATAGGTCTCCCTTGCTTTTCATACCTACCGACTAAGTAGTAAGTATGCTATGGGCGATCAATTAAAATGTGATAACTAAATCATGACGGAGGGGCACAATAGAAACTCTTTCCGCCAACAGCAGGAGTGCGAGAATCACGTTTTATCGCCCACAACTCCGAGCGAGTCCGGTCGAGCAAAACAGGGCAAAAGAAAAAGGGTCTTCAGCAAACCATGTCATGTCATAAGTACCATTTTCAGTGTAATACATGTAGTAAAGTATACTAAGCGTGTTAGCTGAACATATACAAACCGATCACGTCGTCTAATTCATAATCTTCCCTTTTATTCGGCCAAGCCGGTTTTGACGTCTTCGGTTTGTTTTTTTCGGCCATTTTTTTATACAGCCTTCACCTTCAACAAAATAGGGGCTCGTGCACGATTACTATTTTATTCACACATGAATATCAAAACAGATAAATATAGACAGGTCTACACCCATCTTGGACCTTCATAGGCATGGGTCATTCAAAACGGTATCACTATCAGGTGAGCTCGCCACACGGTATGTTCACCACAAGTTAGACTGTAGGCCTATGTAAAATAGTCTCACTTCTAATATACTTATGATAGTTTCCCGAAATTATCAGTGTATAGTCACGACATGAATGAAAGTTTCATTAAAATTGGTTGAGAATTGACTGAGAAATCCGCGAAATTCAATAATCCTGGTTGATAAATTTAATGTGAATCTGACTATAGTGTCTATAGTGTAAACACGAACTGTATAAAATACTTGGCAATTTTTTTTTCCTGCAGGTTATCACGTTTTTTTGTAACGTAGCATTTAAAAGGTTTCTATAGTTAGGCCAGTATAGGCTATTTGCGCACTTGCGCAAGTACTCACACATTTATGCATGTAGGCCTACTTGCGCACTTAGTAGTCAGGGGGCCATTCTGTGTAGCTCGCATATTTAGGGTTTTCTCTGCATATTCTATAGCATGCATATTCTGCTAGGCCTATATAAAAATGCTTGTTGTCAATGTCAATTTTCTTGCAAAAATATATTTATGGCCCTGATTCCATGACAACCCATTTTCGCAAATATGCAAAAAATAGGCTTAAAAAGTCAGACAATAGATGTTCTTCTAAAGAGTGGAAGCCAAGTGCAATATATGTTCACCTTTATTTAGTATAAATAGTAGGCCTAATAATAATGCGTTGTTGATAACTAGTTGAGTTACTAGTGTTCTATAATCAACGTTTTTGATAGTTTGCCAAGTTATCTCCGTTACCATGGATACCGATATATATCCTTTTGATTTTATGCATTTATCAGACTAAAGTTCATATGGGAGAGTTTGAATTTACCAGTGTCAACCTTCTCTTATTAGTGTGTCGACTCGACAAACTTTTAACCTGGTTTTTCACACAAACGTCTGTCGTTAACTTCCGTTACTATCTGTTCTGTCAGAAGGCAATATCTGCTCACTGGTATACAAGGCATTTACTGCTTTTTAACTGGCGTCCCGTCTCTTCCTGCCATAGCGCTGCCAAAAGGCCGTATTTGTTCATTGTAAATCAAGTATATACTTCCTTTCCGCTGATGTCACTGCCTCTTTTTGGCTTGCACTGACCCAATGTTGGTTAAATGTTGTGCCATCATCTATGACACTCTTCCAACATTGAACCAACATTGTGTCAGGGTATTGAGTTGCCGGTGTTCCCTGAAAAAATGAGACCTTTAGCCAATGCTATTTTACAGCTGAGCCATGGTTGTAGACGATGGGTCAGCAGTAAGCTAACATTGGGTGGACGTTTATCTTGTTAAGGCCTATATACTGGTATGTCAATGCTGGGCTCATTTCGGCCCAGTGTTGTAAACGGTGGGCCACCATCAGGCTAACATTGTGTCGATGACTCGAGTCTGCTGATCAGCTGTTACCGCAACCCAACAGACACGAGGCAATGACCCAATGTTGTTCTAATGCTGGCCCGCCGTCCTCATCGTCGGCACAACATTAAAACAACATTGGGTCGATGCCTCGTGATAGCTGGGTAGGTGTTCATGAATGCAAGCAGTCTGTCGCGGGAGGGCTAGCCAGTTTCTTCCACCCCTCTCTGCCTCACTTGACACAACCGTGTTATGTTAAGCAATATAACAATTGGGTCTTGGCTAAGATATTTATCTCCAAAAATTGCAAATTTAGTATTATTAAAATTAGATTTTTGGACTCGGCAATAGAAGGCATTGCACATTGATATAATTTATACACTTCTGGTGTGAAAAATGACCGAATAATGTAATTCATTGCAATGCCCGATCATGTGGTAAGTTAACCCTTTCATTACGACTATCTGACATGAAAAGGGGACAAAGTATGGTGAACTATACATTTTTATTTATTAAGTTTATTTTTCCTGAGTTTGTGTCTTATTTAGGGGAAATAGGGGTGCTGTGTGTGAGAAACGGTAGACATTTCTGTACACCAGTCCTTGTGAATATGTCCAATATAACGTTTGGGGTCCCTAGGTTAGGTAGGCCTACTTTCGTCTTTAAGAAGTCTTCAGATAAAATATATGTTCATGATTAAATATAGTGATTAGACCGTAAAGGGTTTTGATTGGAATAATATTGGCCAAGTGTCGCAGACAGTGGCCCAGCATTACATCAGCATTGGGCCAATGTATCGTGTTATCTGGTGTTTCTGGCGCGTGATGTAAAGAATACCCAGTGCCTGACTTATAAAGAGTAGGCCTAATTGTGGGATTCCCACAAAAAATAAAACTGGCCCAACATCATTCTATCGCTGCGCCACACTTTGAGCAGTATCTTTGTTTTTGACGCAACAAGTTAATTTTAGTGGGCCATAGGATTTTTGAAGATAAGGCCCTGCCTGCTGAATTAAAGGGACTGGCTCAGACTAAAATCATAAAAAAAATCAGTGATTCTATTTTGGCTTATTAACTCATAGCAGTCTGGCCGTTTTGACATAGGACGTCTGTGTGGTCTGGCCATTTTTGTGATTTTGGGACATAATGTCTTACTTTTAATATAAATTTAGAATTATGGCATATGTATTTCCCATACACCATAGGAACACACATACAATATATATCCAGAATACACTTCATTTAAACGGCCAATGTGTTGTTGCCATGGCAACCGACAGCCATTTGAATATGCTAATTAGGTAGTCAAATTTTATGAAATTTTGTTTAAAAATGGTATTTTTGTAATTCACGGAGATTCAGGAGTACAACATTACATCAATTCACATAAAATATACTAAAATACATCACAAATGGTTCGAAGAAGCATTCAATAGGTATTTATAAACAAAATAATAGGGTGAATAAGTTATAACCATGGGATTTAACAATCTTTCTAAAAAAAATTGAGATGCATACTGGATTTCAAATTTTGAGATGCACCAAGTTTGACATTCCCAACTCATCTGGGAAATAACAAAAGCCTCGTATTCATCTGAGCCTGGAGCTCGATTTTTATTACGGAAACAGTTGTGATGCAAATAAGTCAACTCTTTATGTTCCAGGCTACCCATACTTGGTTCATAGTTGCGCAAGTGATGTCATTTGGTGAATGGCTAAGCATTATTGCCAGGTCCGAGCTGGGCTCGGACCTAGACTGCAGCGTCATAAATGCCGGGTCCGAGCTGGGCTCGGACCTAGACTGCTATGAGTTAATATGACCATATAATGTAAACATGTCCATAGAATAGAACTGCAAAATATTTTTTTTAATTTTTGCGCTGTGCATTTACCAGTTAGGCTAGATACAGAGACGAAATTCCCGTATTTCTTATTTTTGACATGGTAGTGCCGCCAATAAATTTCCATCACGGCCCACACTGTCAAATTGTGAGCTCAGCCGTGATCAGGAAAAACACATTATTCGACATTTTGGCGAAAATGACTTTTTAAAAAAAAACAGATGTTTATTACACTAAGAATTAGTTGGTAAAATTTTGTGTCTCATTTTCTGATCATTGTCGAGATATTGCCTCGTCAAAATCTCCGTTTTTTCGAATTTGCAGGAATTGATCTGGAAAAACACATTTTTTTCAGGAAAAACACATTTTAGTATTTTCTGATCAGGAAGAACACATTTTTTCCAGGAAAAACACATTTTCCTGGAAAAAATGTGTTCTTCCTGATCAGAATAGACTAGGCTAGGCCCCTATGATAAAATGTGTTTTTCCTGAAAATAATGTGTTCTTCCTGATCAGAATGGGCAATGGTATGTAGACTACAGACATTTTGTGATGTCAGTGAGAACTATTAAAGTCTAACACATTTTAGGCCTAGTTGTAGGCCTTCGTGCTGTAGCAGCAGACGACAGGAAGCGTAGTTTTATTGAATGTTGGTTTTCTAGCCCTAGGCCAGGGTTTTAAAGTGGGAGAATATTTGGACAAAATGCTGTAGGCCTAAGTTTTGCCCTATATAACTAAACAGCTACCGTAGATTAGACTAGGCCTATAGCCTATGACTGGGCTCTAGGCCCTATACATGTATATTGGGCCTAACGTTAGTCTATAATAGATAGAGGCCTAGAATAGTCTAGCCTTTAGCTTAGGGGTGAATATTAGTCTTAGGTCTTACCTGTATCTTGGAACCTAAAATTTAGTCTACATTAGGCTAGCCTAGGCTAAACTACACTTTTAGTGGAAATAACAAATACTAAAATGGGCCCTATTTTTTAAATGGACTAACGTTATAGGGCCTACAATGTAGTATAAATTAACGTTACAGACTTATAAAATATCTATGTCTAACTCTATGATTAGGCCTGTAGGCCTAATGACAAAAAAATATTAGGCTAGCCTATATTTTTATAGACCTTTTTCTCATGTGACATTATTATTAGCCTATAATCCTTGTACTAGACTAGGCCTAGGCCTAGAAGTAGATCTAGCCTAGTATATTGACTTATAATAGGGATTAGGGGTCTAATAATAATTTAATCAAACTCAGGGCATGCAGAGTGAAAGTTGGACGATGGTGGACGACAGAGTAACGCTAGGCCCCTATACCCTATAATAGGCCTATTACTATTAGGCCTAATAAACACACCCACAACTGAAAAGTAAAGTGCAGACATCTCAGGAGACAATCTGACACGCCAATTTCAATGTCAGTTAGGCCTAAGGCTAAAGCCTTAATAATATAGGTCTACCTGTTGACGCCGTTACGGTAACTAGTTTATGGCTATGCTATGATAGTAACTTTAGTCTAGGCCCCTAACGTAATTTAAACATTAACGTTAGCAGTTTGAGGGTCTGCTTAAGTTTACTTCTAAGTTCTAGCCTACTTCTTTTACTTTAGAAGTGGGCATAGCCATATAGGGGAGCGGCCAACTAGCTAAAAGATGCGTATTTTTCGAGTTTAATTAGCCCTCCTGGCATCAGGCTGAAATATGTCTCAAATGAAAGAGGAGACCCCACTGGTAAGTTTTTGCCCTGTTGGCATTGCTACATCCCGGGGGTTACCATGGCAACGGGGGTGTAAACAAACCCTTTCAAAACCTTCCTAATCCTAATAACTGACCAGTTTCTCCCATGTAATTTACTTGTTGTCAAAGAAATTCATAACATTTATAACATATCTCCACAATAATTGATTTTCATCGTATAAAATAACAAAATTGTATGCACTCTTCACAACAAAAACATAATTTGTATAATTCTGAATGTTTTTCACTTTTAAAGTGTTGCCATGGCAACTGTGTTATTACCAATTATTGTGCTATAACAAATGATAATGTTTTCTATGTTACTTTTCATCTACTCAACATAAAAACACAAACAATGTGTCAAATTGAAGGTAATTTATTTTTCTTTAACATTGGAGTTTTAAGATATCAAAATATATAATAACTATATGCCTTATTTGCATAAATGCATACGCTATAATGTCAAAAATAACAAGTTGTCACAACCTTCTTAATTTGTTATATATATTACACTTGTAATTACTTACACAAGCTACTATAGTCACTGGGACACCATAATTCAATGGCAATTTTTTTTGTTAGTCGTATGTGTATATTATATTGTGCTATGCCGTTGGGGTTTAATAAGATGATTTGTGTTGCACAGCCGGTATTTCTGTTTTGTTCAGAGCGAAAAACACCCTATATCCTCTAAGGTGTGGGGGTTTTAAAAGAGGTACATGTATTAAACCATGTTTAATGCAGTCTTGGAATTTCCCTTACATGTATCTATATAACATTCCCACATATTTCGCTGATATTGATGGCATATCACATAGTTTCTATACGCATAAACTACACAATAAACAAGGTGTGAAGGTCATCTGAGGTCAAGGTCAAGGTCATTCAAGGCTACAAAATACAAACATCGCATATTTTAAATCGAAAAAAAATCACATATTTTTACTAAAACTGTTCATTTCTACGAGCATCTGCAGCTTTAAACTTTATTTATTGATTTTATTGCTATTTCCTTGTTCATTTTCGACTGTTGTGCTCCCCAGGCCATGATCAAAGGCTGATTATATGTTCTAAAACCGATATTTTACCCTTTCCAGCTAATAGAAAATTATCTATAGGCCTACCCACAAATTAGGCGTGTGGGTTGCAATACAAGCTCTATTCATTGCATAATGTTGTCTTTGACTTTCACGTATCTCTAATATGTTCCGCCATATTTCGGTGTTATCGATGACATATCAATATTCAAGCATACACTGCACAATCGAGCAGTGAAGGTCGTTTGAGATCAAGGTCATCTGAGGTCACAAAATCAAAAAAACCCTGAAAAGACTACTAAGGTAAGGGGGTTGAAGGGGACACTCGATTAACTTCATTGTAGTCTTTGAATTTTACAAATCTCTAAAAAGTGTCGACATATTAATTTTGCTGATTTTGATGCTATATCACACAGTTTGAAGCATGCACTATGCGATAAGAAAGTTATAAAAGTCATCTGAGGTCAAGGTAAAGGTCATCCGAGGCCACGAAATCGATCAAAGAGCGTATTTTGACTCATTTGTAAGAGCGTATTCAGCTATAAACTTCAATTAGTAATCTTAATCTTACTGTTATGTCTATTTTCAGCTGTAGTACATCCCAAGCCATGATGAAATGACGATTCAAAGTTCCATAATTATATAGCTTGTATTTTATTTTTTTCTAGCCAAAAATAACTAACTACTGTTATGACCTCTAAGGCAAGGGGTGTCAGCGACGCATTATTCACTGCATAAAGGATTTTTTTTAATTTCACGTATATCCAATATCCACTCTTCTACATGATAAAGATGGTTTGAAAGTCATCTCAATTGAATGTCGTCCGACGACGCGGAATTAAAAAAAAACACAATGGCTTGGAATAATCGTCTATTTAAAAATCTTCATACCTTTTTCTTTTGCTATATTCGTGTATAAAGTGACATTGTAGGCCAAATTGGCCCGGCATATTATACTGTTAATGACCATGATATGTATGTTTATGTTGTGTTTGTATATGCATGTCACTATAATAAATAAATACTTACTACTATTTATACGAGCATTTTAGCTTTAAACTTCCTTTACTAATTACTTTCTGAACTAATCTGGCAACATGCTAAAATAAAATTTAAAATCGCATCCATGTGTGTACGATGATCCAGAATTAGGTCTTGGTTATGATACTCACAAAAAATGTTTTTATGTTTTCGTCAGTGGGTAGTGAATCAAATTTAATTTGGTAAACTTATGCGCTAACCTCGATGACGATTTGCTTTACTGGCTGAGATAATCGAATGATCTTTATCTTGCGGAAAACGCTTTGAGTGACAGAATCTCATTTTTACTGTCCGATATCATTTTTTCACTGGCTGAGATCACTTTTTACTGGCTGAGATAATCATTTCACTAGCTGAGATAACTATCTATTTTTGTCGATATCAATTTCAACTGGCTGAGATCACTTGTTTATTGACCGATTTCACCTTTTTTTTTACCGATACCACATTTTGACTAGCTTAAATCACTTTTTGACAGGTCGAGATCACTTCTCATTGACTGGGATCACTTTTTCGATGGTCCTGATTTTTTTTTCGACTGGTTGAGATCACTTTTTCGCTAGCTGATATCACTGGTCGTGATCACTTTTTCACTGGCTGAGATCAACTGGCTGTTTGTGGCCAATAAAATCACCAAAGACAGAATTGATGAATCTTATCAAATACCTCAAACTTTACATACGTCATTACGTCGATGACGCAGTGTTGGTTGCTAAGTCAGCAGAAGACATACATTTTTTGGATGTAATCAGTGTTTATTGTGAACAGTTGGAACTAAATGTCAACGCATCTACGACCAAGATAATCTTTTTTAAGAAGCGGTACACGAGAAATCCCTACATTTAATTTTGGTTAGACACAATAAAAACTAACGGATCAATATAAATACTTACCGCGTATCCCAGCGCATTAACGTGCATGCACTTATATTTAAAGATGCACTTAGTTTTCGAAAAAAAATAAGTGCATGCACTTATAATTATTCGAACATAAAAATAATTTTTTTAATTTCTTAAATTATTTTATTTCAATTAAAAATAAACTAAGCTAGCGTTAGTAATCACTGACTGTTACTTTGAAGTTAAGTTGCGTGAGTGACTCCGGGAGAATAAGTGTTGACACTACCTGAGCTCTCATATATCACACCTCCTTTGTCAACTCTTTTCAGCTATCACACTTATGCACTATATAGCGTTCACGGCTTGAACTGCAGGCGCATATATATGGAGCAATTCTCTCCTACTATCTACCCGTTAAGAGCTGAAAACAATAATGTAGTTTGTGTTCATGATCAATTTCATAAATTATTTAATTATTATGGACATATACTTATAAGGGTTTTTAAAATTCGATACATATTACCTGCAGTACATGGCTGAGCAGAGAGCTACACAGTTGTACACGTAGTAGATTTCGAATATAAGTACGTGCACGTACTATTCGAATATAAGAGTATGCACTTATGTAAGAACGAGAAAATTTTAGGAGCCATACATAAAACAGTCGATTTTCACTTAAAAATGCAAGCACAGGATATCTTATTTTCAATTACAGCGGTAAATTTATTAAAGCCCCAAAACGCTTTATTTGTATTATAAAGGAAGCAGCCAAATTATCCTTTTGTAGTAATGAGAACTGTTTCAAGCAGCAAATTAAGCAAATATTATCAGACCAGTTTAGACAATAATGGACCCCAGCAATGCACTATTCAAATCAAATTTAAAAATTGCAGACTATTTAACAACTTTCAAGCGACAAAATCAGGCTAAAATCATCATATGACCATATTAATAAGCGAAAATAAAAATACTGTTTTTTGTATGATTTTAGCCTGATTGTGTCGCTTTAAGCTATAATACCCTTCCGTTTGTAATCGAATAACATAAAGGTATGCCCCGATAACAGAAACAATGTACCTGATGTGCGAGTGATTTTCATTTTATTATGGATTGCTCACATTTTAAAACATCGGGAAGCAAATTCATACAAATAATCTTCACTATCGGCCCATCAACCATTACATTGAGTAAATTAACAAACAGTGCAAGCATACTATAATTGAACAACCTTTGTTAATATATCACTATTGTACTGGAATCCTTCAAATTATGTATACATATAATAACACTGTACCTATTGCTCGCAGAGATCCCTTTTTCATAGGCCCAGATTACTTTTACACCCACAGAAATCACTGGCCGTTATCATTTTTTACTGACATGGAACACTTTCACTGACTGCGACCGCTTTTTCAATGACCAATATTACTTTCCCTCTCACTGAAATCACTTTTTACTGGTCGAAATATCTTTTTCTGTGACCGACTCCTCATTTTCGCGGGCTGAAATCATTTAATTACCAGCTGATATCACTTTTTCAAAGGCCGTGATTACCTTTTCAACAGCAGATATCACTTTGTGGATGGCTTAGATAACTTTTTAAGTGTCAAGCTACTTTTTTTTGAATGGCTGATATCACTTTTGTTTACTGGCTGAAATCATTTTTTACTGGCTGAGATCACTTCTTCGGTTACGTACTTCACTTTTCATTGTCTGAGATCATGTTTTCACTAGCGTAGAGCGCTTTTTAATTGGCTAAACTCACCTTTTCTCTAGCCAAAATCACATCTGTTGGTTGAGATCACATATTCGCTGGTCGAGATTATTTTTCCAGTGACTGAGATTACTTTTTCACTGGCTGATATCACTTGTTCATTGGCCGAAGTCATTTTTTGCCGACTGAGATCACTTCTTCACTGGCTGCGATCACTTTTTACTGGTCGAGATCACATTTTCGATGGCTGAGATCACTTTTTCATGGGCCGATATGACCCTCCCACTGACTGAGATCATATTTTGAGTGTTTCAGATCACTTTTTGTTGGCCGAAATCACTTTTGGTTGTATAAGATCACTTTTTTTCACTGGCCTAGATCGCTTTATCACTGGCCGAGATCCTTTCTTCACTGACTGAAATCACTTTTTCACTGACCAAGACCACAGTTCCATTAACTGGAATCATTTTCTTTTGGGCCGAAGTCTGTTTGCAACCGTCCGAATTTACTTAGATTGCTTAATTATATCGTCTTTTCAATGGCCGATGTCACTTTTATAATGACTGACAGCTCAATGAAACATGATTACCTATTCAATGGCTCTAAAGATCACTTTTTTCGGAAGTCGAGATCATTGGCAATACCTTTTACTGGCTAACATCACTCTTCACTGGCTGTGAAAACGTTTGTACTGGTTCAGATCACTTTTCACTGGCTTAGATAACTCATTCACTGTCCAATATCACTTTTCGCTGATTGAGATCACATATTCATTGGTTGAGGTCATTTTTCCAGTGCCTGAGATTACTTTTGCACTGGCTGTGATCACTTGTTCGTTGGTCGAAATATTTTATCTTCATCCGTTGAGATAACTTTCTCACTGGCCTAGATCATTTGTTTACTGGCTGAGATCACTTTTTAACTGATTTAGATGATTTTTTACAATGGCTTAGATTACTTTTCTAGTAGTCACTATCTCTTTCATTTCGGCTGAGATATATTTTTCGCTCGCTAAGATCATTTTTAATTGACGATATCACTTTCTCACTGGCCTGGCCAAGGTCACTTTTTCACCGAGGGAGATCAATTTATTGTCACTGGTTGAGATCACTTTCTCATTTGCTCAGATAATTATTTTTTGTAGCCGAGATGACTTTTCGAATGGCTAAGATCAATATGCCAACGGACAAGATGTATTTTTCAATAATTTTTTATTTTGAGCGACATAATTTTTAGAATATTTAACCAGTGGAATATATGGCCGAGGTTACAATATTGATAAAGTGATATTCTGATAAAGTGCTGCTGCATAAACGCTATCAAATCTAATAGTAACATATATAATTACTTTCATTCAAATGTAAAATTGTATTTTAATCGAGTGTAGACACAGGGGTTTATTTTTCTCATTGATATAGATACGATGTTTTTATCGAGATTTTTATTGTTTTCGTTGTCACAAGGCATATGATTTGGTGTTTGAATCATATAGTTGAGTCTTTTATTACAAAAAAAGAATGGGGAAATGCTTTGTTTTTTTTACAAAATGGCGGTCATCCCAAATTTTCTCATTTTCACTTAATTCCCATTGATAAACGTTTGATAATTATTTTAGAAATCATAGATTTTCTAATTCCCTGTTAGAAATACATAACCAGTGACATATTGCCCGGAGTTGAGTGGGGGAAGCGGGGTCAGTTGAGCCAATTTTTACAAACGTCCCAACAAAAACCAAATATTTCTGTATCGCGCATATATTTCATGATATATTCAGTAGGAGGCTTCACCCAGGGATAAGTTGACACCTGCTTCCTTTATCATTTTTTGCCAGGGAGTGGAGTTTTGGTTCAGTAATGTTAGGCCTAGTTAACAGCAACGTTTCTTGAAGATGTCACCGCCTTCGGTTCATTTCTATGTTTCATACATTCCTCTATCATGACTATGAGGATATAATTATGGTATTTTTTCAATTGCGTGATGTCATAATTATGACCTTGACTTTAACCTCAGATGACATTCAAACCATGTGTATACTTCAACCTATGTCATATAGCATCAATATCAGCATATGATATAAAAAAATAACGATTAATATCAACAAAATATGTAAAAAAACACTTTAAAAATTATGCAAAGGTTACTCGGCGACTGTATACCGCGTCTACGACAACACACTTAGCATAAGTTAGGCACAGAAGTATTTTTTGTTGTCTTGAAAAGTAACCGACTGTGATAGTCAAAATCAGTATTGTTTTATGTCCTGGAGTGAATTGCATTCGAAAAAACAAACAAAGTAACGATAAAATTATTAATTGGTGATAAACATATACTATAATGGCATATTGTAAATTTTGATGTTTTAATCCAAATATCAGATTTTTTCACTTTTGCGACCTCAGATGACCTTGACTTTGACCTCCCAAATTACTTTTAAACCATGCCTATTGTGTAGCGCATACTTAAAACTGTGTGCTATAATATCCATATCAACAAAATTTCAAAATGTTTCAGATATAAGTGGAATTTAAATACTTAATTATGCAGTGTAGGCCTATAGTCATTCATAGTCATTCATTTATCTGTTTACCTGAGCGACATCTACGTGTGGATAATGGTGTACAATGTACTTTGGCAGTCCTCTTACCTTAGTGGGTAGGTTATAGCTGGGGTTTTTTACGGGAAAGAGCAAAGAATCGTCTATGGAGCCTAAATAATCATTTTATCAATGCATGGGATGTACTACACCCGAAAACATTATTGTATAATGAAGATTTTAGTCAAAATAACTGATTTTTCCGAATTAAAATTATTATGTAAATTTAAACTTGATAAATCGTTTAAAATGACTGTAAAGTACATCTATTATTATCGTTTGTGCGACAATATTGTGTTAAGTTTCAACTTTAATTTTCAACTGACAATTATCTGTAGACACTTCAAAATATAATGTAATAATAAGTGTTAAAAATTAATTAGTTACATTAAATATACTGATTAATATGTGTTTATTTATTATGAAATATTAGACATGCATGCAAATTAGGTATATGCTAATGAGCTCCTTTGCATGTTTGAATATAATACATATATGCCACAGTGAATTTCTTATAATTGTATACCTTGTTTGTATTTGTATGCCGAGTAGTTTGCAAATAAGAGCCACAAATAATGACAACGTGTAATATATATCATGAATTAGGAAAAATGTGATAACTTGTTCCTTTTGAAGCTATAATGTATGCATTTATGCAAATAAGGCATATGATAATTATATAATATGCATGTTAAAACTGCCATATTGCAGGAAATTAAATAACCTTTAATTTGACACATTATTTGTGTTTTTATGTTTAGTAGGTGTAAAGTAACATAGAAAACATCACCCTTTAGTATAGCACGATAATTGATAAGAATGTTGTTGCTATGGTAACACTTTTAATGTAAAAGACGCTCAGAATTATTCAGATTATGTCTTTGTTGTGAAAAATTCATAAAATTATGTTACATAATTACAACAAAATCAATTGTTGTGACTACAAATAAATCACATGGGAGAAACTGGTCAGTAATTAGGTTTAGGAGAGTTTTGAAAGGGTTTGTTTACAAGTGTAATATATATCACGAATTACATAGGTGGTGACAACTTGTCATTTTTGACATAATAGCGTATGCATTTATGCAAAGAAGGCATATAGTAATTATATATTTTGATATCTCAAAACTACCATGTCAAAGAAAAATAAATTACCTTCAATTTGACACATTGTTTGTGTTTTTATGTTGAGTAGATGAAAAGTAACATAGAAAACATTATCATTTGTTATAGCACAATAATTGGTAATAACGCAGTTGCCATGGCAACACTTTAAATGTGAAAAACATTCAGAATTATACAAATTATGTTTTTGTTGTGAAGAATGCATACAATTTTGTTATTTTATACGATGAAAATCAATTATTGTGGAGATATGTTATAAATGTTATGAATTTCTTTGGCAACAAGTAAATTACATGGGAGAAACTGGTCAGTTATTAGGATTAGGAAGGTTTTGAAAGGGTTTGTTTACACCCCCGTTGCCATGGTAACCCCCGGGATGTAGAAATGCCAACAGGGCAAAAACTTACTAGTGGGGTCTCCTCTTTCATTTGAGACATATTTCAGCCTGATGCCAGGAGGGCTAATTAAACTCGAAAAATTAGGGTCCTGGCCGCTCCCCTAATAGGGATAGGCCTAGAACTTAGTAGACCGCTGCCAAGGCCTAACATAACGTTGAGAAGCGTTAGTACGCCGTTACGAAGGGGGGGGGGTAAAAATCGTTAATCCTAACAAACAAGACCAGTAGGCCTAGGCCTACAGTACCGTAACCAGTTTGATCAAGCAAAACACATTTGGTTAATTTTGATCAGGAAGAACACATTTTTTGTTAATTTTGATCAGGAAAAACACATTTTTGTTAATTTTGATCAGGAAAAACACATTTTTTGTTAATTTTGATCAGGAAGAACACATTATATTGAATTTTCAAGGAAAATGTGTGTGATGTAGTAATAAAAATGTATGTCTATCAAAATAGTCATACTTTTGCGTATCATATCACTTATTGAAAGTCAAAATAGTGGCATACGGTCTTATGGCACAAGTTAAAACTTCAAAGTCCATTTTTTCAAAACGAGTTTTTTTCATAAAATGTGTTTTTCCTGATCAGGGCTGAGCTGTGTATCGCTGTATTAGTTTCAGTATTAGTATTCAGCGTTGTTAGAACAGAGTCAAGGTTCGGCATCCCATGATCCAAAACATAGGCCTATATGCTTACCAATACAATTTAAAAGAAGTATGGCAGAAAACGAGCTACTGAAACCAAAATGTGGTTGTGCTGATTCCAACGAAATATTGGACTGTCACCTGTAACCTGACTGTAACCTCGCCACAAGGTAACCTCGCCACAGGTAAATTTCGCCACAGATTTGGTAACCTCGCCACAGAAGGCTGAGTAACCTCGCAACAGCTTTGGTAACCTCGCCACATGGGGCTATGTAACCTCGCCACAACTTCGTCACACCTGTTGTATCCGCATTTATCAATGTATTTTCAAAGGGAAATCTCTACCTTGAACGTGGTGTAGATGTCTATATAGACTTAGACTATTATGTGCCATTAAAATCAAAAGCAAAAAAAATTCTAAAAAATGGACCAATATATAACGAATAATAATAGGCCTACAAATTTATTTTGTACAGCAAATATTGTAGAAAATTTGTTCATTGTGACTGATAGTAGTAACATATTAACCCTTAAACCGCTGAATTAAATAATTAAAATTTTCACACACTTGGATTTGTGTCTTACTACCTTGACCCACAACTTTAAGTGAGAGAAAACAACTCGTATTTGATTAATTTGTAATTTAAGACTAAGCAATTAACAAATCTTGATGTTTAAATGGCTAGTAAAACGGATTAAAGCGACTACAGTCGCGCTTAGCGATTTAAGGTGAATAGGTGTAGGCCTAGCGGCAACAACAGAGGAAATTGACTTTGAGTTGGACGTAAAAGAACCTCAATGGACGTGGGCGCAGTTACCATCAGGCGAGAACCCAAAAAATCCACAATATGGAGTACTTGGCACATATATATAAGGCCATGAATGATATCATGAATGATAACAGGCCTTGCTAAGTTACTCCCGTGGCGCGATAGTACAATAGTGCGTACTGCCACGTAATATACAGATGACACTGCCCCAAGAAGAGATCCGACAGCACCCGAGGAAGACATAATACAAGAACATAAATTATAGGCCTACTATGTAGCACTCAAGCTATGTGATCGACTCCAATAACACTCGATATTGTTGACGCAATTGATTGACACAAGTGATATTAACTCATGTGAGCGCGTGGTGACGTGAAGTCGATTGGGCCTACTTGCAAACGCTGAATGTTAAACCATTTTTTCTTCTTCCGGTTTTAATAATAGCATAACCGCCAATATGAATCTTTGCTATTTCTATCAGCATGAACACCTGATGAACGCTTAATATGGAATATGAGGTGATATGAATGACCCTTAAGTGTTTTATTTGTTGTTGGGAAAATGCCCCCCTTTTGAAATAATAATGGGTCACATACCCCATCGTCTAAGGCCAATGCCCCCCCCCCCCCTCCGAAAAATATCATGGGCCCCTTGGCCCCCTTTTTCCAATTTATAAATCGGGCACTGAATATGTAATAGTACCAATCTCATACATATAATTTAAACTATTTATATTGCCCTATATTAACCGTCTGCGTCCCTATGTTTGGGCTATATTCAAGTTAAACTGAACGTAGATTTTAACCTAAGTCTATGCTAAAAACACAAATAGTAGGCCTAATTTATGTTCTTGTATTATGGACCCTATCGATGGAAGCTGATATTCAACATCACATTGTAATAAAGGCCTAAATATCACGCTAATAGGGATCTAATTAGAAGTTACTAAAATGTGAGGTACCAAAGCCATAACTTGAATTGAATTTACAAATAGTAATATTATTAATAAATGATGTTCCTTTAATGCTGGGTAAACGATGTAGAGGGCGGCACAACAATAAACTAAATATCCAGTTATCCCTGGTTTAATGCTAGTCCACCGTCTGCACTGCTGGCCCAACATTAAACTAACATTAAGTCGATGTAGCTTCTGTGGAAAGTACAGCGTATATAGCCAGTGTAATATATTATGAGATTATGCTTTGTACGCATCGCGTTGACTACTACAATGAGGCAATACTGCTGGAGTACAATCATACGTGTCTTTGTCTGGCTAAACTTCTGAAATTCGAAACCTTTGAGTGTTGATCCACTGTTTGCCGTATCGTATTTGCTGGGATGCACCTAAAAGTATGCATAGTTTAGAAGTGGATATATGTATATTGAAAAGAAGCAAAATGTTTCTTCCCTGTTCAATCGTAAATATTGAATATTGTGGGCAGCCTCCGTGACCGAGAGTTAGTGTGCTTGGCCGTAGACCAACAGGGCTCAATTTCGAATCCTGTGTCTTGAGGGCAGTGACACCTCATTCATCTCACCATCCTCAGGTTCTCCTTACCCAGTTTAGCCTATATGTGTACAAATGTGGTGTAGAACCCCATTTATTTCATTTCATAGCATTTGATACAGCCAACTAAAACCTGACTCAACGTTGGCCTGACAACATTACAGCAACATTTCAGCAAAGATCGTGTGAGTTGAGAAAGCCTTTATGGGTCTTTATCCTTAGGTCTTCTGTGTGTATTGTGATTTCCATAATTGGCATTACGTATGAGGGTGCAGTGAAAGTGCATTACGTCCACATGTGATAATGATGGATTAGGGCTACTGTATATTTCATGGCTGAGTAAGAAACATTAAAAACTGATAATTTACAACTTTGTTAGGCCTATTTTAGACAGAAGAATTAAAATTGAAAATGAAAGATTTCGTGAAAATTCCTGGCTAACTGTAGCATTATAAAAGTCCCAGAAGAAGTAATAATTGCACTTTTGTAATATTTCCATTGTAGTCCTGTGAAATGATTCTTTGTCAAGCATATTTCATTAGGTGCAGTGCTTCAGAACGTGTGTAAAATCAGCAAAATGTATTATGGGAACCGAACATAATATTATAAATGACAATGATCGATATAAAGGATATACATCTTTTCATGATAATGCATCTTAGAGTATAGATATACATTCCCAGACACATTTATAGCTGATTTTTTGCAATGCTGTTGACAAATGTCAAGGCCCCTGGGCCTCTTGTTTTTATTTATATTTTTTTTTTCACCTTCACCTATATAATGAATTTGTCTCTACATCATTTTACATTCAGCAAATTATGACGTCATCATTAAAAGCGTTTTAGCAATAATGTAACGTTCCATAACGTCATTTATCCGACGTTCGGAAGTGCTGCCATCAATATAGGGAGTTTCGTTTTTTCAAAACTTCTTAAATACTACTGGTCGTACGTATCAAATAAAGTAATATATGTAATCCAATATTTCTGTGGTCAAGGATTCCGCTAAAACCGGTCCCAGAGCTCAGAAAAATAGTGAAATACAACTGTTAAATATAAAATGATATGATTAGTTTCCATCACAGTGCCAGCATCAGTTTGTATGAGCGCTGACCTACATATTGGGAGAGTGTTAACTTATCACTTAAATAATTACTTTTATTGGCTTTATTTAAGTCATATTTTTGATATGATGTCTTACAAGGCTGACAGAGTACAGTGGTGTATCAGTGACCAAAATGGTCACACATTTTACACGACCGCAGTCAATAGATTATGTCGATTGATTCGAAGAACCCCAAAACGTAGATGAGTAATACTCTGTTAAATGGTAATTTATGTCCACATAGGTTATTTTAGTCATACGCGCCTTGTTCACATAATCATATTAGTTAATTTTATGGGCAAAGCAACTTCCCACTAAACCACTTTTTGCAACTTTATTTTAAAATATAGAAATTATTTGTTCTTGTCCTAAAAAAAAATTGAGATACCAAGGATAAAACATCAATTTTAATCCTTTTTTTTCAAATGAACTATTAAAAGCACCAGAAAACATACACAGATTACGTTACATTTTATTATAGTTTAAACATTTCCCCGAATATCTGATATGTATTGGGCATATTTTTGTACAAATACTACAAAATAAAAACATGCACAATTAAATATAATTATGTAATTTCAATGTTTCTAAGTGTCAATGGCCTTGATAAATTGCAGTATACGAGATATAAAGGTTTTTCAAAATAGTAGTGTATTTTTATTTTAGTGTTTTCCTGATAAGTAGTGTGTACATGTTCAATACCCATTCAATATTGTTTAAAATAAGCCTAGGCAATACAATAAATTGTGTGTGTCATTGTCACCAGACTTATTGTATCTACTATTTCACTATACTTCACCAGTTACAAAATCATTATCAGAATTAAAAGTAACGTATTTGTATTTGTGTGTATAATGGACGTTATTACACACTGCCACATTGAATAATCGGGGTGTTTTTTGTCTTAGCACATTTTTGATTATTTTTATAACGATATATACTGAATTTTCTGTCATTTTGTGCCGTTGAAAAATATTTCCAATAAAAATGCAAAATACGTTACCAAAATACGTTACATAACTAACATAATTCATGTTATGATAAAGTAATGATACTAAATGTCACTATATCCAGTAAATAGTTGTATCATACAAAATGTGAGTGTTTTGTACTTTTGTTACGAAACAGAATGCACTATTGCAACATTGCTTAGTGAAGAGCGAAATACGTTACGAAAATACGTTAACAAAATACGTTACAAAATGTAACGTATTTTGTGTAACGTATTCTGTTTTTTTTCTCTTCTTGCACAATTGTAAAGCTGGGTTCAGTGCATGGAGACATACCTAGTGAGTAACTGAAGGGCCATTTGTTGTTAAGTGTGCATGTCCATGTAACGTATTCTGTTTTCTTAAAAAATAAATAGCGTCCGCTTGTTTCTATTGATTATTGCAAGAGTAGCACTCTTAGTATCGCATAATTTTTCTATGTCTCACATACCTACCTTAGATTACATATTCATCACACAGCAAGGAACTTTAGTTGATCTTAGAATTGTTGGCAGATAAAAATAACTAACGCACTCGAATGTAACGTATTCTGTTATTTTGTGGCGACATGAACATTAATTCAATTTTGCAAGCGACAGTTTCCTACTTTTGGGGCACCCCCTCATGAACAGTGACCTGTCTAAGACGAAAATTTAAGCTGACGACATGCCAAAAATGTCGTTTTTATGGCTTTCCAGTGGTCAAAAGCACAATTTTTCTTGTCTAGGCTATAGATAACTATACATTTTCTGAAAGGTCTACGCATGAATTCAATGATAAAACTGGTTAAACATAAGTGGAGGTCACTGCAAACGAGAACACTGCTGGGGTCTCATGATTCTTGAAGTCGCGGGCTTTGCCCTTATGTGTGTAACAAGTAGATTCCATTCGCATACAAAAAAGTATATTGTTCTTGTTGTAATAATATGTAGGATCCTGACTTCGTTAAGTTTAGGTGGCAGTTATCCCCTGCTTCTCGGACGCGAGAAGCTGTGGACGACCGCCTCGTTTCCGTACCTTGGTGCCGGGCGCACACAATTGCAGCCCATGCGGTCCTGGTACTTTTCCCGCACTTCAGACGTTACACTCGGCGACTACGGACGTGCCGTAGGTCGCTCTCTCTGAGTCAAACAGGACGTGCCGTGCGCGGAGGTTGTGCTTAGTTGTTTCCAGATGTCTAACGAATAAACATGACAAGTGGAGAAAGAATTTTATGATTTATTTGGAACCGTCGACTCGACGGGGAAGGAAGTTTGTGTTGAAAAGGTGAAGATTGGGCAGTTTCCCTCGTCCGCCATTGCGACCCTACACTAGAGACTCCAACGGTCACTTACAGGTACTTTCGGCGCGAGGGGCTCTCCACCCCACCATAAATATGATTGACCAAGTCAAAGTCACTAATTTACCCTGAAAAGGGTTGTCCCAACTACACCCTTTCAGTTAATCTATAATAACAGACTCTGTGTGCTATACAGAGTCTGTAATCATTGCCATTCGTAAAATTCGGCGGATTATGCAATGATTTTATTTTATATTATAATGACAGATTAACATCTCGTGTGAGTTATACTTTAATGTGAGGATTTCAACGCCAGTCTTTATAGGTGAATTTATCATTTGAATAGAGGTACCCTCACATATTTCATGATTTTTTTTTATCTCAGCGCACACTGTCCACCAGCATACAAAACCACAGCTTTTGCTATGCTGTCCATCTCTGATGCCAACCCATGTGTTTGCGCCAATATGTTGTTACCAGCTAAATTGATCAGGAACAGTGTTTTGCCCTCTCAGTGGTTTATTTCAGAGGAAATACTTTCTCAATGGTAATTTTGCGAAAACTATTTTTGTATTAAGTAATATGAAACAATTGAGGTAAAGTGCTCTCCCAGAGTGTTGTGTCACATCTGTTACCAGTGACAAAATATTAGATTTAACGGAATTTGTTTGAAGACGATAAAAAAAGTTTTTCCGACTAAGCAGTTCCAGAGACCCCAGGAGATGCTGAGCTTTATTTGAAAAGAAAGCTATATTCTTTTTCGAGATATAATGAAGGAAAGTCCCAAAACTTCTGTCACCCTTTGCACTAAGAAAAACCTTACCGCTGCGAGTTTTTAGAATATGTATATGAACTTGTGACAATGCAGTGAGAACATAATGCAAGTCTGTGAACGCATTATGGCAATATGGCATTTTGAACCACAACGACGGCGAAAATTATAAAAATTGTCACTTCTGTCAACGTCACTTCTTTTACAAAATCAAGTAACAGAAGTGACACTAAATGGACTTATACATGTAGTCACTTATGTTACCTCTTCCAATTATAGTTATAAAAGTCTTATTCAAAAGCCTACTGAATATACTAACAATTTCTGGGTTAACGCTAGATAGGTATTTAAGATATGGTGATTTTCCATTATCATCAATAATTTTATTATACTGACATGTACATCATATAATTTTGTAAGCACAACATATAAATTGAGTTAGTCGTACCCAGCCCACAAGGGCTTATAAGTCAGTTTAAACCAGATATCTATTAACCCTTTCACTGCGGATGTCGAACTAATGCGACATTGTGCTACACTGCGGATGTCGCATTCCTGCGACATTACATAACTAGCAAGGTGATTCACTTGGTTGTGATTGTGGCGGCTCCCAGTCACCCTTATCGGCACGCAAATGTGATAGGGGGGACGTGGATGTCTTCAAGCGTTCCATACCCGATAATGACGTCATAATATGAAATAATAACTATACTTGGGAATACCCAGTTATGACGGATCTGATGATAAAAGGATCAATTTCAAATAATTACGCAATGTGACGTCATACTTTTTAAATAATTTCGCCATGAAAGAGTTAAACTAAATAGTGTGAGCGATATATTAACACAATACCTTTATTTTAAAGTTACCTCATTTTCATGGATCATAGATGTCCCTTCTGTTGCAAAAACTGTCAATTATGTTACTCTTATTGGTCGTCTTTAATTATTTAATGACAAAGGTATTACCAAGTAAACTGGTAAATGGTAAAACAAATGAACATACCGATTTGCAGGACATACCACCACAAATTTTTAGATCACTAATGTTATATTTTCACTGTTCAGTGTAAATAGTCAATTCCATCACCAAACCTTGTCACGGCCATCTCACTTCTGTTAAACGACTCATTTTTTTCATTTTTGAAGCAATAGGTTCTAGCATATGCTGAATGCACCTCTAGATGATTCAAGTGGATTGTGTGATTTAATACAAAGTGATAATATAAGTATTTCTACATTGTTAAGCATTGTGGTTATGGCGGAAGTCTCAATAGGCCTATCTGCTACTTTTAAAATTTGGATCTGGTGTGATGGCTCTATAAAATTTAGATTAAATATAACTAGTTATTTTGCTGTTAATTACAATCGACACTGTCATCTCTGTAAAATATGTATGTCTGGCTACACAAATAATTAGTTTTTAATTGTGGTAATATGTCTGAAACACTTCATAACTCCAGACAAAGTTTAGTATTTTTCAGAGTGTTCATATCGCATATCTGTTGATGTATATTTATCACATGTATGTGTAGCCGGGTGTGTGTATGGCGGACTGGAGTGATTACTACTCTGGCCAACGAGTCGACTCTTTGGCTAGATGCGTAGCCAAAGAGTCGACTCACGATGTCGGGTTGGTGGTTCGATCCCCGGGCTGGGCAGTTTCAACACTGTTACATTGGCGCCCAATAACGGTTCTCCTTGCCGGTAATGCAGAACCAATAGGCCTGACTTCAGTACAGAACACTGGGGATAGGGTTGCGGTAAAAGGCAGGCAGGAGAAGTTAACCCACGAGTGTGTTGAAGGCTGCTCGGGGACGAGCAGATATTTGGGAGGGGAGTATGTAGCCGGGCGTGTGTATGACGGACTGGAGTGATTACCACTCTGGCGAATGAGTCGACTCTTTGGCTAGATGCGTAGCACTCAGGCATCACGATGCAAGGGTTGGTGGTTCGGTCCCCGGGCTGGGCAGTTTCAACACTGTTACATTGGCGCCCAATAACGGTTCTCCTTGTCGGTAATGCAGTACCAATAGGCCTGACTTCAGTACAGAACACTGGGGATAGGGTTGCAGTAAAAGGCAGGCAGGAGAAGTTAACCCACGAGTGTGTTGGAGGCTGCTCGGGGACGAGCAGATATTTGAGAGGGGAGTATACATAGCCGGGTGTGTGTATGGCGGACTGGAGTGATTACTACTCTGGCCAACGAGTCGACTCTTTGGCTAGACGCGTAGCACTCAGGCATCACGATGCCAGGGTTGGTGGTTCGGTCCCCGGGCTGGGCAGTTTCAACACTGTTACATATGCATAAAGTAATTTAGGTAATATATATGTAAGTCAGTGATATATGACCTCACGTGTACGCCTACTGTGAGTGTCTGCTGATTCTGACTTCCTATGTAGATAAATAACTAGAAGACATTGTGAAGTAATTTATTCTAAAGGGGTTTTTTCAGCTGTACTTTAATATTTGTTACACCGGGGTTCGCCGGTTTGCCCCCGGCTGGATATTATTAGAAGATCTAACGCTAATATTAAATCAGGCATAAAGGCGTAGCTGATAACTGTTGATAAATGTATAGCCGTTAAATACGAACAACAACACAAAAATACGGTGTTTACATATTTATAAAATGCGTATGCTATGAGAAATATTACTATTGCTGTCACATTTATAAGTTAATATTTGTATTTTGCTCAATAATTGTTCAATAATTGTCAATTGTTCCAAATTGTTGAAACATGAATCTGTAGGTACCTTAGTAAACACAAAACTCACTATTACTAGATAGCACAAAATCAGGATGCAAATATGGTGCCAAAAAAAACAGATTCCGGGGACGCTTTCAATGGTTTCGTGCCGACAAGAGCAGGTTTTAAAGCTTATAAACCAAGCAACATATAGAAAATTATATTTGAAAATGCAATATATTTATTTTTAAAAATAACCTTTATAACTTTTTATAACTTTTTTATAAAATTTTGATTTCGCTTCAAATATTTTTCTGTTGGGAGCATTTCTTACATGCAGAATTGCGCTAAAAGGGATTTAAAAACGAGCACAAGTAATTCATGATAGCCTGCGTATCACATCTGTAATATAGAAAATATGATGTTTTATTTCTTTTATTTGTATAATTATCTGGATGTGTCATTATTAAGCATCTCCGGGATGTATATAGGCCTAGTGTATACACAGTAGAAACCCTGTATCGGACCGCCTCACAAACGGACCATCCTGCAATACATAGACCACTTTTGTCTAATCCCGAAAAGGACCCACCGAAAAATAAAACAAATAACCATTATCTACAGTCTAATAAAAGAGACTGCTGCATTCACTAGCGGTATTCACTAATGGAACCAGTTGTTCTAAGAGGGCCAGCACTGGCTGGATTTACTAAGTGGACCAACACTATAGCTGGATCCAAGAAGCGGATCAGCGCTAGCTGGATCCACTAAGGTGATTACCTGCATCCACTATTATAAGGGACCAGCGCTGGCTGGATCCAGTAAAGGGACCAGCGCTGTCTGGATCCATTAAGAAGACCAGCGCTGGCTGATCAACTAAAAGCACCAGCGCTTGCTGGATCCAATAAGACGTTTTTATGGTTGCATAAAGAAGTTAGATCCATAAAGAGGTTAGATCAACTAAGAGGGCCAGCGCTGGCTCTATCCACTGTAAGGACCAGCGCCAGCTACATCCACTAAGTGGACCAGCTCAGACTACATCTCGTGAGGGATCAGCGCTGGTGAGATAAATCAAAAATTGTTATTTCAACATTTCACAGGAGTACAATGTAAAAATATAATTTCCGCATAGCGACAAACATGTAATTTGTATCTGAAAGACACGTAAAAACCTGTATTTTTATTTTAAATAAACCTATAAAAGCCTACATTTTTATGTCAAAAACCTATATTCTTGCCTAAGTAGACTTTGAAGCCTGACACAGTTACATCTAGTTATATCTAGATATGATAATTGATTATTATGGTGAATAATCACATTAATGTAGGTATAACGAATTATGGTACTACATCTTAATATTGCAATTGCACAACAGTATGATCCCCACGCATAAACGTGTATGCTCTTACAATTGAAGACAGTTAGTTTTCGAAATAAGTGCATGCACTTAACATTCGAGCACAAAACACGCACCTATATATTCGAACATGATAAACCGTAATCTTAACGAAACTATTTGGACCAACAAAATACTATTTGTGTTTTAGCCTATATTGCACTTAGTTTTCTAAAACTTATATTCGAGCATAAATGTAAACATACGATTTTCACTTATAAGTGCATACACTCTAGGCGCGGTGATACTTTATGAGCTGCCACCTTGAGGACACAAAACTTGGCATTTAAAAAAAGTAAGTGACTGGCCACAGGAAGCTCATTTATTACAGGCATGTGTAACACATAACTTAAAAGTGACTGATAAGTCACTTTGTCACTGGGATCAAGAATAGATAACATTTGGTCGGATTAATTTACTTTTACTACCGGTACATATCCCTACGTGTATTCATACCATAATTGTATCATATTTACGTACTATAATCTATTTGTCTTCCACTATAGTATGTGAATGATATAATTTCTAGATATGTAACATAGAATCACAATATCGTGGTACAGTATGGTATTGCGCCGCATTATAACATTTTTTATGTTACGATATAGTAAGATAACGGAAATATAATAAAAGTGACAGGATATGTCCATCTATCTTATCGTAATATCAAACTTTAGATTGCTATTAGAATATGAGAGATACGAGAGCCAAATTGTATGGTAAAAGGCCATAATAAAAATATAATAACTTATAAAATATAATAACTTCAGAACCAATAATGATCATATATATGTGATTTTGCTGTCTAACATATGGTTTTCGGTGTCAAAGCATTCATTTCTGATGAGTATTTAATTCCTAAAATACATAAAACAGTAAAAAAAAATGGCGTCTAATATAGGAGCCACATACAGCCTGAGACGGGTCATAACTTCAGAACCAATAATGGTCATATAAATGTGATTTTGGTGTCTAACATATGCATGGTTTTCGGGGTCGAGGAATATCATTTGTCATGCGTATGTAACACGACGATAGATATAAATAAAAATTAAAGAGCTCGCTTAATGTAGCCGCCACATAGGGCTATACATCCTATGATGGGTGATAACGTTTACATATGATTCCTTTAAGGTGGCTTTCTGATTACTTTGCTAGAGAGGTCGCTTGTATATCACTTATCGTCACATAAATGATACAACACCAAATTTAGCATGGACAACGTTCCTGTTACCGACCTGATATCAATATTGGAAGAGGTGCCACCAGAAACACACATTCCCTTGATTGTTTATTTGTATAAATCTATCATCTTCGACTAATCTGAATACACCGATGTCAAAGGAATGGTTAATTTTACGTTTCAATGTTATCAAGAGGTCGAAAGCATGGTGGCTGCCAATAACCACCGTAAATATGACTTTTTGACTTTCCATAGACTGACCGGAGAGTCAGAAATTGTCAACTATTATATAATGGAATTAATTATGTTCAAATGTGAAAAGATTATTTCCCCAGAACTTCTTAACTATATTCAGCAGTTTTACAATGTTAGAAACATGACTTTCTCCGACTTGTATGTTAGGTGTCTCTTTAAGTCAAACATAATTTAAATTCTTAGCTCTAAACAGCACCGTTCGCTTTCGTAATTTCAGTGATTGTTGCCCATATCGTACTTATATGGTACTTGTATGGTTTATCTGCTCCCTTTTTGTTTCCTACCAGTATTATTACTAATGATGGTCCGGTCTGGAAAATATCATATCCACAAATGTGAATTCAAAATGACATGCCGAATCTGGAAGCCAATTTAGAAAATAACTTGCAGCTATATTAAACAACATTTATCATAGTATAATTAGGGAATGGGTTTGATGGATAGTCAAGCCCAATACGAACATTGTTCATGGACAGCACACAGTACAATGTGAGGAAATTGTATGTCCCAAATCAGACATGATGCTTAGGGTGGTCTGGCCCAGATAACTCTGGGATATATGTCTTCAGGTCAGGCTGATTAGACCACCGAATTTCTATTATAATTAGGCCTACATTTTATTCAAGTGACAGGACATTGGTCACCTAACCAGGTCAGGTAATCCTATGACCAATATGGGCCTGGTGTGTCAACCCACGTGACATAGACTAAATTAAAGATTCATACAACTGTGAAATGGGCATGCGTAGGACGGCCAGGTGTAGGCCTACATTAGCCTATGTAGTACACTTTGACGGCATTAATATCAGTGACTGAACTGATCACAAGATATTTTTCCAAAGAGAAATTGACCCAATGTTGTTTTAATTTTAGACCGACATCTGCGACGTTGGCCGACATTAAACCAACATTTGGTGAGTGTGCCGTGTTGGCTGGGAAAGCTCTCACTGTCAATATGCTGGAAGTAAACTGTTTCCAGACCTCCATGGTAACACAACCGTTTGTGTCCCAACACAAAGCCCACCTAAGAGAATTGGTGAATTATTTCCTCATAGATGTCGCTCAAGTATATAGAGTTTATATGATTTGAGAACTTGCTCTTAATGCGGCGATGTGTATGAAACGCATAGTATTATTATCTTGGCTGATGACTGTGGATGTGGGGTGAAATGTCCAGGGGCCACTGTTGCATTCTGGGGACACCCTTGTCGAGTGTATTTTAACAGTTGACTATACCTTTAATATGTTCTCCATAAATAATCCTAGAGAAGGGGGCATGCCGAATAAAAAATGGGATGTGGCGCTTTGGTCGAGTATGCTTCCAGGCAGGGTTGGGGTCGATTATAATCATAATAGTCGATTACGATTTTTAATCGATTAAATTGTAATCATAATCGTAATCATATTTTTTGAAATCGTGTAATCATGATTATAATCGTAATCGAGAAAAAAATATGACCTGTAATCTTAATCATAATCGTAATCGATATTCTAAAAGCACTGTATTCATGATTATAATAAATCGTAATCATGATTTTTTTGAGTATATATCACAATAAATAATATATCACTTGAAGCGATTTTTATAATTAGACAAAAAAAACCCCAACTATTTTGGACAGTTTGGTAAATTTCGCTTTATGCATACATATATAGGCATATATGTCTGTGCTTCGCGGGGGCCCTGGGGTAGTGGTTAGCACCGCTGTTTTTCACGCCAGAGTTCAGGGTTCGGTTCCCGGTCTCGGCGGTTTGAAAGAAACAAAAAAAATGTTTTTTTCCCATCCACGTGTGAAAGTCAGTATTGTGGGGAGCCTCCGTGACCGAGAGGTAACGTGCTCGGCCTCAGACCGCCAGGGCTCGAATTTCGAATCTTGTGTATGGTGGGCAGTGTCATCTCAATCATCTCACCATCCTCAGGAGGTTCTCCTGGCCCAGTTTAGCCTATATGTGCACAAAGGTGGCCTAAAGCCCGATTCATTTCATTTCGCTCAGGCCCATGCGTAAATGCATACATATTTATAAATGTGGATTATCAGCAAGCGCAAGACATACAGCTTGTGTTGGTTTGATGTGGGTACAACGTCGTAGACACTGGTCCGGCATTGGGCCAGTTTTGGATCAAGTCTCACGTTTGATGCGTTTCCAGGGTTGCTGATGTGACTGTACATAAACACTACATAACAACTTTTAAGTGGCCCTCGTGACTCGTTTTTTTAAGTGGGGGTCGCCAAGCATGCTACACCCTCCCTCCCCCGCCTTCGCACCTATAGTTGACGGTAGACAAATGATGACTAACGAGGTATGACTATAGACGTGTTATAAACCTACCACCCATTGCATCCCAGCATCCAGATAAAATGTAAAAAATGGTACAAGTCATTATTATCTCTGGGTGTTAACTTTGGTTGACAGAAACAGAGCGTTATTCATATAAGTGAATTAAAAATATTGTAACATTGTAACATTGCTGTAGGCAGACATCTTCAGAGTGTAAACGGTTAATTGCAATTAACATCATTGTGTGGTCACTTGGATTAACCCTTTACGAGAGACTTCAACAATGTTTTTATATTTAAGTGAAGACTTTATTGTTTTGTCGTTCTCAGCCACTTAAAACTGTCCGGAGCAATAATAATATATATTTCTGGGTATTTTTGTTTTATTTTAAAGATTAAAGTTATGGCTACAGCTACAATTCGGTTTCAAATAGGCCTATATGTATATTTTGCGATAACTTTCACGTGATGCTTAGCAGTGAAATATCAATATATTATCACAACTTATATTGGAAGATGTATATCTAAATGCTAACATGGGGAGGGGGCAATAATGGCATGTTTAAATCGCCTTCAAAACAGTAGGCCTACATACCGTGTTGCATGTCCTAGGAAACAAGGGTGCCCAGCCAAGACAGCTTGTTGATCCAATATTGGCCTAATGTTGGGCTAGCGACGCAAGTGGTGGCCCAACAGTGGGCCAATATTGGGTCAACAATATTGGATCAGCATCTTTTTTTTCAAAATGGTTGGCCCTATAGATATTATATAATAGGAGGGATGCTCCTCGCGATGATCAACTGTTTGCACAGCAATCAGGCGCGACTGCTAATTGCAGCAGCTGCTATTTATCTAATCTGCTATATGCCTAAGACAATGTGAATGTACAATGTGTAGGGCCTATATATGTATATATGTATACAAACCTAATTTTGCTCAGATTAAACTGACATTATTGAACACAATATAATTTAATAAAACTAAGTAAATTTCAATTGCAGTTGTTGTTATTTATAGTTTGTTATAGTATGTCATTATTATTAATAAGAATTTCTAAGATAATTTTAATCACCCGTAATCGTGACTGTGATCACGAAATATGATTAATGTAATTGTAATCGAAAAAATACGAGTGTAATCATAATCTTAATCGATAATTTTTGCTGACATGTAATCATAATCATAATCGTAATCGATAATTCTAATGACGAATAATCGTAATCATAATCGTAATCGATAAATAGAAATGACATGTAATCATAACCGTAATCATAATCATCAATTGTAATCGACCCCAACCCTGCTTCCAGGCTCGACCTTCGCTGAGCTTGCATGGAGTTTTCAGAGAAATGTCCTTGTTTATCCCTACTAAAGTGAGTAGGCGATCACATTAATGATGGCCTCGTTGAGTTAAGGTCAAAACCAATGTATCGACTTTGATTTCGCGCCAGGTCGACGACGCGCTTCACGCTCCTTCACGACGTGGCGCATTGCTAGAGCGCCTGACTGCCGCGCCAGTCATTTATGCATCCCGGTGTCAAACCCCGCTGATCCATCACATAAATAATCCACAATATTTTTGTCACTAATCACACTTTTTTTGTTACAGTTGATGAACTATTTTAACATAACATATACTAAGTGTACATATTATATGTTCTATGTATTGATATCACGATAAAAGTGGCTGGATACATTTAAATTTCAGTTTCGACTATTCTTTTTTGGCCTACTCTACGATGTTTATGCATTTCTTGAAATAAATGATGTTTTCCTAAATATCATTTAAATTTATTGAGTACGTTCTAACTAATTTAACACGAAAACAGATATCACAGTTAATTCCCGAAGTCCTCATGCCTCATTCAAATCATCATAGACTCCCGACAACCCCAGGTTAAACAAAAAAAAAAAACATTTATATCTAGGCCTATAATAAATCATCATATGATGCATGGAACGGTCATATTGGACGCCATCGCTGCTTTAATTGACACTTTATCTATCTGAGTGTAAAATACGCATCACAAATGAATTCCTTGACCCCGAAAACCATGTTGGACACCAAAATCACATCTCTATGTCTAATAGTTCTGAAGTTAGGATCCAGCATAGGCTGTATGTGGCGGCCATATTAGACGCCATCTTGAATTTCAATTTTTCATGTATTTAGGCGTTAAATACGCATCATAAATTAATTATTTAACCCCGAAAACCATATGTTAGACAACGAAATCACATGTCTGTCTAATAATTCAGAAGTTATGACCCGTAGTAGGCTGTGATATGGCGGTCATATTGGACGCCATCCTTGATTTTTTTCAACGTATCAAAGTATTATTAACGCATCAAAAATGAATTCCTAGACCCACCCCAAAATCACTTCTCTATGTCTAATAGTTCTGAAGTTATGACCCAGCATAGCCTATGGCGGCCATTTTGGATTTAGATAAAGCCAAGCCAGTGTAATCAGTACCCCCGATGGATTCTTAATCTAGATGGCATAGACTTGTTAAAAACAAAGGCATGATTTTTACCAAATAACGGGAGGTTCAGATCACGTGCCATCGGACCAGGGGGCTTTGCCAACAACGAAATAACTTTTGGTCTTCTCGGTGGTTTATTTTTGGACGATTATTTTTATCGGGATTTTTTTCTCAGGGTATAATCTTATATTAATTATCACAAATGTGTTCAAAACATTGTTCTGCACAAAAATTTTCTTCTAACAAATTGCCAGAAAATGTATTGCTAATATAATGCACAAGCTCTCAGATAATTTCGCAAGAACAAAACATAGACATGGAAATGTTTTAATGAATTCAAATCGGCGAGGAACAAAGCCCTGTAAATAGTTACCAGAACGTTAACCAACAATAATGGGCGAAAAAAATAGGCGAACACTAGAACCGTCCACAGAAAATTTTAGGCACATCCAATTGTTCAAATGTAGACCTAAGCCACGAAATTGATACAAATGTGTTTTGAAACAACAAATACAAAATGGCCGTTACCAGCACACATCGACCAATAACTTTTGAAGCATTTGCCACAGAAAATTGTGTTGGAGGTCTTTCCCCACTAACTTAGACATGAAAATGTCTAAAGTCATTGTACAATTTTATCGTCTCCTGTAGAAATCCAAAATGGCCGCCATCCGCACATAACATTGAACGATGGTGGTTTTGTATCCAGACCTAAAATCTCGGAAATCAACTAATTAATGTAATTGCAGGCCATTGAACAATCTTAAGTTGGTGACGCATTTCTCACCGACGCAGAAATATGTAAAATCCCCTCCCCCGTTTAAGCGAATTAACACCGCCAGTCATTACTGTATCTTTAAAACAGTTGGGCTAAGATAATTTACCATACCCATCCAAATCAGTTGGAAATTAGCTTCCTATAATTTTTTTCACATAATTATGAACCTTTAGTCAGGATTACTAGTCGGAGTCTGCTGACACGGAAAATTTCAAAGTAACAGATCGACTCCCACAGTATTTCGAGTATTTAATTTCAGATTATTGTGAAAATGTTTAGGCCTACAGAGAAAGCCTTTTGAAACAAAACACTTTTGGATCCCCAAAATCACGTTTCCTCTTCTTATAACGAAATGATAATTCTCTGAAAAACTTTGTTGCAAATAAATTTAATGGCCCGTTTTGTAGAGAAATTTTTCATAGCTGCGAAAACTGTTGAAAACCACACAAATCACAAAATAAATGAATGGATCGATGAAGTGAATATAACGACTATAAGGACATTCAGCATAATTAATATTTTAAGCTTCAGTTGCTATTTACTACAAGCTTTATTAAATGGAGATTAATACAATAGCGGTTCTCTTTTTTGTGAAATCCATAAGTAATGCCACTAGAGTTAAGTTGATTAAATATCTTAATTATTGCACAAGATAAAAATTTCTGCAACTTTTAATACACATTTGCAGAATAATGGTTTTGTTAATACATGCATTTTCAGCGTCAGACGTATAGGCCTCAACACTGGGCCTAACCACTGTTAATACTAGGCCTACTCCCAGAACATAGTATGGGGTAAAGGGGAGCCCCTCGTGCCGAGAGTACCTGTAAGTGACCGTCGGAGCCTCTTGTGTGGGGTCACAATGGCCGACGAGGGAATCTGCCCGATCTCACCATTTAAACTCAAACTTCCTCCTCCTCCGTCGAGTCGACGGTTCCAAACAAATCATAAAACTCTTTCTCCACTTGTCATGTTTATTCGTTTGACATTTGGCAACAACAAAGTACAACCTCCGCGCACGGCACGTCCTATCTGACTTAGCGAGAGCGAACTACGGCACGTCCGTAGCCGCCGAGTGTAACGCCTAAAGTGCGGGAAAAATACCAAAGCCCCACAGTTTGCAATTGTGTGCACCCGTCACCAAGTTACGGAAACGAGGCGGTCGTCCACAACCTCTCGCGTCCGAGAAGCCGGGGATAACCGCCACATAAACTGAACGAAGTCAGGATCCTACAATAGTACTATATTATAGTAAACCCACAAGGAAATCTATTTTTTATATGGGCTGTGTCGAATTGTTGAAAAAGGTGATTTCATGACGCATATGGTACAAATGTGTGGGTCATTGTGATTTAACAATAACACAACAAACACGAGACATTGAATCAAGATTGTTTTAATGTTGGGCCAGCGTCGTAGACGTGGGCCCAGCATTAAAACAACATTCAGTTAATATCTCTTGTTTTTCTGGGAAGCGGCGGTAATTATTATAAGACAAAGACATATAACACATGAAACCATTGAGGACAGTTTATTTCCAAGTGCATTGTACAGTATTCACACAGAGACTACTCTAGATGACAAGACTACAGGGCTTAGCAGCAGAAAACTGCATCGACAAGAGGGCAAAAGATAAATACACCTGCAGTATGTGTCAGAAAAAAGGGGACTTCCGTGCGCCCGGTTAGACGCCTCATTGCTTGCTGGCAAACACACGGGGGCTGTTCTACCCCCTCCACCGCTAAGACACCCCTCACGCAGCCGAGAAGCATCCTGGAAAAAATACATCATGCTATTTTTCTCCCAGGAATAGAATCCCAGCTAGACGAGCGAAAGAAACACCCCTAGACGTAGGCGAGAGGGCAGAGGAACCGGTGACTGCGCAGTCTACCGTGCAAAGCCAAAAGGCAGCATCTGCTTACTCTGCAAGTAAGCAGATACTGCCTTTTGGCATTGCAGGGTAGTTCTGTCTTAGTCTAAGGGAGAGATGGCAATGACAAATGGCGTCAGCTTTGTTTCTGTCCACGATTGGTGCATATATATATATATATATCAACACTTATCTACAAGACATATATCCAAGTTGAGGGTAGGCTTTTTTGTTGTACTAAGGCCGTGCTCGCCAGATAATCATACTAAATGCTAGGTTAGACGGTGAGGCTTCAATTATTACATAATCTATCAATCTAATCACATTTCTGTCTGCATACATAATACTATTTTAAAACATGACCTTTAGGAGTAATGGATAGCAAGAGATTCATTATTCAAAAGTATGCAAAGTATATAATACAAAATAATACAAGTCCGTCCTTTGCACCTAAAGTGTCCCATGCTCCACTCATTTCAGTGGCGCATGGGACACTCTAGCTGCAAGGGCACGAAATATGGTTCATTGTCGTCTGGTGATAAGATTATATTCAAACGAAGTGGACACCCAAATGTATAGGGATTTAGGCTATATGGTGTACAAAAATAAGCTGAACAAATTTGGTTAGAAAAATCGTACAAATTTCTTGGAAAGGGCAAATAACTAGGCACCTCTTCGAGTAAATGCATAGCAAAAGCACATGAAGAACAACAAGAAATTGGTATATGAACACATCCAGAATCGGTGACTGTTACAAAATCTACCACCACTATATTTGTCTTAATATCCCCGCGGCGCGACACAAATGCCACAGGAGTTGTGGGCATGCGTTGGCAGCGGTAATATCTGGAAGCAGCACACAGTTAATAAGCAGCATCGTGTAAACACCGGATAAAATCGTTGTATGTGCTCAAAAATAGGCCATCCACAAAACTAGATCATCGTCATAGGTTCCCAGGTTAACCTGCAAAACTTTACCTACATATAGTCAGTCTACCGCGTGATCATAGAATAGTTATGATGTAAGAAAAGATCCGTTTGTCGGCGTAATAATACTTTGTACAATAAATTCAAAATAAAAATAAAATAAGACTTCAATACTTTTAGTTTTGAAATCTAGTTTACTATGATAATATATTATTATGTATATATATATATAATGTATATAGCGTTCTCTGAAGTAGTGAAAAATCTACATAACAAAATCAGCAGTGAACAAAAGGCAAGCTCCTCTCCAGCCAATGGCAGTAAAAACGCGAAGAGGATTCCCACTGGGCACACGATGTTGTTGCGACGTTACGTCGCAACAACGTCGTGTGCCCAGTAGGTTACACTTCCAGGCAAGCATGAAAACACAGTATCACTTCACTGTAAAGGCATCGGCCACAAAAATACCACAGCGCTTGAAATACTGAAGCCAGACTCTCTCCACCCCCTAAAACTCGACCTTTACGTCTCACCGTTAAAACTAATACTTGTGTGAAACTTGATTCGCTATTATTCAGGTGTCACTTCACTGCGCAATGGGTCCCCACCATTGAAAAATACAGATTCTCCCGCTTTTATATTTTAAATTAGAATGCAATTGATCCCATTCACGTCACTCTGCGAAGTCTAGTGCGTCTCAACAGAGAGAAGTGAGAACATCTTATATCAGTTGTAGTAGATCAGTTTATGTAAACCTTTGACAAGCTTTGGCATTAACCCCCAGAGCACTGAGCTATTCAATTTAAATTTTCAGTAACTTGAAGTCGTGTCTCGCTACCGCGACACACAACTTCAAGTGGCAGAAAATTTATGTAATATGTGAAATCAGTATTTCAATATTTCAGACATATTTTATTTCTAATAACTGGTTATACAGGTGCTAATAAAAACACAGAATGTCTACTGTATTCGACATCAGTGCTCTAAGGGTCAATACTCAAAAGTTGGCTTCCACTGGGAACACAACGTTATTGCGACGTTGAATCAACGTCATTGACGTTGATTCAACGTCACAACAACGTCGTGTGCCCAGTGGGTTATTCTTCATGCAGACCAGGCCGCAGAGATTTTACTAGGCAGCGGATTGGTCTGAAGAAAGAATAAATAAATAACGGTGCCATATTTTACATTTTCATCCACATTTGAGTTGTGTCTCGCTACAAATATCCACAACCCGAAGTGGATAAAAAATACCAAGATCCGAAAATTTGCAACGTAGGCTATGTTTACTATGACGATCAAGAAATCTCGTCAAAAAAATTTTATTTAAAAAAAATGAATAAACTGTACCGTCGTTCACATCGACCGTGCTTTGGTGAAAATAACAGGCGAATCCGTATTTGACAGGGTAAGGATATTGTCTGTTTTACAACGACCCTGTCCCCTTACCTTGGACATTTTACCCTTTTGCTGTGCCTTTTTCCGTGAAAACAGGCCTGTGACCCACTCCACTGAGAAACTTTTAATCAATCTCATCTTTCCATTATTTGCATTGGTATTAATTTTAACCCTCTAGACCGTCACCGTTTTAACTTTGTTTTATTAGACGATCAAATCACTGTTTTTGTGCGGATGAAATGTGTGTTTAAACATCCGAAAATAGCAAACGTCTGGTCTCAAATTACACAAACACGGTAATTTTCACCCACTTGAGGTTGTGGGTCGGTGGGTCGCGGTAGCGACGCACAACATCAAGTGGGTGACAATCTTCACAAGATAAAAGGGTTTATTTATAATGGAAATGTGAAAGATTAAGTTCAAGATTAATGCAAAGATTTTCAGTGGGATGAGGCTTTCACATCTACGCCTCTGTAAGATTCGCAGATACTTTACATGGCTTGACAAGACATCAAGCGATCTCTATCCAACAGCTATTTTCCAGCGGAGCAAAATGGGACTTGATCCGATCAAGGAGGTTATATGTATATATATAACCTACTTTATCCCACCACACGCACACAGAGACAATACTATTGATGCGCTCATTTCGCACACACTGTACAGGAGATTTCGGAAATACCCACATGGAAATTATGCACATTTACGTACTTAAAGCTGCCGCGTGGAATTTAACCCACTGAGTACTACAGCATCGAATTAATTTTCTTCAGCCACTTGAAGAAGGGTCTTGTGTACCATGAACCCCTCCTTGAAGTGGCTAAAATCGATTCCCAGCAAACACGAACCCTTGAGCCAATGCCGTTTTAATGTTGGACCAACGTCTTCGACGCCGGCCCAACATTAAATCAACATTGGCTCAACCTGTCGTGTTTACTGGGTTAAGAATCCAGTCAAGATTTCTCTAGTTGCTGCTGGTTGACAGAAGATACAAAATCAACTGAAGCACTCAAAGGGTTAATTTCCACATTTGACTCCTGGTCGCCAGAGTGTTGGTTGTGATATTCATTTGATTAGCACAATTCCATACGGCACTCTGCCAGCCAAGGGTCAATATATGCACACATACACAGACCTTTATAAAACCAAAGCAGGCTCTGGGCAGATATTATTTCATGGTGAAAAAATACAGAAAACAATTTATATCAAACTATAAATTTCTTTTGTTCTACTGCACAAAATCTTGCCAGATTTTGAAAACTACTTAAATAATTTATGCATGCAAGGACGACGACAATTGGACATGTCACGTACTGAATTAATTACATTTATAAAATATACCAGTGTAGCAATGTATAAGTGCAACCAAAAACAACTTCCAAAAGTAACGGTTTAACATGTTTTTAAAAGGAAGGATCTATATTATGTATATAATTATATTAAATCACTAATCACCTTGCTAATGCTGTCCCCAAAAAGGAAAAAAAAAATCAAATAGCATGCAGTTATTGGGTTATAGTGACCTTCATCTTGACATTACGGCATGTAAAATATGATCGGTACAGATTATAGTCGTAGTGAGTAACAACACATAAGTACAGTACTGTAGTTGAAGAGACCAACAGGCGAATGATTGCCTATACCTCAACACTCAAGTTATGTATAATACCTCCTAGAAAATATAAGACATTAGCCCAACGTTGGTTTACTGTTGGTCCACCGTCTACGACGTTGGACCAACAGTAAACCAACGTTGGACCACGTCTCATGTGATGTCTGTCATGAAATTTCATTTGATACATGGCAGTCGTGATTAGTAAAAAATCCTCTCATATTTAACCAATTGGAAGAAAATTATTATAATTCTGCAGTGATTTGTAAGCTAGAATACAATTTTCAGCAGGTTAGTTTAGAGTAATAAAATGCAATGATTAATTCTGTAAGTGACAAAAGACTAGACGCTACACCTATAATCAATTAGAATGGCCCATTCTGCCAAATATCTGCGATGCAGTTGAAGATATCTCGAAGTTTAAAAAAATCAGCGAAAGCTTCGAAGCTGGAAGTTGTCACAAGACACATATAGCAGGATATATATAATTACATGACAAGTTTAATTATAATTATGCTGATACTCGAACAACAAAGCAGCGCACTGGGGATGAGAGTGTCATTATGATCATTCACGTTACATGATGTCAATGGAAAATTGTCATAATGACATGCATTGCTGTGCTAACTTATCTATAAACAATATTTGACAAACATTTGTCAGGAATAAATATTTACTCGATGTTATACCGATGATAGATTATATAACTCTTCAATTTGTTAGTGACATCGACCCAGCGCAGTTTCCACGTTTGGACGTTGTCGGAGACGTTGTGGCAACGTCGTAGTTCAAACACGTCGCTAAATTCTGGAGTGCGGCGAAATGTCACCTTACATGGTCCCACAAGAAACTGCTATAGTCTTTGTTGAACTTTGGAAGTTACATATAAGTAAGAAGTGGTCCCTTGCGGCAGAACTGCAGCCAATGTGCTTGTTTGTCGAAGGCGAGAAATTTGAGGATGGATTAATAATACATTTGTATGTATGGGTGTGTGTGTGACAAACGTTAATGGGTGAGTGATGGTTGCAAATGGTTAAGCCCAGAGAAAGTGTACCGTCTCCACCCACAAACCCGGCAAACACGAGGCATTCAACCAATGCTCGTTCAATGTTGGGCCAGCGTCGAAGACGCTGGCTCAACATTCAACGAACATTGGGCGAATACATCGTGTTCGCTGGGACGTTACCGGCCGGAACATCGTGTGGCCTTCGCATTGAACGGTCGTAACTGCCCCTTTACAGAGTGGCAGATACGACCGTTCAATACCCAGTCGTGTTCCTCATTGACTTATGTGAGTTCTCCTCCAACTAAAGGGCGAGCAGCTGCCACTCCTCTACACAGGCATCCGAATGGCAAGGTCCCACACCTGCAATCAGCATGTTGCCATGTCCGTCTCGTTCACAATACCTACTAGTAGATTAATAGTTCTGTATAAATACACCTCAGGCACTGGGCATTCAAACGTACCAGACTCATACACACGCTGTCACCAACTCAAAACCCATAGTTTGGATTCAGTTTTCCCGTTTTTTAAAAAAATTCAACAAAATATAATATGCAGATATCCAGTGAAGTGTTGCTCTACTCTGTCTTCTCTTCCGTCTTCTCTTCTTCTTTTGTTTCCTCGGGCTTCGACTCTTCCTCGGCTTTCACCTCCTCAGCTTTCACCTCTTCTTTTGTCTCCTCCTCCTCTTTCTTCGCCTCCGCTTCCTCCTTCTTTATCTCTTCCTTATCCTCCTCTTTCTTTTCGGCCTCCTTGTCCTCTGGCTCCTTCTCTTTCTCCGCTTCCTCGTCCTTCTTTTCCTCCTCGTCTTTCTTCTCCTCGCCTTCCTCGGCCTTAACCTCGCCGTCAGCGGCAGCCTCTGCGGCCTCCTCCTTCTTTTCCTCTTCCTCTTTCTTCTCCTCCACGACTGGGGGTGGTGGCACCTCGATCGCTTCATAGCCCTCCATCTTGGTGTAACCTCCACTTAATTCCCACATCTGCTTCTGCTTATCCTCATCAGCAGCTTCCTCGGAAATCTTGGTTTCTTGTCCTTCTTTGAAAAATTTACCACTAATCTCTGTTAAACACACAAAAAACAAGTACTTTAATTTAATATTCTGGCATTCAGTGCTTGATATATGTTGGGCACGTCGACCAACATTTTCATAATCTACACTTGAGGTAAGGGGTGAAACATTGGTTATCTAGAAATGTGAGTCACGTGGAAAACAAAGTGTGACATATTTTTACCATTTTTTTTTTTTGGTGATAAATGTCTGTGTAAAAACATAACCAAAATTTCAATGTTACCATATTAGTGGTTGAGAAGCTTTCACGCTTTTTTAGAGAATACGGCAAGGGAAGGTTGCAGACAAATCACTTATAACATGTATAATATCAACATCAACAAAAATGCTAAACTGATAACCCTCGTGCAATTGCTCATGACTATGTCTCACCTTTAAATTTTTCATCTGTGGCCAAGGCAACAACAGCATTAGCACCTTGTTGGACGGAGCGAGTTACTTTAGTGAAGCGAAGCATACCGTGCATGATTACACGGTTGAATAATTTCTGGGCCCCGCTGGAATTTCTATTCAGTTCTGTGCCGGGAATGAAACCTGGAAATGGATAAATACAAATTACTTATCAACTTAAAAGTTGTGTCACTATTCTGCCGGACAAAGGCAAAATGCAGTATCTGCTTACTTTTGAAGTAAGCAGATACTGCATTTTACGTTTGCGGAGCAGTATACACTACTTGTCAATGGAAATAGGAGAAAATTACTGACATACCTATTTTAAATACATGTTTGGATCTTAATATAATTATGCTAATCCTTCAAGCGCGACTCTATTTGTTTTCAATTCAGCTGGTAATGAGTTAACCTAGCTCATTTAATACTCATTTTCCTACAAATAATCTTATTTTGAGAAATATACAAAAAGGTTAGAAAACCTAAAAACAGACATTGACGAGATTAGCACTACAACCCTTTTAGCACCCCCATCCATTTCTGTTTTATTTTTTTTCATCATCAATGGCTGTCGCAATTCCAACCTCTAGGTGGACAAAATGTGGATATTTGATGAACCACCCAAGTATAACAACTCAAATGAAAGCTGAGGACCTCCTTATTGCGATGGATTATATCATTTTTCCTACAATGATTTATATCCGGAACATGCTATGTGGTGGAACATAAATCCCCAGATACATAAACGGGACGAGGTAGCCTCACCCTTGTGGCGCTGAATGATAATAAGGGCTAAGCTACCTCGTGATTATTATCAGTTAGTCTTTTTCATCCATTTGAAGCTGGTATGAAAAAACAGTTATATTTATAAATAATTTCTTATCATTCATAAATCATAAATCAAGCAGTTTTTCTTCAGAAATAAAATTATTTGATTGAAATGAGTATTATTTTATTTCATTATTATTTTATTAATTTTCGTGGCATTTTATTTGGTTGGAAACTTGATGGAAATCAGGCTAAGCTTTAAACGTGAACAATCTCTTGACAAACCACTCTACCTGGACAGACGCAGTTGACTGTGACATTTGAGCCCTCTAGTCTTCTGGACAGTTCTCCTGTGAACATTACCACCGCAGATTTGCTGTTTTTGTAGGCTTGCATCCCGTTGAATGTACCCTCATTGAAAAGGAAGAAGTTCTCAAAATCTATTGGTTGGATGTCTGGAAGCAGGTAAAGAGCAGTGTTAATTATAAGTACTGTTTTGTCATATATTTAACCGGTAAAATAATATATTATCTGATTATATGCTAAATTTATTTACGAAGACAACATTTCACATGTTGAATAATATCAACAAGAGACTCAGATTATTAATATGATATTTAGGTCAATTGTGTCAACACAACAATGTTGTTTTACACTATAATTACGTCTGTCTGACTGAACAACAATGACATCCATTTACAAACAAATCATGACACCTAAAAATGTAATGAGGAGATATTCAAAGGCAAAGATCAAATACAAGAGACCTAGTTTTAACACACTCTACTATCGACAGCAAGATATAAGACTTAACTGAAGGTACAGAATAAGGATTGTGATTGAATACCAAATATGAAAACACTATACTATGTAAAGACATTATTTGACATCATTTTCAAGTAAGCAGTTACTGTTGTTTGCCGTTTTAATTGCAGTATTGTGCAAAAGTAAGATGAAAAACACTCAACCGGCACCTTTAACAATAACAAAGAAAGTGTTGCAAGAGATTTGAAGTCACTGTTTAAAGATATCGCAAGCGAAAGTGCTTACAATGATAGTCTGGTAACTTTGATCTGGTTTATTTTTTAATCAAAGTCCATGTACAATATATACAGAGTTGAAATTCCACTTATTCAAATAAAATTGACTTAAAATGTGAGCCATTTCAAAGTAACCTTACTGTTAAAAAAAATGTAATCTTTCAATACCGTGGTAATGTGAGTGAAATTACCAATTCCACTGTTTCTAAACAAACACCAGATCTAAACTATCATTCACTCTTTCAAGCCTAAATTTACCATTGCCATTTTCATCCACCACAAGCCGTGAATTGCTGTGTGGTGGATGAACTGGGTGGCAACTAGGAATTTTTTTATTTTTTTATTAAAAAAATTCCATGAAAGTTTCGTTATAAAGTCGTTCTTCAGAGATGCAAAATGATGATTTGGTGCATCGTGAGGGTTTAAATGGTTTTAATCAGTTTATATAGAAAGACGAGCAAACAGGATTATTAGTATGGTAAACAGTTTGTCGTTGTGAATGAAGAGCAGGATGTGAATTGATATTAATTGAAAAGATACGCATGCACTCTGTAGTATTCCGCTCTGCAAAAGGCATTTAACTGCTTACTTGAAAAGTAAGCAGTTACTGTCTTTTGGCTTTGCAGGAAGCACTGTAGTGTACCCGATCATAAATGTGAAATTTCGTCTGAAGCAGAATATCACAATGTAGATTAAGATTTTATCAATGTCAATTTAAAAACACTACAAGGCTGATCCCACACCACAGAAAACTGACTACCAAGAGGAATAAACTCTACACTTTCTATGGCAGTATTTATAACTCACCCCTCATGGCTTCTAAACAAGGAAAAAACAAAACAAGCGTTTTAAGCAAAGGTCTCAGCAAACAATATGTCGTCACCTTGGATATGAACAGCTATATCTGCCACTTGACAAAGTGGCAGATACACACATCCATTCATATCCAAGGGGACGAAGTAGCAATGTCGTAAAAAAGCAATATCTTATCTTAGAAAATAAACATTATTGTTTGTAACACATACAATTTGAGGATTACAAAAAGAATTGAAAAACAAATACTATCGCATTTCATCGACTGTAGGCAAAGAAATGTACAAATCACAAGGTAATGCTAAGATTTGATTCAGGGAATGAATGATAGTCCCATCGAACACCAAATCGTCCCCTTGGATAAGAAAGGGTGTATCTATCACTTTGTAAAGTGGCAGATACACCCTTTGAAGGCTCTCATGTCCAAGGGGACGAGATGTTGACATAATGCAGGGTTATTGATGGTCTATCATCTGTGAAATTGGACCAACAATAAACTAACAATGATGAGCGTCTAGAGAGTGTTGGGCTTGTGCTAGAAACAGGAAGAGAACTTAGTATGAACGAATCACGAAAATATGATGATCTGTCAAAATTTTGGGTTCGCTTCCTGTTTCTAGAACATTAATTATTATTTCATGAAAATGTGCTACTGGGGAAGTGCCATGTACATAAACGAATACCACAAAAAAAAGGTTTAGATTTAAAAGGAACAATTTGTTTTTTTTAGTTTTCTGCAATAGATCCGGGTAAGTATTTCCTTAGGAAAATATGAGTTTAGTTTAATAAAAGCTGTTCCTGTTACATCTGTGATGTAAATAATATTCCCATCAGACACGATACGTTCACCTTATGTTGTTTCAATGTTGACGCAGGCCCAACATTAAAACAACATCAAGTGAAGGCTCGAGTTTGCGGGTCTTTTAAATTTACTTAGCACAGTTTGACTGAAAGCCCTGATCATTACATATTATTCTATATCTTTAAACAGCTTAATGTTTATTGCCATCCACTACGTTTCTTAAAAGACGACAACAAAATAATACATTGATTCAGCATTAGCTAAACACACTTACTGCTTCTCTTCTTGCCAGCGTCTGGGTCGTGAGCGGATGCAGCAATATTAACAATACGGCTGGGGGCTGCGTTCTCTTCTGCTGCAGACTTCTTCAAATCCTCCAGCAGCAGGTTTGTCAGCAGGAATGGTCCTGTAACAGCCAGATAAAAAGATGTAATAATAAAGGACAGAGATAAACAAAATGTAGAAATAAAGCAAATGGCTTTGATAAAAATGCTCACACGGACGAAGGTCCTGCTATGCAAATGGACCAGAATGAAAACTGAAATGGTGAAATGGTGATGTAATTTGAACAGCTCTGAAAATACTACAAACATTTCCCACTTGTTAAATGGTTAAGTTTCTGGTACATAAAATAATTTGGTAAAACAGGACAATATTTTATGTTTTAGAATATTATATTCATCCAATTTGTACTTGAAACTCCTAACAGCCAAAGTGTTGTATGAGCCAGTGAAATGATTGACACATACACTATTTGTGGTTTGTCGGACGATGAATTATATACAGCAACGCATTGACGAGGAAGGATAGGTATCTTAGGACACTAGCAAATTCTAAGAATAACGCTAATCAACTAATGCAGCACGAATCATATTTAGAAATAACAATTATCTGTCAGTACATCAATATCACAATGATATTTTAAAATGGCAAAACTATATCAAACCAATGTGCAAATGTAGGAGATATCTGCAAGCACGAAGCTTACTTCCAGAATTTTCAATAATTACAATACCTTTGTATACCATTTGTACAACGTCGGCCCAACGTCTTTGACGTTGGACCGTCGTTGTACAAATGCTATGCAAATGTTTTGTGTTTGTTGAGATTATACAACTTCAGCTATGAAGTTGTCTGCTACCAGACCTGATTGGGCAACATAGTATATTGTATTGCCTACCCAAGTGATTTGTTCCCATGGTCATCTCGAAGTTGTCTTTAGTGTACTGCCTCTTGACGTCCTTGCCGTTCTGCATGACGCCCGCATTGTTCACCAGCACGTGTAACTTCTTCTCAGACTCGTGGAAAGCCTCCACAAACTTGTGAACGGACTCGAGACTGCTCAGGTCCAGCTATAAGAAAACACAAAAGTGGCATACTGTTAACTCGTCGTATCATTAATAATCACGATATCAACCCTAACCCCTTAAAGCGCTGAATTATATTTGTTTGAACCATGGAAACCAAAGGTTTTTATCAATTTGAAATCATCATAACTGTATTAGTTAGCTCTTTCTAATTCATTGGAATACCTAAGTACGATCTACGGCCATTAGATATATGTTTCTCACAGTGCGGGATCGACTTTATCTTAGACGTCGCACAGACGTCAGATTCTGACGCCTGAAGTCGATCTCCGCGCAGAGAGGGTTAACTGCTGCTATTTTCTGCTTGAAATGAATCATGTACAGTTCAACTTTGGAAGTTGATCCTTAAACCGCTAAGCACGACACCGCTAAGCACGACTGAAAGTCGATTTTATTCTATATTTTTTTCATTTAAATAATTTATTAGGGCTGAAATGTGTTTTTAACTATTAAAGCGCTGAAATATGTTTGTCTAAACCATAGGAACCAAAGGTTTTTTTTTCAATTTGAAATCATAAATGTCTTGGTTACCTTTTTCTGTTTCATTAGAATACCTATGTCCATTAGATATATTTAGTTCTTACAGTGCGGGTATCGACTTTAGACGTCAGAATCTGAAGTCTACATACAGACCGTCTTAGGAGTCTAGCCTACAGACGTTAGATTCTGACGACCGAAATCCCCCGCTGTAAGTGTCCAACGGCAATATTTTTGCAATTTTTTTTGTCTCGATTGAAACAAATACGACTATTTTTTACGCAAATGAAGTTGTGGTTCGCTGTAGTGGTATTGTGTTTCTTAAATATGACATGATTTATATATAAGCAACTTCCGTATTATGAGATATTCTGATTCATTGACAAGTACATAATATTAGTTTATGTAATCAGGTAATGTACTTTATAGGTAAGTAGTACAACTTACACTTCGTGATGAAAACAGCTGTTGATATGGCAAATGTTAACAACTTCTATAAAAATGTTCATAGCATTTGCACAAACTTCACAACTTGTTTTCTCCAATACGACAAATTATAAACAAGCTGTCGCAATTCTCGACTTGTAGTGGATGAAGATGATTTGATGTGGTTTAAAAATTAAAGAAAATTGCCATGAATTGGTGAACCAGTTTCATAGAAATATTCATTCTAAAGCACTGGTTGTAGGAAAATTAAATCTGTTTTCAGGGATGCAAAGTGATGCTTTAATGCATCGTTAGGGTTTAAAGGGTTAAAACAATCATATACATGTAGGCTAATATTCAGCGGCGCTGTATGTGTAAATAACTTCTTTGGCATACCTCACAAGCCTCGGGCAATTTAGCAGCCACATAACCTAAAGCCGCAGAGACATGATCAAGATGAATTCATATCAAGTGTTTCCACCTCAACGCATACATCGCCTAACGGGACGTGTGTATTTACATTCATCAGATGCTATTATACACTGACACACAGCTGCTCTATGTACGTCAGTTACATAAGGATATTTATATTTATTTCACATAGAATCTAGTTGTATAAAACGTGGCGACAAAGTGTTTTTTTTCAATTCGAAAGCATCATAAATATCTCAGGACCTTAGCTCTTTCCGCTTCATTTGAATACCTATGTTATAATGGGTCCGGAGATCGCACTGTTGCAATGCCAGATTAAAAAGAATGATAAATTCGACAACGTTTAATAACTCCGTAATAAATCCGTAAAGTGTGCTCTATTTGCTATATCAAGTTCAGGTGTCATTTAACATGTTTAAGTCAATATCATTTTTGTCAGAGTTGTGAAAAAGTTGATATGATATGTGTCACCGAGGAATCTTGTATCACGTAGAGAAAGGGTTCATGGTAAGTAGCCCTATACATGTCGGTCTGATGTAAATGGGCGATGGATTTCAAACATTCAGAACTTTTATCTGGTCATAATCCGAATCAAGTTGGTAATAGACTGCTTGCACAGTGTGTGCGTGAACAGTTGTCTGATTAAAACAGTTCAGCGTTGCTCACTGTGTGGCGTGTTGTCATTGAAAAGTGTGTAACAGTTGTCTGATTAAAACAGTTCAGCGTTACTCACTGTGTGGTGTGTTGTTATTGAAAAGGGTGTATTCACCGAGGGTATCGTTTTAACTACAATTATGTTCATTGATATTGACAAAAAATAGCATTACAATATAATCAGGGCTTAAGCTAACGTTTAAGCGGTGGGGCTGTATATAGTTTTCATACTATTATGAAGATTAAATTCAAAATATGTTGACTGTCACGGTAAAAGTGGCACTCGACACCTTCTAGTTTCCTTGGGACAGTATACAGTATATATGGGGCATAACCGCATTGTGCTGTTGGACTAGTACACGTAGTGGATGCTAACTGTTACAAGCACTTTTCACACTAACTGACATCTTTCAAATGATGTTTCGTTTCACTCAATAAAAGCAACACAGAACGATTTTCCACTACAGTGACAACATACACCCAACAAACTGAAACGCGGAGCGCTGGCTGAATGGCCTACTAATGTCAGATACATCGGCCCGTAACCGAACAAACGCTACGTGCGAAATGTCTCATTCACAGTCCCCTAAGTTAACCCTTTAACCACCAAATTATTCAATTTGAATTTTCACTCACTTGAAGTTGTGTCTCGCTGACGCGATCCACAACTTCAAGTGAGTGAAAATTATTCAGATTTGACAAAATGGGTGTCGACTCCTTTCAAATCTTGCAGGTTGATGTCACATTTGATCTTTAACATATATAAAATGTGGTAGTTAATGTGCTAATAAAAAATAAAAACCCGAATATATGCGGCACCGGCGGTTAAAGGGTTAAGGTCTTTGAATTACACAGGCAGATGCCCTGTGAGTAAATGAGTGGGGAGCGTCCCAGCAGACACAAGACGTTGAATCAATGCTGGTTTAACGTTGGTACAACGTCAAGTCAATATTGTTTCAGCGTCTTGTGTCTGCTGGGAGCTCTGGAATGCGGACAGACACTTTCGATACCACGCTAATAATTTATCCTAGATAAGATCACTGTATTAGTGTAAGTTCTGAATATTTCGCGAGTTGTTTTGTTCGAGACGACAAATTGCATAGCGCGCGGGGGGGGGGGGAGGGGGGTAATAGTATACTACGCAAAGACTACACCAAAAGACCTTTCGCAAAAAATATTGACTTTTCGCGATTGGTAAAATCAGCGAGGTACACCTCCCGGCTAAAATAAAGAGCTTATATTACTCCAAGACTATGTCAACAAACAGAAGACATTCACCCAATATTGGTTAAATGTTGAACCAACCTTGAGTGAATGTATCAGGACTGCTTTCTGGGATGTCACCACAATCATTGTCCTCCCCCCCCCCCCCCCCCCAGGAATCTATCTCATTGGGACAACCATCACCACTTGACATACTTCATCATCTGATATCTGTGTTCCCACAGCCACACTACAGCTGGTTTGATAATTCAACAAAATTCCACGCAATTCATTTAATTCTTGACATTCCGTGAATTTCTGGGGGTTTTGATCCCAATATTCCCTCACGTTATCACAAAATGGGAGAACAGTTAGGACCTGTGTGTGGGTCCCAGTGCTGAATTGTGATTTAATTTTAACTGTGGTGACGAGGCAGCTTAAATTCTTGATAACATGTTTCAATCTGCGAGTTTATGTATTGTTACCTGGTTACTGATTTCACATTGAAATATCTAACACAGCAACATGGGACCTTTAATCACTGCTGGATTAGGGTTGGACCATCGTCTACGACAGCATTAAGCAAACAGTGATTCAATGTCCCGTCTTTTCTGGGAACATCTGATGAATCCCGATCATCTGAGACTACGTACATGTTAACAGTTCTGTCGTGCAAAGTCAAAAGCCAATATTTGCTTACTCACTTTACAAGTGAGCAGATACATGCCTTTGCAGAGTTACTGTATCTAAAAACGCCAAGACAAATTTTAATGTCTACATTTTCGGTGCTGGGAGTCGGAAAGTTTTGCTGTCACATTATATTACCCCCCAAGCAAAGCATTTTTTTACCAAGGTTTGTCTCTCCAAGCAAAAAAAATTTTTCTTGCTCCAAGTTATATTTCACCAGATATCACGGCATTACATTATCTTCTACTATTTCTTGCATATAATATTTTGCATAGGAATAATATTCACCATGTTTCAAACTGTAGATTGGGCTAGATTAGTTTTTTACAAAAATTACGAGGCTAGATTTTGTGAAAAACTTCAGAAAAAAAACTTCCACTCTAATCTCAACCCCCCGCCTCAAAATTAAATTCTTAACATTTTGTACAACCAACTGCATAGCTATGTGAACAATGGGTTATCCTACGACGGGACTAAGCAGAACTGCCGCCGTTATGCCAGCACGAGACCTTGGCACAATATTATTCTAATGTTGGGCCAACGTCACAGACAGTGGCCTATCATTAAATTAATACCTGGTAATAGCTGAAGTGTTTGGCATGTAGTAGGGGGGGGGGGTGATGATGTATAATTCTGGTCATATGACTAGCAATACACATCAACAAAACGAGACTCTGATCCAATGCTGGTTTAATGATGGGCCAACGTCTGCATAGCTGGCTGAGCGTTAGGACAACAGTGTGCCAACTCGTTGGTTGGCTGGGATAGGTGGCTTTATCATCATTTTAGCAAACGCGACAAGTTCACCGAGCAGTGTTGTTTTAATGTTGGGACAGCGTCTGCGACGCTGGGCCAGCATTCAAACAACACCGGGCCGGTGTATCGTGCTTGCTGTGATAGACCTCCCACAGGTCACAACCTCACACCCACATTGACGGTGACCTCATACACTAATGGCGACAATTATTGTTGTGCCAAGTGTAATATTAGTCGGTATCAAACGCCAACCCAGCAACGAAGATGTTGACCCAATGCTGGTTTAATGTTGGACACAGCCAAAGACCGTGAGCCAGCTTTAAATTAAAATTGATTCCATATCTTGTTTGCGCAGTCTATTCGTTGCAGCCAGAATCAACCGTTATGGAGTGAATGTATTAACTATTAAATTAGGATCATCCATAATTATAGAAAAAGACTAGTCTGATCGTATATATATATAGAGGCATGTTAGATTATTCATACACTGGGGTAGCCAGTTTGAAACGTGATATTGGCGGCCGCGGGACAAATGGGACAGACGAACGGAAGCGACAGGCGGATGAAATGAGTCGATAATTATCGTCCAAGTACCCCACCTCCAGAATTAGTAAAAATAAATTAGATGTTTCATCATGATCAGTATGATAATTTACATCGGCACATCAATATTTCACAGATTATCTTCCCCACAGCAAGGCTAGGCTTCTCGAGGTCGCAGTAAAAAAAATAGAACAAAGTCACGTGGATGAGATAAATTATTCAATTATTTCCTCGTGGTAAGCTGATCAAAAAGTATAAATTTCGAATAATAAATGATGTGTATGGCTCAGATCGAGTGAATGAATACTAGTGTTTTCTTAACGGATTTGTTGAGCTATGCCTTCCTCTTGTTAATATTGCCTATATTGAGTCATTGTGTGGCGAAGAAGGGGTAGGGGGTGAACTCGCTATCCAGCAAAATTACGACATAACAAGTTGAGCTGTTGTTGCAGTAAAGTTGAGCCACCGTCGAAGACGGTGGCCCAACATTACAATGACATCAGGCCAACGCTCTCCGATTGCTTGGTAAACATTTGAATTTGTAGGTAACCATTTGTCATTACTAGCGGTGGACTAAAAGTATAACTAAAAGGTTGCAAAAGGGCTCAAGTAACGGCTGAAATGCATTGCGAAAGGCAGCTCATCCAAGCAAGTCGAAATACTAGGTCTGTACAATGATGCATCACATTAAGGGGTCGTGTCTGCAGGTTGTGAAGTCACAGATACGTGCTTTTCATGTGGAGATGACTAAGCCACTCGTGCATGCATCATTAATTCGTTGTTCCAAAATAGATTCAATCAAACTCAAGTAACTCAACCTATATAGTTAACAGTTAGGCCCAATACAGAGCACGCCATTAGACGAGGAACATTTTTAAAGAGGACACCTCTGTAATTATAAACCAATTGCCTCAAAATACCCAAAACAAATATAATACAGGTCGTTCAACTCGCCACCTCTTGTGTACGACTATGATGTGGAACCTACAATATCATAAGAGAAGCTCCAATAAACAGTTTTCTCTGCGCGCGTTTAATAAACGATAATAATGGTGTACTTTAGTCCCATCGATTGTGACTAAGCATCGGCTCGGCATCTTACAGACAACCCTTTAACCGCCGGTGCCGCATATATTCAGGTTTTCATTTTTTATTAGCACATAAGGTACCACCTTTTAAACATGTTGAAGATAAAATGTGACATCAACCAGCAATATTTAAAAAAAGTTTACCTCCATTTTGTCAAATCTGAATAATTTTCACTCACTTGAAGTTATGGATCGCGTCAGCGAGACACAACTTCAATTGAGTGAAAATTCAGATTGAATAATTTAATAGAGAGGAGTGGTCGTCCCTAACCTGTTTCACTGTAGATCAGATGGTACTTTTTATGCCCACCTAACCTGCCAGAGATGGTTGATTAATAGGCTACATGTGGAATACATGTAATGCAAGTGCATCTGTTTATCATTACATTACAAAATGTTTTGTCAAGGTTTGAAAATTACTTTTCGTCAACCTGTGGCTCTCTGCTACACACAAGTCAATTTTAATTTAGTTTTGTAATTGTCCCAAATCCCGTTGCTGTTACATCGTTAATTTGTGAGTCGCGGCAGTAACATGAACCTTATTGTCATGTGTTGCTAATCATTTAACTGGTAAGTTATTTAACCCTTGTAGCGCTAAAATATTTTTATATACACCACAGACCAAATAGGTTTTTTTCATACTGAAAACATTATAAATGTCTTAGTCAGCTCTTTCTGTTTCTAATTCACCTATGTTATGGATCTACGACCATTATACACATTTTTACTCTTATAGTGCGGGGATCGACTTTGGATGTCAGAATCTGACGTCTACAGATGTCAGTTTGATGGCAGATATTTCTGGTATTCTGGTATTTAATGGTATTTAATGTGATTATAAAAATAGGAAAAAGGGAATAACAATCGCCATAGAGCCATCAAATTAATAATTTAACTCTTCCGTTATATTACGACTTCCCCCTGATAAAACTACCCCAGTGAAACAGACTTCTTTTTTAAGGAGGACCCCTGATGTAGCCCCTGGGCACAGTACAAGTTATAGCTATGCGCATTTGCACATCGCACAAATTAAAAATGCAAAAGAACATGGCGTCCATGTCACTTACCATTCTGGTTGGCGATTTTTAACCACGCATGTTATGAAATATCTCCATTGCAATTAATGCATGTACACATGTGGGCTTCGCAGAAATGCGAATTTGGTAAAGGAAGGTAGTTTTTGCATAAATGCGAAATTGGTAAAGGCAGAGTTAAGGGGCCGAATGCTTCATTATTGTTAACAATTAGTTTTGAATTATACAAAAACGGTTCACTCCAGTTCTGCGAAGTAAAACCGAAAGGCAGTAACTGCCTACTTGTAAAGTACGCAATTGCTCAGAGCCGGATAAAGTCAACAGCAACGTGAGTTTGAAAAGTTAAATAATTTGACAAGTTGCAAAATAATATTTTTTTTCATCAATATTTCTCGTTTGGTGGGAGTGATTTCGCATCTAGATAATGAGTTTCTGACCTTGTTCCACTGGGTCAATAGGTTTAATTATTTTGGAAGTCGTACAAAAAACTAGGTCATTTTTAAACTATTTTGTGTGGTGCACTAAGTGGCTCAGTAGAGGGGGAACCCCCAGGCAGTAAATCGCTCAGTGAAATAGTATTCCATCGTAAGAAGGGGGGCAGTCATCGGAATGAGGGTAGTGGTGCCAAGGACCTTGAAAGGTTCCCACCCACCTCATCCATCCCGGGGAGCCGCCCACCCAGATTATAGACTTGACATCGTTCCCAACTTTTTAAATACCACACTCTTATCATAACGACATCATAATCTCCTTCGTGTTAGAGGCATGTATGATGCCATTTACAAACGAAATGTCGACATCTTATTTCATGATAAAACTGATCCATGCTGTATAATTGCAATCAATAAATACCCATGATATCAATAAATATTCATGCCGTATCAACCCAACAAACACATGTAGGATCAAAGTTGGGTCACTGTCTACGACGCTCGCCCAACAATGATAGTCTACCACACTGCAGTGCGAAGAGAGCAAAAAATACACAAATAATGCAGAGACGACATCTCAGCACATACGCTACATTCAGCCAATGCTGGTTGAATGTTGGGCCAGCGTCGCAGACGGTGGGCCAACATTGAAGCAGCATTGGCTGAATGTAACGTGTTAGCTGGGATATGGACAAATCCTACTTAGCAAATCCATCCCCAGTAGACAAGGAGAAGTTCGAACCTATGTTGATTTAATGCTGGGCCAGCGCCTGCGACGATGGCCGAGCAATAAATCAACATAGGTTATAACATATCGTGTTGGTTGAGCACTCCCATAACTTTTACTTCCAACGAAACGAGCTCCAGTGAACATAAAACATTGTGCTAACCTTATCTGATGAATGGCCTTCGCGAGGAAATGATGGACCAATATTCAATAAATATTGGGATCAAATTGAACAAGCACTGGGCCACAATTAGCCGAACGTCGAGCCAATGTGTGGCGTTTGCTGGGAAAGAATCACGAGTACCGAGGGATAATTTATCAGTACTACACGTCCCAGTCAAGGGGTACGCTCCCTGAGATAAATGGCCTGACAGCAGGTGGATCAGTTTAACTGTTTGAGTGCTGAACAGAAAGAGTACTATACTGGACCGAAAATATACTACAGACACACTGCTCGAGCGGAAAATACTATTTATCAATTCGAAAAGACTACCGAACCATGGCCAAAAATAATACACGCTAGCCTGAACAATTTACGTTGGTAACGAAAATGTAATGAAATCAATGGGATTTTAGGCCACTTTGTGCACATTTAAGCTAAACTAGATCAGGAGAAACTCCTGAGGAGGGTACATGTAGATGAATGAGATGACACTGCCCTCCATGCAGACACAGGCTTCGAAAGTCGAGCCCTGGCGTTTGACGCCGAGCATGCTACCTCCCGGTCACGTCCTCACAATATTGAATCTAAATTACGAGTGAGCAAGGAGTTGTTTTTTTTAAGCTTGGAGGCCAGAGTCAGTGGTAATACTTTACTAATACTCCGTGAACGTGTTGTATAATTATATAGACAATAGAAAATCGGTGTTAGTCACAAGTGTTTTAGACGTCTTCCCCACAACAAGGCTCGATTCCGCGAGGGCGTAAGGCCTTGGCATGACGGCCTTGCGGAGTCGAGCTTTGCCGTGGGGAAGATGGTTATAGAGGATGCCACTAAAACGAAACCAAGCATGTTGCTACAGTGGAAAACTGGAAATAAATTCAGCACGACAGGGGACATTAAACAGTCACGTTAACTTGCCGAGGTCTCTGTAATTGAGAGATATGCCAACTAACACGCGATGTTGCTCAGCTAGATCAAGATGAGCACAGACTTCAGTTCCTAGCAAGCAATGACCACGACAACGTTCAACCAGCAATAAAACAGCATAGGGTCAATGTGAGGTTACTTCCCTGATTTAATGAACCAGTGATGAACCAGTGGTTGGAAAGACTGTTTGCTAGTTTAGTTTTTGTGTTTGTTTGTTTGTTTGTTTGTTTGTTTGTCTGATGACCAAGTCACATTTATTAGTAGGCCTACCCGGCAAACAAATCACATTGAATTAAAGTTGTTTTGATGTTGGCCGACGTCGTAGCATGAAACCATATGGGGCCAACGTTGTTTTCTGGTTAGTTGTCCACCAAGAAAAAAATATAACTATAAACGACCATGGAATAGAAATTCCCATGTGAAGTGTCGAATTTATGGGATTTAATCGTTCATTCTTTAGGCTTTGCTAATTAGAAAAACAGGTTAATGAAAATCTATTCAGCATTTGCATCTGATCTGGCACCGATGTTGATAGTGTCATAAATACCAGAGCGGGCTTAAAAAATGATGACATATTTGTATGCCATTGCCATTTAGAACGCTATATATGCCATAGTTGCTATCACGTTTGGCCAACGTCTTCGATGCCATGACAACCTCGAGCCAAATCCTGTACAACAAATTAGATCCGCATCAATCTAGGAGCAGTAACCTACAGCTCAGCCGTTGGCATGGCAACATTACTCTACACATTATACTTTTTATAACGCTTTCGGTAGTGTGGTGCGGGGTATCTTAACTGACCTACTTTGCGAGACACTGATACAAAATTGTTTTGATTTGGGGCCGGCGTCCCAAACACCGAACCGACGTAAGAAAAAAACAGCGGATCGGATTCTAGCGCTGGCCCAGCGGCAAACGGGAACTGATCCTATGTATTCATTTCGTCTGACAAGGCCAGATGGGTTACAGTTTTAGCGATTACATCTGCATAGCATCAACTTCCTATTCCAAGGTTAAACAAAGAATGCAGGGGGTAGCAATGTAGATAAAAACTGAGATGGAACGTGTGCCTCGAAATGTGTGCCAAATCTACACGTAGCCCAGCATGTCATGACTGATCACAGCAGTCAGAGGCAGTGTGATGTCCCAGCAAGGGCAAGCTGGATTAATGTTGGCCCAGCGTCGTAGACGCTGTGCCAACATTAATCTAGCTTGCCACCTAAGTTGGGTTTTTGTGGCATATCTGAGTGAACGATCAACTTATAATAAAGACATGGGGCGGCGGCTCCTCGTCGCATGTTTCAAATTATTTCAGCTTTGCATGATCCTCCAAGTTCCCGCTAGTTCCGTATAAAAATACACTGACATTTTGCAGACTTTTTCCCGCTATAAATACGATTTAAAGCCAGATTTAAATCTGCTTTTATGTGCATTTCCAGACGGTGAAAATTTAAACTGCTCTACGTTGAGAATATCCAGCAGACAAGACGTTGAATCAACGTTGGTTACCGTTGGTATACCGTTTACGACGCCGGGCTAAGGTTATCCCGACATTGATTCGACGTCTTGTGTCTGCTGGGTAGTAAGTGACAAAAACATAGACATTCATATATAACTATAGTAAGCTGGTTTATTTTGTAACTTGTTTTTGATTTCCATGATTCATTCCGTTCGTATCCATCTCTTCCACCATGCTAGTTCCACTAACCCATAAACATGATAAATGAATGTCAGCGTACATGGCTTATGTCACTCAACACAACACTTACTTTGTAGTCTCACACAAATACTACAATGTGATGTACGAGCACCGTAAAAACAGCGTCTCCTCATATTTTTGCAGCGGCTTGAGGAGTGAATGTGTGTTTTACATCATCGTCTTCCATAGCTCACAATTTCTCTGTTTCCCAGATAATGCAATAGGTAGATCATCTTACATTGCTACTGTCGTAACGACGTGCGACTTTTGAAAGGTTTTTATTGCTAACCGAACAAACAAGAGGCATTGATGCGACGTTGATTTATTGTTCATCGTATCATACGTCTACGACGCTGGCCAAAAATTGAAAAAATATTGGGCCAACAATCAAGCTAGTGAAACTTAAAATAAGAAAATTTCGCGAGTAGTTGGTTAGCCCTTAACCTGTAAAGTTGATTTATTTAAATTTTCACAACTTGGAAGTTGTGTCTGGCTACCGCGACCCACAACTTCAAAATTACAAATTTGTTTAAATTGAGCACAACTATTGGCAAATCTTGATGTTTAGACACACATTTCATAATTGCAAATAACAGTGTTAAAACGACAAAACTCGTGATCAGCAGGATAAGGATTAACTATGAATCAATACAAGGACAGAGACTGTGTTAATTGAAGCAACAACTCGTATAGCTGTGGAAGTTGCAGAAAAAGCTGTACCAGATCAGATGAATTCTGGCAGAGCGTTGAGTGAAGTATTGGCCAACGAGCCACAGCTGCTGCCAACAAGAAAAACCAGCGTATGGACGGACAGTTTTACTAGTTTCTGGTGTGCATGGCAACAAGAGTGATCAATGACTGTGGGAGATGAGTCACCCGCCTGCATGATGATCTATACTGTCATCACTGATACCCTTCCTACCAGCAGCAGCAGCAGCAGCAGCAGCAACAGCAGCAGAAGCAGCAGCATCAGCAATAGCAATAGAATATAGCAACAGGTCAACCAGCAATGGCACTCTGAACCATTCAAATAATGTGATATTGCTTGTATTAAAGTTGTACGGAATTATTGATTTCAGATGAATATTGTCGAGGTAGGTAAGTAAGTAAAATATCTTTTTACGTCATTTTTCGGACAGTATGGCCATTTAGACTTATACAATGTCCCCATACTTCAAACAAAACGCGTTTAATTGCCGAAAATTGAGCATATATTGAGAATGAATAAGTTATATAATAATCCAACATTAATCATTTGACCTGCCCCTTACCATCCACGTCATATCATCAGGATTCTTCTTGAAATTTACAGGACGAATCTGATTGACAATTTGTAAAGGGGTAGATACGTCCCTCTGATGATTTATGCCACACACCAGCAAACACGATACATTGACTCAACGCTGGGTTAATGTTGGGCCGACGTTGGAGACGGCGGGCCAATAGTAACCCAGCATTGTGGCAATGTATCGTGTTTGCTGGGACACTCTGTGGCAACATACACATCATTGTATCCACGAATGTTCTAGAAGTACGGTCCCCAGAAAGCTCCTGCTGCAGCACAGAAGCAACAAGCAGTGGAGGACAGCAACAGCAGTATATAACACATGGGCAGCAGCAGCAGCCACAATCATCTCAACGACGACAATATTACGTCACAATCATGTATAGCACTGTTCTATAAAGTCGAAAACAGTAACCGTCTTTTGACTTTCCACGACGGAGCACTGGCAGGAAAACAGCTAAAGCAACGACATCGGCTGACAGCCAAAGGAAAAGCGACACCATCGGCCGACAGCAGCCAATGAAGTCTCATATATTTTTACAGCAGAGCACCAGCCGATCATAGCAACAGCAGAAAAAGCGACATCGGCTGGCAACGGCAAAAGTAGAAGCAACGACATCAGCCGACAACCGTCAGAGAAAACCGCAAAATTGCAGTGAAGTAAAACAATAATTCTGCCGTGCAAAGTGAACAGTGCTCAGTAACTGCTCACTTAAAAGGAATTAGTGCTCACTTAAAAGGGAGTAGTTACTGCTGTTTGCTTTTGCGAAGACAAACAGCAGTAACTGCTCACTTTTACTTTTCAAGTGAGCAGTTACTGCTGTTTGTCTTTGCAACAGCTAAAGATGCAGACGGACAGCACCGACATGACTACCATTCACACTACCCCAGACACATCGCATATTTATATCCATATCCGATGATCGCATGAGTGACACAACTAACACCGCCTTTGTCCATGTGTGTTTAGCAAACGCTTTTTGTGCCGGCACAATGGGTATGGGTTTCAACAGTCCCACCGCGAGAATGTTTGATCTGAATAATAAACCAGAATGCAATGGACACATTACCGGTTTCTCTGAATAGACCTAATCTATGCTCTTATAAAACGACGATTTTGTCTGGTAGAAGTGGCAGAAAATGATTAGGAGCGCCCACACAGGCAGGACAGTCCGCCTTTTGCCAATGTTAAGACACTTAATCTCGAGGACAAGTCAAACAAGTGAAGTGATAATTATCAACGGTGTAATAGTAATAAACAGCATTGAAAGCTCAATTTTCAGATCGATTATTTTTCGCATAAAAATGTTGAATATTACAACAAGCTATCAACTCTACGCTGACCAGCAAAGATAGAGATATAAGAGACTAACTATGAAGTTGTGAAGTGCAAAACAGTTTCAAATTATACTGAAACACTTTTTATGAGATAAGTCGCAATGGATTCTAATATCACTTCACTATCTAAATCTGAAAGGGGTGGAATCCAGCCCGTTGAATATGAAACGATAATGATCATGATCATCAATCTCAAAATTTACGATATTATGGCACCATAATACATTTGAAAAATTTATCATGCAGTATGTCAATAGATTATTAATGAAATTTGTTTACTTTAGACCTGAAGGTGGACGAAACCGACAAGTGATGCTACCCATGTTGTTAATGTACACATGCCACAGAATTCATTATGGACGTAATGACAGCAGCAAACAGGATGTTTCCACAATAACATCCAGACCTGTCATCACCACAGTTATTATAGTACGCCAGTGCTGTATATACAATACATCAGTCATACTCAAATGACCTACATTATTTATTAAACCTATATCATAGTATTGACAAAATCCATGGCAAGATGATTCTGATGAAATCCACAAAGGATTTACAAAATATTTCATATGATGTTTACCTAGTATCACTAGTAGTAGGCCCCTAGTAGGCGACAGCAAAGCCAGCAAGCACGGATCGTTTGCTAATGTTGATTTAATGTTGGAACAGCGTCGGCGACGGTGGCCCGACATTAAAACAACATTGGGAAAACTATCCGTATTTGTTGTGTATAGTAGTATTAGTAGTGGTACGTACATTGTAGTATAAGTGGCAGTAGTATCACTGCGGAGAAAATTGAATTGACGAAGGATGGTAAAGAGGATGGAATACTGCTCTGCAAAGCCAAAAGGCAGTATCTGCTTGATTGTAAAGTAATCAGATACTGCCTTTTGCCTTTGCACATTACAGGCCGTTACATTACAAGGTCAGTGCAAGTTATTGGTCAGTGGAAGCATCCAGAAACATAATTAATCTTGTCAGTAGATGGAATGCCACCAGTGGGGGGGGGGGGGGTGTGTCATCATGTCCGTGCAGCTGCACCTCAATACTGGGATCAACGTCTTATCATTGAAGCAGAAAAAGTGAGATGTTCTCAAGCTATCACTAAAATATGGCGAGGTCAACTCAATATTGTGCCTGGCCATCGACTTCCAAAAACCTGAAAACGTCCAGTTTAAGAAGCAAATTATTATATTTAAGCCACTAGTACAAATGTAGTTGATTTTTGCTTAATTTGGGGCATATTCTTCACCTTTTGCGACATGCATTATTAAATTAATGTGATTAAACGAAATCTTGACAGTAGTGTTCTCTTGCAGTTTACTCAAATGTGCAAAATTTATTGTCAAACATTTCCCTTTTAGCAGAACTGTCGTCTATCGCAACACAAAAAAATATGTTCATAATATTGTATATGAAAACAATTATGACAATGGTATTAGGTACTGCAATTACTGGCCAAGAAAGTGTGTGCATATGCACTTGCAGGCTGACCACAGATACAGGGGTGGGCTGACCACAGATATGCCTACATGGACTGGCTGACCAGTGATACAGAGGGGTAGACTGGCATAGTTAGTGGCGAGCCTAACGGCCATTTACCCGGACGCAGGCACTGAAGATGACTTCCAGATGCACCGGCCACAAGTGTATGTAGGTTTATATCAAGTGCAAACAAGAGGATGCCAAGCTAATGTCCCCACCACACTCGGAAACGCTGGGCCAGCACTGGTTCAATCGTGGACCAACGTCGCAGACGTTGGCCCACGATTGAACCAGTGCTGGACCACATTACTTCCAGATGGGTGGCAGCAGAAAAATTCCTCACATTTTTGTCACCTCGCATCTGGAGCTAGATAGCTCAGCTTACAAAACACGCTGGTCAAGCATTTTATCACTATCGGGCCGTGGTCTGCAGCATCAAGCAGCCATTGTACCAACGTTAAGGCGACGTCTGGTGTTGCAGCTAGGGAATACATGTGGTTTACCAGCTATTGCTGATAATGAGCTTGTCCACTCATGTAAATTATATGTGTGCTGCAAATTGAAAACTGTACTAACAAACCAGAAATATTTGTGCGTGTGCCAAAAATACGCTATCGGCAATAAAGAATAATTTAGCACTGCCATTACAAGGCATTTATAATCTATCTAGTAAAGTGGTATTAAACTACCGATACATTTAATTGCAAATTTTAATAAAGTATCTAATGTAGGCTAACATAATCTAATGCTCGCTTACGGGCGTCATAAATATCATACAATCATACTAATCAGCTAATAACTAATAACGATATTTAAATTTTAAAAATTCTGTGCGAATGAAGGTTATTCACCAAAGCGGCTTAGATTTTTTATCTATGTAAACAGTCACATGTTTGTTGAAGTTCTTCCAGAACAAAGTGCTAGTAATGCTTGTTGATTGATAATCCAATTAAAGTTATTAGCTCACCATCACTCATTCCATCAAACGTGGTGGGAAAAATGTCGCACTTGGCAGCACAAACATGAGCAATAACGCATGTCATGGAGGATTCGGAAATGATTAACTGCTTTTATTTAATTGTGTTCTTAAATTGCAGGGTATATAAAGCAACCGTATTTTTACAAAAAAATAATAAAGACTCTTCACCTAAAAAAAATCTGCTCACTATAAAAAAATACGTAAATTTACATTTACTGAAAAACAGATACGATATGAATATCATGATTGATGGATACTTTAAACATATTTTTTTCGACATTATTTTGTTCACTTGCTGCTAACAGTTTGATTTCTTATGGTTATTTTGACAGTGTGTATTCATAATTATTATAAATTAAGGAACATTATGTTGTTTGAACAGAAAAAAGGTCCTAGATCACGTTATTTTGTGAGTCCTACTCTTGCCCATGTCTTATTCCTCATGCCTGAAACCATGTTAGACCGGTTACAACAACTGTAAATCAAGACATATCTTCCCCATCAGTATGTTTTGACTGAGGCTGTAACTTTTCTCAAGAGTCACAACGGAGTAGTTGACTCTTTCAGTGTGGAAATCGATTTTAGACGTCAGATTCTGATTAAAGTCGATCCACACATTGAAAGAATAAACTATTTATAATGGCCAGAAGGAGCTCACCAAGACATTTATGATGATTCCAAATATAAAAAAACATTACTTTCTCGATTTATATAAAAGTACCTCAGCGCTTCAATGGTTAACGGCCTGGGTCCGCAGCATCTGCCACAAAGCATTACCACCGACAGAAGCAACAGAAACTGTCCATTGAATGTGGCAGCCGCACATATGGGACTGGTTAGCTAAATAAGCCGGCGTGTGCTGCCGGACCGTGAACAGGGGCGGCTCACCGTCAGATCCTGATACAGATAAGCGTTGTTTGCATTCGGATAGCTACATCCAATTCCGAAACATGGAGCTCAGTGCCATTCATCCCCTTTATTATCTCAACAAAGCGTCGGCACACCGTTGGAGCGACGTCAACGACGTCGCTCCACCGATATCCCGACGATTTTAAAGTATCTAGGATGGGTCACAGTTTCAGCTCATGATACAAAACACTATAATCTCTCTGCAATAACACCATAAGTCACAATTTGACACTTGGGCATCATGCTCTACTTGTTGTCCTGTTTAGTCTTCCAGTTTATCTGTGAATTCCACGTGTGATTTACATGCTAACATCACGGGGGCATCGGCACTGCATGCGCGCAGAAACAACGTATGCTTTTCCATCTCACTCATCAAACTCATATTCCCAGCAAGCACAAGACGTCGAGCCTACACTGGCTCAAATATTGGGCCAGCGTCGCAGACGTTAGACCAACATCGAACAGAGTTAGCTCAGTGTCATGTGACTGCTGGGTTATGACCTTGCCCAGTCTGGACTGATTAGCTGATAGTTGCATATCGTGGTTTGTCCGTTCCCATTGTTAGAATAAATCAAGAAAATTAATTCCATCCATTGGGAAGAAAATTGCAGATATATGCCTATCAGATACTCAGTTAAGGAGAGTGTTCCAAATTCAATGTGCATCGAAGCAGCTCAAAATTCAGAAGGTATACATTACTAAGACAAAAAAGCACTGTAATAACAGAAAGGAGATATATCATGTTTCATACAAACAAAAACTGATGGAATTCGAGGTTTTTCAAGGTTTTCAAGGACAAATATCACCATTTTCAAGGCCCTATACGGACATGAAGTAGGGAGTCATGACAAAAACTTTAACAGTGTTTAGTCAAAAATTATTTTCCCACACGATTTTCACCTTCATTCTGCCTTGCGAGCAAAATAGTTATAATAACAGAATATTTTTCATCAATTTTTTAAGATTTTGACAAAAATGAGCCACAATATTAATATATATAATGAATGAACAGCTCAAACCCAAAAATCACTTTTGTTTTCAAGGCTTTTCAAACTATTTCTTTCAAATTCAAGGCTTTTCAAGGCCTTAAAAACTGTTTTTTTAATTCAAGGTTATTCAAGGATTTTCAAGGCCTGTGCGAACCTTGTATATATACACATTCCCAGCACCAAACAGTTATCGCCACATGTTATCCCATTGAAGCAAAAAGATGGATCAAAGACTGGTGTACATTCGGAGTGTTTTCAGCAATTTACAAATTACTTGCGTTTGATAAGTTTTGCCATTCTTAGGACTGTCTCGGGTGTTGAATTCTAACAATTAAGACATCAGACTAGATCTATTGACATGTTTAAAATAAATGGAAGAATCAGAGTTCAACCCCAACATGCACTTGTCCAAAACAAAGGTGGATTTCTACATCTGAGTATCTATATGAATGGAATCCTGTAAAGATTGTTACTAGTACTAGTTATAATTGTCAGTGAGTCAGATTAGATTAATGTAAAACATTAATAAAAACATTACTCAATTGTTCCATATAACCAATTAGAGTAAAGGAAAGCAAAGGAAACTGAAGAATAATTTGGGTAATCGCCCAAGATAGCAAAATAAGTAAAAATCATGATAGGCCCACGTGTATGTTAAATACTACCATGCATCAAGTTAGTGGGCCTACGTCTAAGATTCCGCTTGCAGTCCCTCCAGGTCCTACAATGTTCATTGTATCAATTACTTTAAATCGTAACCGATAGCTGTCGTGTCCAATTTGTACTTATACCAATATACACTGGTGAATAGTGAGATGGAGAAGGAAGAAGATAGGCCCAATCCAGCAAGACTTTCACCCGATGTTGATGTATGTTGAGACAGTGTCGTAGACAATGGGCCAGCATCAAATCCACATTGGATCAATGTCTTGTGTTTGCTGAATCAGCTCCTGTACGAGAATTACAAAAATGGTGTTTTGACTGAGAACATTACAGAGAACGTGGTTTACTCAAATACAATATGTTGTATTATTACAAGAAACATAATATCCATGAAGACAAAAATGATTATCTTTATGTTTTATAAAGTACAATTATTTAGATGTTGTAATTTTATCAATGCTTCTTATTATCAAAAATACACAAGTCTTTTTATATATCCTAATCGCTGTGCTATGTTTCAGAAAAGAGTTAAAATTAGATCGTAATAATTCTAAATACAGAAGGTTCTGATATATTTATATGGGTTTCTTTCAGGTTCGTCATTAGGCATTTTATGCAAAAAAGTGTTATTTGATTTATGGTGGAGTAGCGAAATGACCTCATACAAGCGAAACTTTTCCCATTATTATATATCCTGTGCAGCGATAAATATTGACGAATCTGTTTCATAAATTATGTACGGTTTTAATTCAGATGCGCAACAACGTTCAGGAGCAACTAGTGTTAAAACTGTTTCAGGTGAACGATTATGTGAGTCTCAAATGTTCCAATATTTGCACCATTTATCTGTCAATAAGATGATTGCTATTCACTTCATATCGGCGTATAATCATACCGGCGCCCCGGGACAAGATTAAGTGCGGCTGCCTTAATTAACTCACATGATCTGCTTACATGGCAAAACCATAAATAATTATCAATCTGGATTTTTTCAAAACCTTAAAAAATGCTGAGCTTGGTGTTTTTATATTCATGCAGGAGAAAAGGCTCTGCCCAATTCCAGTGCCTCAGATGGCTAGAGGCCCAGTGTATTATAAATACTTAATTATGTGTCAATAGTCATACCCTGGATCTCTGAGATAAATATTACAGTGCTCAGCAGTTTTATGAGCAGATTGACAAATGCGAAAGCTACATCTTTGTTCAATTTTTCACTATTTTTCTGTGTGCTGTGTTTTGACCAAGGCAGGGTATAATAGTCTGGCGCTGTGGGTACATTTTTTATAAAAGGTGATCCTTTCCAATGTCTCCCCAGGATTGTACCCAATATTGGTACCAATATTGGGTACGACCTTTGAAGGCGATGACAATCTTCACGTTCCACAACGACAGTAGAGACGAGTTCGTGCGGATCTACATACCCGCCTGGCAACGGAGCATCTGCCGTCCTTGAACTAATCTGATACAATTGTAATCCAGAATAGCACCAGGCTGTGCTGCATGACAAATCCACATGCTGGTGCTGGTTACTAATAAAGACCAAGCCTGCTGGACACTCGTCGGCTCATATTGACCAGACGTTGGGACAGCGGGAGCCCGCCATTAGCAGGCATGTCATGTGTGCAGGGCAAAGGGGACACGCGATGACGAACCAATCGATACGGTGACCTTCAACAGGGGGTCGTTGACAAATGTCCTGTCGCGGAATCGTCGCGGGAGTTTTAAGGTGTGACGATGAGCCGCCGCTATGTTGCTCAGCTATGACTCATGCGTTCCCTTCTCAACAGAGCAGGGTGATGTAAACGACACAAGATGGAAGAATAAACGATATTAACCATCTAGTTGCCTGTGCCCGCTTATAGCCTATCACTCTTGTTTCAAAGAGTCCTACTCAACTATTTATAAGACAAGATGGTTTTCAAGGGCGAATAATGTGATAACAATTCCTTTGGTACATTTAGATCAATTTAGGGGAATTTTTGAAGAAAAATTACTGCCTTTTTTCTGACTTTGTCTAATAAAGATAAAAGCAAGGTGTTTTTCCTGACCATTCAGGATTTCTTTAAAAAAAAACTGACTTAACTTAAGCTAAAAAAAATTTGCAATGAAGCTTTATAATGCTTTATAAGTTCAACATTTATATGATTATAATGACATAATGACATATTGATGCAAAGTGACATTCAGAACTGGGATAGAACTGAAATTGTTCAACTGCGGCCATGGATGATAATCCGTAAGGCGTTACTAGGCTACTTATGCAAGATGAATTGCTACTCATGCAAGATAAATAATCATTGCTATGTTCCTACTTTTAGTCAAAATGGGTGTAAATTTATATATAGTTATTCTCTCTAAGTTAGAACATCCGGTAAATGTACAAGTGGTTATTTAATAACTTTTGCTTTGAATTTGGAGTCCAATTTGTTCCTGTGCAGCAGCTAATGAATGTAGCAGAGTAACAGGTGCAGAGTAACAGATGTGTCTGATCAAGGACTCCACATGGTTAAGTCCACGGTTGATTGAGAGTGGTCAGCCTGTATTTGAATGGCGTGGATGACCCTCTCTCCATCCAATGTCACACACATGTCACACTGAATGTCCACATCAAGTACAATACGTGTAAACAGTCCGGTCAGAGGTGAAGTCCCAGGTCCGGATCAATGGCGGGACAGCGTCGAAGAGCTCAGCAGGGGCGTGGGTCAGCAACGTGTGGGGGTCCCAAGGAACAACGCGAATCCAGGTCCCTACAAAATCCTTCAGAGAGAAGACGGATGAGGACTTGCACACCCCAGCCTGCAGTGCACACACGTCTCCATTTTTATCCTCTGCTGCGTGGTACTGCGCCGTTCAAACCCCGTTACCTGACCGCTGTAAATGAGATTTGGCAGGCCGGGAGTGGCCGGGTACGTGGGGAGAATTGCGGACCGCCAGGACGCCATTAATGAGGGATCGCTGCCGGCAAATCCCCCGACACCACTCCACATCCAGAGTGATTTATCCCGCTCTCCGCGGAGCCTGCGGGCATTGCCCTGCCATTGCTCTGGCAGCGGCGCGTCAAGTACCTGTCATATAGTGACGTGCATGCACAAGAAAGAGAAAAGTTGCCGCGGGAGTGGCGTATCAGAATTAACGTGGTAGATATGTACAGCAACCACAACACTAAACACTCTAAACAATATAGATTCTTTATTTAAAACGAACTCTCCCATACTATCACCATGCAGCCCCAGGGAAACTCTGCAAGGTAATAGTACTCAAGGGTTTCTTCTAAAGAACCTATGTTGTTCAGAGTGTAATACTACTTTGAAATGAAAAACAATTGGGCGCAAATGTCACCAGAAATGCATGATATTGTTTCATGCATGTCTATTAACACATTGCAACACGATGTGCCTTGCCTCGCCTCGACTATTCCCCATAAAGAACGGTTCTCTCCCATTTTTACTTCCAAGCCCACTCATTTATTAACAGATGAGGTACATTAAAACTTAGCCCCGATTGTTTTCTCTGCATTTTTTCTGATGTACATCTGATGATTGCACCTTTAACGATATGTTGTTAGTCTGTAGGAACATTATATTATTCTTTAAATTAAAATAAAGGACCAGATTGGCACTTCAGCTTGTAAACAAGCTATTGAATGGCCAGAATTATACAACAGCCTGGCACCAACCTAGCCCATATATAGCTTGAAAGAATAGGTGGCATGTTGACGAGAGGCAACATGGATCCAGATACGCCATATCAGACACATTATATTGCTACATTTTATTCAAGTACCAGCCAGACTAGCCATGCAGGGATGCATAATACAAAACCCATTTCCCTTACAATACAACACAAGTAATAATTTAGCAATCAAGAGTCATCGAGCCAATGTTACATTGAAGTTGGCCGACCGTTTACGACGGTGGACCTCTAATAACTCTCACAGCGCGGGGATCGACTTTAGACGTCAGATTCTGACGTCGATCCCCGCACTGTAAGAGTGAAATATGTATGACGGCTATAGAAGATACTATGTATTCAAATAAAGCGGAAAGACATAACTAAGACATTTATGATGATAACAAATGGAAAAAATCCTTTGATCTCCATGGTTTGCACAACCATATTTCAGCACCATAAAAATAGGGTTAATGTTGAATTGTATCTGTTCCCCAGAAAAATTGTTGTACTGACCTGCATAAAAGTGGCCAGGGCGTTGGGGTTCTGTCTCTTGATCTTCTCGATGGCTCTGTTGGCCTTCTCCTCGTTCCTGCAGGCCAGCACCACATCATTTCCACCTTCACACAGGTACCGCGACACCTCGTATCCCAGTCCACCGTTAGCTCCCGTCACAATGATCACGCGTCCTGTCATGATGAGGTATGGTAGATAGTCCTAGTGATTCTGTAACACATAAAGAGGAGAGACATGTAGACATGAATACCTTAACATAGTGATAAGTTATACACTACAAAATATGGACAATTTTTCGATCTTAGTCGAAAATTAAGTGTTGTGGAGTCAATCGGCGAAAACTGTTTATTATACCTTATATTCACCTTTTATGTCTTTTGCCTGTAAAACACTAACAATTTTCGCTGACATTGGATTAAGTCAGGAACAAAGATGCATCATCTGAGCCAAAGGACCATAACCTGATAACTACATGAGCTATACAGTTTGTCTCGAGTAAACAATATTAATAATCGGTGTAATCATGACGATGTTCGTAACCAGATACACCCCTGGATGCAACTGATCCCGTATTATCACCCATAGGCCATATCCCTAAATCCCTTCTAAGTAACGAATCTCTCGGAAATAATAAAAAGTGGTACTAAAGTGTCATTTTAAATGACTGTATAAGCTTCCATGCAACACGAGATGTTACAACTTCGAAATTAAAGACAATAGACAATATTAGTTTATTCATAGTATTTGTTAGACATGTAGAAATAAAGCCAGGTGGGCTTAATGACAATATTATACAGTGTTATTATATACATGCATTGATCATGATGGATTTTAGAACAATACTGATATAAGCAATAGATAATACAGATTCCTGTATAGCCTATATATGTAAGTTTTTCAATTCTAGTATGTTCTGACTATTCATTAATTTATCAAATGTAAAAGCTGATGACCGAATCGTATGAAGCGTTTTAATTAGCTGGTTCCAAAAAGTTTTAAAATTAGAACAATTTATAATAAAACGAAACTCTCCTCCCAGTTCATTCTGACGCCAGTTACACTTTCTTTGTTCTCTGACATCGTATTTCAACTGGAAGGTTGTGGTTTCTGCAACGGAATCTCGCAAGTAATCGTCTGTTATTTGTAGGTTAATGTTGGCAGATAGTGTCCAATTTTTAAGTTTGATTTAAACGTTCTATATTTCAAGCATTTGCTACTTTGATTGATATCTGCTGCCCATTTTTGTCTAAACTGGTCGAATTTATATAATCTTTGTTTAATTTGTTGCTTAAGGCATTCCTTCCGACAAGGGATGACAGATAAAGGGAGCGTATCTGGCATATAACTTCAACTTTTACAGCAAGATGGCTAAAGTGGTAGTCAGCAATATGTCTGCATATTCTCATATCAAGTGTATATACACTGCCCTGCGAAGCCAAAAGGCGGTAAATGCTTACTAAGCATTTTGCTTTTGCAGAGTATTACAGGTGTACAATCACATTCCATTGGCAGAGGTCATACGCACAGGTTCTCATCACGTATGATTATAATTCTCGAGAGCTACTTGCAACAAAGTTGTTCCTGAGATCATGGAAATGTGGTTATCAATGAATGTGGGCTGTTAGCAGAACCCGGCATAAACTTCACGATAAGGTGAGGATAATCTTATCAATGAATGGGTCTAGTATGGCCCCAAACTCCTCATCAACGCCTTCTGGTTATCTAATGACTGCAAAAGAACACTGGCTCGACAGATTCAGACCCGTTGCAGAGACCCAGGAGAAAACACCAATGCCAGAATGCAGTGCACATATTGGACTGACATGGAACACATGGTAGGTTTACCTGTTCTGATCTAGAAAGCTTATACCCGGCAAATACAAAACGCCATGGTCAATGTTGGATAAATGTTGGGCCAGACGATGGTACAATATCAAATAAACATTTGTATAACACACGTTTTATATAAAATGACAAGTGTTGTTTTTATCAAAGTCTAGTTCTCCGATAGACATCATTAACAAGCATAATACGACGTGGGATTTCAAGATGCGAGTTGAAAACAAATGTGTTGTAGTAGTAGTAGTATATCCATTCCAAGGACACATGGTTATATAGAACGCTCTTGGTATATCGTTGCTTTACGTCACTTTTCGGCACAAATGGTCCTTTAAGTGACATTGTAATACGATAAAAACGTTGTAGTGAATTGATGAGAAAATGTGTTGAATTGGATTGGTATTACCAGACACATTGTGGGATAAAGACATCAGACACCCATCACTTAAAGAAGGCGATGTTTTGTAGGAAAGTAACCGCAAACTGATATTCACAACAATAGAATGAATCTATACCAGGCAAAGCGGGTACAGCTACATCTGTCAAGTTACTGTTAATTCCCGCAGCACATTCTGGAAGGAGACTGATCTAAATTCCACCAGGATGTATCACACCCTACGCATCGCACACGGAGAAACATGAATGCACAAGCCGCCCCTCCACGCGAATATCTCGTACTCTGTCATGTTAAATTGAACAGCCTGACAGCTTCGCTGAATAACTGGACACGTCCTGAATCCGCCCAGCTTCCACAGGTCCTCAACTCCGGTTGAATATTGGGCCAGCGTCTGCGTCGGATTAAATTCAAGGGCTCCATTGGGAAGGATCTGTCCCAGACTGGCACTGTCACTGTGGTGCAGCCTGGTCCTCCAGCCATCCGTCATGCGATCTATGGGATCGATGGCGCGGATTAGGCAACAGCCACATGGATCACAGTGCAGCCTAGCCCCATAACTACCAGAACCCCGCCCCGGTGTCAACCACTGCCTCACAAATGGTGGAGAACATGGTGTGATAGGAAGCAACATGCCGTAAAACACTATGTGGAGGATTATCTCCAACTAGCGAATCACATAGGGTCACTTTCCAAATGGGCAGTCTCTAGAGTAATCCATTATTATTGAGGAATATTATTGAGGTTTATATACCATAAACCATTATAGTAATATTTTCGAGTCATTAATGCAGCGGCAGTATACTAGCATCTGATATTGTCCCTGTATGGATAATCACACGAAAGAGCTTTGTGAAGTCAGACCCACCGTATCGTATTCAAGGAGCGCTTATATAGGCCTAAGTATGATTTGGAGTTTTGAGACAAACACAAAATTTGGATTATTCCATGGATATATATGTGGTACAATAACATAAATGAGAATACTGGACCCTTTAACCACCAAATCATTTAATTGGAATTTTAACCTACTTGAAGTTGTGTCTCGCTAACACGATCCACAACTTCAAGTGAGTGAAAATTATTCAGATTTGACAAAATAGGGTCAGCGAGTTTATGCAATATTGTTGTTTAATGTCACGTTCCATCCTTAAGTTAAGAATAACATGTTTCTTGTGCTGATAAAAAAATTAAAAATGAATATAATCGGGATCGGTGGTTGCAGGGTTAAATTTAACCTGATTACAGCTGTGAGAGGACTACATGCTCTCGTCGGCTACATATGACGCGTGTGGTAATAATAGTAATTGGTCAGGTCATTTTGAAGCTAGTCACCCCCGGGAGGGGGGGAGGGGAGTAAGTGTGAGCTATGGTTTATGGTCGGTTACATCCATGTGATTCACTGCGCCATATGCTCCAATAAAGCGTGTGATTGCAGTTCTGCTCTGCAAGGCCAGAAGGCAGTAACTGCTCACTTGAAACGTGAGCAGGTATTGTCTTTTGATTTTTCAAGACAAGAGCATACCAAGCCTGACTGTTAATAGTCAACAGTTAATATAAATGTCCCCAATGAAAATGAGGCATTGCCACATTCTGATCACACCAATGACGGGACAACATCTGCTTCGTCGGTGCAACATTGAAACAACAATGAGCTTTGTTTTATGTGTGTAAATGAACACATTGTTGCGATAGATAATATTTAAACACAGTTCCATTTCCTTCAATATTTGCATAAATTTACACGTGTTCATCAATAATGCTGTTCTGCCGATCAAAGTCAAGATGCAATAACTTAGGCTTTACGGAGCACTGTACTGCCATGCAAAGCCAAAAAGCAGTAGCTGCTACTAGAAGTAGCAGATACTGCCTTTTGGGCTTTGCAGAGCAGTATGATAGCGCCAGTATTCTATGCATCATTGAATTAATTTTTGTAGCGAAAAAAACCCACACAAATTATAATTTCGGTGTTTACCGCACTAGCATTGAGAGCTTATTGGAATAACTAGCTTTTGGTGATGAGGGCATGCTCGATTACGCCCTAATGGAGTCTCGCCATCACCCAGCCGCCCTGCTGGGTCAGACCACGGCCTTGGATCTCCACAATTACTTCACACAGAAAACACGAGACGTTCACCCAATGATGAATAAACGTTGGCTCAGTGTCGTACACGATGGGCCAGCGTTGATTCAACATTGGGAAAATGTCTCGTGCTTGCTGCGTCAGCGATACTAAACGTATTCAATCGCGCAGAATGAATAAGAAAACTAAATAATACAGGCGGACGGATTTTAGTATAATACCTCTAGCCCTTCTTGGTTGCCAAATGGTGGAGGACATCGATAAATATAAAACTCGTGTGTGCACCAGTGACGACCTGAATGTGAACGCCTCCTATTAAGCATCATAGAATGGTGTGCAATGTAACGTACAAGTCGTATCAATGGCAGAAGAGGAAACAAAAGACAGGTCGCTACGATTACATGGAGGTATACCTTATATGAAACATAGTGCACCAACTTGCATGGCTATAAAATGACGAGAAGCAAGCCACGAAAACCGTGACCAATTCAGCATAGAGCCGACATCACCAGCCTCATAACCTTAAGTTTGCCAAAAAATCAAGTAGCTAAACTAAGCAAAGACTTTTCCAAACAATCGACAATGCTGCTCGATGGAACCATAGTAATATTTTAATTAAAAGGCTGGTATCCGAGGTAGTACAGGATATAATGATCTCTGGTAGTATACTACAAAGATCGCGATTAAAGACAAGGTGTTGTACTTTCACCGTTGTTATTAATTAATATAATAGGAAATCTATTATAAAGGATTTATCTATGCGCTATCTAGTTTCCCATTATTTTTTCCAGACCCAAGACCCCACCCACATTTTGTGGATAGTTTCTCGGAGTCACTGGCCACGAAGTAACCAGCACCTTCTTTGAACCTGATAACGGGTATTTATCTCGTTGCCAAGCAACAAATTGTAATGGATAGATGCGGTCCTGTAGAATGAGGGAGTGTGCAGTGAGTCAAATGAAAGGAAAACCCGAGCAGTTCAAACTTCAAATTTGTCGAGAAGCTGGCAAATCGACAGCGATAAATTAAATGATTAACAGCAAAATTGAGACTTGTGTAAAGGCACCTTACTACCTGTACGTCAAGAATTTCTCAAAAGAAAAGTTCAGGTCTGTTTATGATCAGGGCGAAGGTTGTTACTAGGGCAGATGCTAAGTACATACAAGCCATATACCATACATTGGTTCAATGGTGGGCAAACGCTAGTGACGCTGGCCCTGTATCGAAGCAACACTTGTTTTCCAGATGAATGAGAATATATCCCGGTTTGCCAAACATTACAATAACATTGGATAAACGCTTCGTTTTAGCTGGGAGGTTTCGTAGTACTCTCACATCTGGTTGCTATCTCTGGGGCACGCTAGTTTACAAACGTCACTTCATGTACGGACGCACCTACTATTCTGCTTTATGCGCTGCTAACTGGTAGCTTCACCACTATCACAACTGTCAGTGCTATCTCGCACTGCAGAACATGTACATGTCCCTGTGATCTGAAAAATCCTTCTGGCGTTTCTCTTTTAAAAATCGATATGCTTCGACGGAGAGTTTGATATTTAAATTGAACACATAAAAAGTGCAGAACATTAATTTCGGTTTTGAAACACTGCAATTGTAATTCAAAAAAAAAAATATTAATGTTTTGTGTTTTTGAAAATAATTTTTCGAGATCATAACAGTGGCGGATGGCAAGGGAGCCCCATTCGGGAAGGTCCAATATTGTTACATAAAGCACCCAATTCCACAGTACTCTCCGATGCTGTCTGAACTTTAAATGTTCTAAATTCAAGATAAAATTCATACATTTTTCTCCTAAGAAATATTTTGAAAATTAGTGATTACATAATGAAATCGAAGTGTCATGACTAAACGCTGTGGATTTGTACTTTTCTTCACATGTGCCTTAAAACAAACCATAGGCATGCCCAGGAGGATACTCTTGTGGCGAGCACTGCAAGTAAAACATCGGCAGGAAAAACCCAGCTTGCAACACAAACAATCATTCATGAATAATCATTCGGCTAAACGCCGAGTCACCAAACGACAAGCTGACATTGGTATATAATATAGCGGCTCATCATTTTGGCATCAAAATAATGTCGCCTGTGATCGTAAACATGACGGGTAAATTATCCCAACAAAATAAGCAGTGGCGGGCTGGAAAACTAGCGGACATCAGCGAGATGTGCATTATGCATACGGCATTGTCTGCATTCGACGTGAAGGTGCATTTGGCAAAATAAAGGGCTGCCCAATGCTGGCCCATTTCTGTGCCAACGTCTACGACGTCGGCACAGAAATGGCCCAGCATTGGGTTAACAGGGAAGAAAACATGTCAGAGATGGAGCGGTACTGGTCAACAGTCAAGTGCCAGAAACTGGCCGGCTTTTGAATCCGCGAGCTGGCCGACACGTTCATCCTGCCGGCTTAACACCCACATGACCAAACGTGTGACAGGGCTAATTGCGGTCACCATTTTCAAGTTGTCACCGTCGTCAAAACGTGGAAATTACGAGCGCTCCGACCTATTGGAAAAACAGACCGAGTTGAATCGACCACGTTACGTGCGGGGGTTACACAGGATTCACAATAATGACCATCAATTGAAATAATTGCGGACGTAATCGCAACGCGAAATAGTACCCTAAATGGACAGAAAAGCCCAGTTTTTCTGTCCATTTTAGAGTTTAACCTTCCTGTTTAACCAACTATATATTTGTAGCTATTGGCAACAGACATAGAGGATGTGGAATATCCGGCAATGCAGTGATAATATTTGATAAAGGAGGCACCTTTGCTGGAACAAAATTTAATACGACAAATTTCACCCAGAGAAAATAATGTTATTCACTTTCAAATTTAACATTTCAAACTGTTTGCATGGAGTATTGAGTGAAGCTTAACCGGTACAGACAGGATAACTGTATTGTTAATCATGGTAATGTACCACATAATATACATTACCGTTTCCTTTGTATTGTGTTCAAGATTAAAATTCCATCAAGAATGATCAGTTTTAATTTCGTGGTGTAACAAAGTACATGCATTGTAAGTCCCATCTACATTCGTGCTCATTATGGACCGCCTAGCCATATAGCCTTGTATAACGCCCCAGTGGTGTAAACTGGTTGGTGTGATAATAACCATTGAAGTACCACTACATCCATAATTGTCATATTGAGCGTGAATAATTATTTCGCAGATGATAGTAATTTCCACCCACTTGAAAATTGTGTATCATGCTAACGAGTAACAATTGCCCATAACTGGAAGCTGAGTTGGTACCAGAGAGCGTACATTATGTACCGTTGTTGGTACCAAGGTTGATAAAGAGCACAGGTGTATCTACCATAGTCAGCGACATTGTTTATTGTAGACACACATAAAATTGCTCAAAAACATTGTGAGATTGACCAAAAATAATTAAATACTTTGCACATCGATTATAAAGCTACTGATTTATAGGACAGATTACCCTGGTAGACGTTCAAAAACACCTTGGCCCTTAAAGTGCTAAACTATTTTTATATGAGCCAAGAAAATAAAGGATTATTTTCAATTTGAAATAATGTTCCAGTTAGCACTTTCTGTTTAATTTGAATATCTATATGTCATGGGTGCACGGCATTATAAATATTTTACTCTTCACGCCATGAGGTCTATAGACGTCAGATTCTGACGTCTAAAGTCGATACCAGCGATGACAGGGTTAAACTATGCTCTTCAGCACGACAGGGGTTAATGGCCAGTACAAACACTCACAACAAAAATTACAACTTGTTACGTGGGGAACAAAACACTGTGCCTGGGGGGATCGTGGCAGGGAAGCATTAACGCGTCATGTTGCCGTTGGAAAACGATGTCGATCAAAAGTAATTTCGTGTATAATTTCGAAAGCCCTTGGGGCTAATGAAATTAGGTGTTATTTTTTGCGATGCAAAATAATTGGTGTACTACCATCATAGCAAGAACGTTCTATATATAGGACGTCCTTGATCATAGATACCATGAATGAATGAATGAATGTTTGAATGAATGAAATAATGTTTGAATGAATGAATGAATGAATGAATAAATGAATGAATGAATGAATGAATGAATGAATAATGAACAAATAATGTCAATGTATACACATAGAAAGTGAAACAGACGATGTAATGTTCGAAACGGGACTGCTGCTTTAAAATTGTTGGCCATGCAACAAATTAATGGCGTTCGCCAGTACTACCAGGAACAAAGGAAATGACGATACAGTGATACACACACAGGAAGCTGCACCACCAACACGAATGGCTATGCTTACCTGAAGCCATTCTTGAGGGGAGACACAAGATTCTTGTGTTTATGTTATGTTTAATTATGTTATGTACTAAAGATATTGCAAAACTGGCGCATAGGTCAGACAAACAGCCTATCACTCCAGTACGAGACAAATCTAACGTGCTTTCATCACCAGTGAATGCTTAGACCAGACAAAATCAGAGCAATGTCGTGTCAAACCAAAAAGCAGTAACTGCTCACTTTTCAATGTGTCTTTTGACTTTCCACAGAGAGCAGAGTAGCTATGGGATGGAGCTATATACATGAATTTACTGCTTGCACAGGGTGTCCTGGGTTGTCTCTTAGTGGAGACAACAAACAGTGTCGCATAAAACCCATATATTTTGTCTTTACATGCGACTATTGCAGTGTTGAACACGTCAAATAAATCGTTTATATGCGAAGACAAGATTAGATGCCAATAGCACCAAAGAGTTAATAAGTGATGCTCCTGTAAAATCATACATGTATTCACTCAGTTGTTCGGCACTTCATAGTTTGAATCAAGGAAAGTAGCGATCAGATACTGTACAAGTAAACAGAGCAGTATTATAGCCCCTGACAAAAGATAAACCTGGGAAAGCATGAAGCATGCTTCAGTGATATACTTTATGAAAAAGCTCTCGATCATTGGATACCAGAAATCTGAAATAGTGACCAGGAAGCTGGTCTAAATACACGACGGTCATAACAAATCTGGAATTGACGTCCGACCGACGCTATATAAATTGATGAATAACCCTCGCTTCGGAAGGCTTCCCTGACATTGCATCGCTTGGTAACGGTGTCGGGCAGAAACAGTATTAATAATGATCCTAATCAGTATCCCAGTAATGGTCTACCTATCTGGCATGGTTTACCAGATATCAGGCCAATCGAGTTAACTAATAGCTGATTTACGGTCATTTTGAATTCGATATAAATTAGTTAAAAACTTAGGGTGCATCTTCCCCGAAACCTCAAATTTTGTTTTATAGTAATGGACTAACATCTAACACAGTTTGCAAAATATTGGGCATGTGAAAGTAAATGATGGCCGATAGGGGGCCATTTTGAATTTGATCTAGTCAGAATTTTTCAAGATGCATCCTCAGCTGAAATCTCACATTTCATTCTATAGTAATCGTCTAGCTATCTAGCATGGTTTACCAAATATCGGCCATGTGAAAGTGAATAATGGCCTAAAGGCGGCCATTTTGAATTTGATCAAGTCAAAATTTTCCTAGATGCATCCTCAGCTGAAATCTCACATTTCATTCTATAGTAATGGTCTAGCCATCTAGCACGGTTTACCAAATATCGCCCATGTGAAAGTGAATTGTGGCCGATAGGAGGCCATTTTGAATTTGATCAAGTCAAAATTTTTCAAAATGCATCCTCTCCTGAAATCTCACATTTTGTTTTATAGTAATGGTCTAGCCATCTAGTACGGTTACTAAAAACCGGCTATGTGAAAGTGAATAATGGCCGATAGGCGGCCATTTTGAATTTGATCTAGTCAATTTTTTTCAAGATGCATCCTCTCTTGTAATCTCACATTTTGTTTTATAGTAATGGTCCAGCTATCTAACACGGTTTACCAAATATCAGCAATGTGAAAGTAAATAGTGGCCGATAGGCGGCCATTTTGAATTCGATTGAGTCGAAAGTTTTTAAAAGGCATCCTCTCTCGAAACGTCACATTTTGTTTTATAGTAATGGTCTAGCTATCTAGCACGGTTTACCTGATATCAGGCCTATCGAGGTAAATAATGCTGATTGTCGGCCATTTTGAATTCGTAAGTTAAAAATTTTCAGGGTGCATCCTCCCCCGAAAACTCACACTTTGTTTTATAGTAATCAGGTAATGGTCTAGCCATCTAGCACAGTTTACCAAATATCAGCGATGTGAAAATGAATAATGGCTGAAAAGGCGGCCATTTTAAATTTGATCAAGTCAATTTTTTTCAAGATGCATCCCCATCTGAAATCTCACATTTCGTTTTACAGTAATGGTCTAGCCATCTAGCACGGTTGACCAAATAACGGCCATGTGAAAGTGAATAATGGCCGATAAGCGGCCATTTTGAATTTTATCGAGTCGAATTTTTTCAAGATGCATCCTCTCCTGAAATCACACATTTTGTTTTATAGTAATGGTCTAGCCATCTAGCACGGTTTACCAAATAACGGCCATGTGAAAGTGAATAATGGCTGATTGGCGGCCATTTTGAACTTTGACAAAATGATTTTTTTCAAAATACATCCTCTCCTGAAGCCTTACAATTTGTTTTATAGTAATGGTGTAGATATCTTGAGCGGTTTTCATGATATTCCACAATATCAGGCCTGTCGAGGTGAATAATGGCTGATAGGCGGCCATTTTGAATTTTATCAACTTCATATTTTTCAGGATGTATCCTCTCCTGAAACCTTACAATTTATTTGATATTAATGGTGTAGCTATCTTGAGCGGTTTTCATGATATTCCGCAATATCAGGCCTGTCGAGGTGAATAATGGCCGATAGGCGGCCATTTTTAATTTTATCGACTTGAAATTTTTCAAGATGCATCCTCTCCTGAAACCTCACAATTTGTTTTATAGTAATGGTGTAGCTATCTTGAGCGGTTTTCATGATATTCCACAATATCAGGCCTGTCGAGGTGAATAATGGCTGATAGGCGGCCATTTTTAATTTTATCAACTTCATATTTTTCAGGATGTATCCTCTCCTGAAACCTTACAATTTATTTGATATTAATGGTGTAGCTATCTTGAGCGGTTTTCATGATATTCCGCAATATCAGGCCTGTCGAGGTGAATAATGGCCGATAGGCGGCCATTTTTAATTTTATCGACTTGAAATTTTTCAAGATGCATCCTCTCCTGAAACCTCACAATTTGTTTTATAGTAATGGTGTAGCTATCTTGAGCGGTTTTCATGATATTCCGCAAAATCTATCAGTCGGATTTACCGATGTTATAAATTAGGTCAAAGTGCTGGGTCAACTTCAAGGTCAAGGTCCAAAAACCTGAAAAGGCACAACTAGGGACCTTAGAGAACATGTATGTGCAATATGACTGTCATCGGCCCAGTACTTTTCGAGATCTGCTCCGGAAACGAAGTGCGCGTCAAAACGTCTAAATAGGTCATAGTTCTGAACCAGAAGTAGGTCAAAGTTCAAATACCCCAAAAGGCACAACTAGACCCCCTAGGGATGTTGTGTGTAAAATTTGAAGACAATCGGACAAGTACTTTCAGAGTTATGCTCCGGAAACGAATTGTTTACGGACGGCCCAACGGCCCAACGGCCCAACGGCCCAACGGCCCAACGCCGTCACATCATCATTTTCTCCTCTGCAAACTTGCGTATTGAATTCAGATTAAAAATATTTTAACCCGTCCATTAGCCACCTGGAAGTAACCCACATACCAAAAATTGTTATCCTAGCTTATTTTCTCACAAAGTTATAGGCAAAAGAAGAGGCCAAAAAAAAACGGAGGTAGAATCCATAGCTCCCTTCGCTCACCTACGGTGACGGCGGGAGCTAATAACAGTGGAGACGGGATCCACTCGAGATCCCGCCAGCAAACACTTGCGAGTACAGGGACAGAAATAAACCCGTCACGAATAGATCCCGGTCTCAAGCGCGTCCACGGCAGAGTGTCCATGGTCTGTATAAGCCATGCTATAAGTGATGACATAGGTAATGTTGACGCAATGATGTGCCAATGTCGTTAGACGTTGGCACATCGTTGCCAAAGCATTGCAGTGTTTAACCATACACAGTGTACATCAATGAGATACATTGGGGGAGCAGTGATGCAACAAAGCAGATGTTGGCTGCCGCTCAGATCACGTGTAGCGTCCTGTACAGTACAGCAGGGATCACGATGTGAGGAGAGGGGGGGGGGGTGAGATGATCCAGATGAAGGTGTGAAGAGTGTGTGACAGACGCAATCCAGCCTGCCAGGGATCGAGCAGGAGGCAGACACCTGGCCTCTGTCACCCCCAGACAACTCCCAAGTCTACACATCCTGCTCCCCCCGCTGCGCCCTCCCAAATGGTGGAGAACCTGTAGCCTCGCAACGCCCCTGGCTATATACACGCACCCTACGCGTGACCGCCCACCGGACACGCTATCTCCCTCACTCGCCCCTTGACCCAGGCGTCTGACCCCGCGCCGTTATCTGGTTGTTTGCTGGTGAGATTTACTTTGCAGAGTCCTGGAAATCTCAACGCTAATCCCCTGTTACCTAATTCTCTAAATCGTAAACACCTGACTTGCCAGATAAGGTTGCCAATTGCAGTGTTGTGGTGTTTCAATTGGGTTATTTTCGTATGCCTTGGTTGCACCAGGGAGTTTCTTCGCATCTCTCTGGTTGCTAAATGCATAGTAATTCTGTTGAAATCACAGCAACATGTATTACAAGTGTTACACCGCCATTTATAAAAATACATTATCATATAAATTGTAATAGTTTCAATTTAAATTTCACTTACCACGTCATAGCTAGATAATTGAGGGTACACGTATCTTTTCAAACCCAATCAATATCTATAGTGTGACTACAACAAAATTTTGTGTTCATAAGCAAGCCAGATCTACATAAGCATACTACATAAGTGTGATGTTGTATGAATAATTTAATATTAACATGGAATAATTTAATATTGGCAGCTGGGCAAACCGTGATGACGCCATACAGTAACATAAACCAATAGCAAGACAGGTGCGTTTAGACCTGGGAGAGCCGAACGACCATAAATATGACATCAGATTCCGAGAAGAGATTGAATAATTCTCTCAGCCGTTTCCTATTAATTGTTCCACCCCCCCCCCCCCGTCCGCGTAGCAGCCCGGTCTGGCGTGTAGGGGGGGGTTATTGGTCATACCTCGGATATAATGATATTGGTCATCCAGTCAATATGTTAATAATAGTGGCAGCACTTGCCTGGATCCGGTCAATAGTAACAATAGGCTGTAGCGGATCACATGAAGGGCTCTTGCCCAGCAAACGCGAAACATTGAAACAGCGTTGTCTTAATGTTGGACCAGGGTCTGCGACGCTGGCCCTGCATTAAGACAACACTGGTTCAATGCTTCGTGCCTGCTCTTGGGAGCCGACAGATCAGCTTTCTAGGCCTCGGGCCATTTTCCAAATGCCAGCTGTCGTCTGCCCCTAACCATTGATGCACCAGGTTGACAATCGCTATTTTAGTCACTGAGATTGTGTGATCGCGATCGTGATCACACAATCTCAGTGACTAAAAAATATATAGTTTGATTATTATTAGTTTTTGATTGGTTAGTATTACAACAAATTGTCTTTGAAAACAATTTGCTCTGATACCTAAATGTATGCACAACAACAGTAAAACAACCAGAAAATAATGTAAAAATGTAATCATGATAATTAGAGGTTGATTGTGTCAATCTCTCACGACAAGGCAACTCGCTATTAACATTTGATTAACACTGATTAAACTATAAAGAGTTTTGAAGTAAAACTCCAAGTGAAAAACGCAAAAAAAAACTACAGACGTGCTCATGGCTGGGATGATTAGGCTTGGTTCTTGTTGACTCAGCCCACACCATACACCCGCTACACCCCACCTTAACAGCTCAGATTAGGCGTAGTTGACTTCATTAGCATTTTCCCGATAATAAACAAATCCATCTACATCGATCCATGGGCTACTCACCATAGTTCAACCGTTAAGTCACAATACTGCCCTACCCTTTTCAGGACGACAGACACTTATCCATTTTATGCCAAAATATTTTCACCACAAATAGATTAACTAAAATCTTTCTCAAATGAAGTACCTATAAATAACATATGCTTCAATAGTCGGGCTATTTTTCATTCACTTGAAACAGGCTACTAGTAACCTACAAGTAAATGAAAAAGCCAACGCCTCATGGAGCATGAAAAGCTCAGTGAATAGTTATATTAATCTGTTGCATCTTAGAATGAAATAATTAACCCCAAAATCACAGGAAAACACTAGAGCGCAACTTGAATGCCTGCAGATTGCATAGCACAATAAAATGTCCAGCACTCGTGCTTAAAATAAGCTCTGTGCCTTTTCACTGATGAATGGCATTCATACTTTAATGAATATTGACGTTTTCTGTCAATAATTGGCTATCGTCGATCAGCGGCATTCTGTGCCCAGGTGATTAGATTTCTAATACAACACAATATGCTAACGAGGGGCAAACAGCTCGTGGCAGAGCCCTTTGCTCACTGAAATACGCTTAGAAATAAAAACTAAATAATGTATTGCCAGCTTTTGATAAGAAAAGCTTATTTCATAGATACTCGATTCTAATTAAAATATGGACTTGGCACTATGTTCATCCATTCGAGAACACCCGAATGAGAGGCAAAACTTGCGCAACTGGAACTACGCAACAGTGTTATTATGACTTGCGTGCGTGTTCGCTGAAGAGGAAACGCAGTAGACGAGCGACGTCCAGCCAATGCTGGTTCAATGTTGGGCCAGCGTCGCAGACTCTGGCCCAACATTAAACCGGCATCGGGTGGATGTGTCGTGTCTGGAGGAAATGCTCTGTCTGACACGTCATCAGCGTTGCCCAGAAACAGTTCTGCTCTCCTCTTAGCTTCCACGGCCACGGGCTGCAGCCGGTCGCGGTTGCGGGTTTCCCGGGAAATAATAACCAAGTTCACGACAGTGACAAGGTCGTCCCGCGGCGACAGACAGAAATAATGGCACTAACCGCCTGCCATACTGATGGGAGACCACTATACGAAGATGCAATAGCCTATGCAAACAACAATAACTGCTTACATGAAGTGTAAGCAGTTACTACTCCTCGTCTTTGCACGGTAGTGTAATACATTTCTTTATATTCAGTACTTCAGTACTTTTATATTCAGTACTTCAGTACTTGATCGTGCAACCTCATGATAACTTTTTGCAAAGGTTCATGGTTCTCATGTATGAGGTTGTATGGTAAAGGAAAGAATATAAAGTTCTTTACATGTTAAGAGGGATATCATAAAGTACTAAAGTGAGGGAATATCCTTTGCTTAAATTTGATCCTCGCATGTGGGCAGTGTAGGGAACAATAAAATTCAAAACGAGAATAGGTATACACCCGAGTACACTCTAAACAAAAAAGGTCCTTTAAAAAGAACCGTTAGGTACTATTACCATACAACCCCTGGTGAACCCTGCAAGGGTTCTCCAGAGGTTGCATGGTAATAGTACTCAAGGGTTCCTTCTAAAGAACCTATGTTGTTTAGAGTGTACATGTTGAAAAAAAAATTGGGCCTACTATTCAACATTCACATGATTCAGCTTACCAAGAAACAACAACTGTGGAAACAAGGAGAATAGAACAAACCGATTTTATTTTCCTTGGTAGCCTACTGATCAACCCAAAAGCAATCAGCAGTTTGCGGTATCGCTTCGTTACCTTTATATTTTGGTTATTTTAGCAATAGTGTAGTTTTGTGACAAGTTTAGTCAATCATGGATGGACACCTGTTGATAACATTGACGGATCGTCTCTTCAGTTGGTGCAGCGTTCGGGTCATAGGAGACTTTGTGAAGACACGACCGGTGGATGTAGATCAAATGTGATAGAATTAAGGTACAGTATCTGACACTTCAAAGAGTGGCAGATACGTCCTTTATTAACATAATGTCGAGTTGTCATCCAATCCATCAAGTAAGGCTTCTCATCGATTACTGGCAGATGGATGACTCAATAAATTCCAATGCTGTTTCAACGTCATGACGTCATGGCGCAACATTGAAACAGCACAGGACCAACGCCGTTTGCTGATTAGGTTGGTCGATATGCAAGCGACGTTCGTGATTTCCACTGAATTAATGCACACTTTACGAGGTAGCCATCAACGCAAAGAAAAACTTAAAAAGCGGGCAGCATGGGAAACCGTGTATCATTTTTTATGTGCATTGGCAGGTATCCTTATTGCTTGTTGCAATCGATGCAAAAACTGGATTCGCCGCAAAAAATCTAACAAATTGTGCAGATCCATCTATTCCGTACATGTCTAATGCGCGGCCGAAGCCCAAAACAGGTCATCGCAACAGCCGACGCATAATGTACATGTGATTGTATTGTGGTAGCGCGTAGCGATTGGTGTCAGTGTCGAAAGAGTGCAAACACAAAACAAGCAGGAAGAGGGGGGTAATATTTTTTTCAAAATAAATAAAGCGCGAATCGGACCCATATCTGTAATACTGTATATATTTGGATGAGGATGACAGTCAAAATCAGACATGGCAAATTGAAACACAATGTCAGTTATGATATTTTCACCCGACTGTAACACAATGGCTGTCATTCACCACCACAGTGTCACCAGTCACCAGTATTAAACACACACTGCACTCAGATACTGCCGCGCAATGGCACACAACAGTAACTGATTATATACTTACATAAACGGCAGAATATGTGTGTTCACAATATCATTATCCAAACACAGACCCGTAAATTACAGGGGTTTTTGTCTGTAAAATGACAAGTCAACCCCTTGTGTGCTGAATGGTAATATTGGAGTATTAAATTCATCCAACTGCAGCTGGGATTTCTGGTGCAATTTCTCCTTTTGTGCAAAGGCAAAAGACAATAACTACAAGGCCAAAAGGTAGTAGCTGCTCACTTGAGAAAGCGAACAGTTACTGTCTCTTAGATCTATTCGTATTTAGTTATATCTTGATGTACATGCAAATAAGGTATTTCTGTACAGCAGTTACTGTTGCTACATGTGTAATAATATGTCATTTCCATTTGCTACCCTGGACGGTAAGCTGCTGCCCTGGCCGCCCGAGCTGCTGGCTCCATCGATTAATTACATTATTTACCGTACACCAGCATCATGCCCATTTATTTCCCCCACTGAAAAAGACATTTCACTGATCATGTGATGTATATATTTCAGAAACAATATTCCACAGATCGGATTATAATAAGGCATTATATCGTTAACAATTTGGATGGTGTCATATTATTCCACGAACCACAAAGTCACAATAAATGTATGGTATATCACCATTGCACGTCAATGTACGGTGTTTTAAAATTGCTGCGTTGATTACACTAGCATTCGCCTCTTCGTAATAGTCGTACCTATGACATTCTACCTACAAGCGAACGATATTATTCAATAAATGTCTTAGTAATTTCTCCATTTCCTACACACGATCCAATGGACAATACGTGCAATAATTTGTCAATGATTAGTTAATCATATAGCTGATGTTAATCAGCTATTAAATCATTCTCGGTTTTAAGTTTTCACGATAAAACTTACTATGTATTAAGGTCGCTGATTGGCTGAAGCGTCTTAAAACAAGAGTAAGTTTATTCGGTGTAAACCGATCCTCGACCCGTCGCACCCTGTGAACCTGGGAGTGACATCGGCCAATATACCTCATCCATCATGTACATAGGGTGGCGGGATTGACGATGAGCCTCATAATATATTCAAGGGCGATCACCACTACTGACAATGGCGTTTTAGAAAGCCCGTTACGCAAGCTGACGAGGGGATGGGGTTTGTTTGGATAGTTTTAGACTGGGCTGTCATGTTAATTGCCGCGTGGCGTGTCGGTGTCAGATGTAGACGATGGTAATGACGCACATCAAAAGGCGGTAATTAAACAAGCTCTTCACTTCTTGTTAGTGTGTCTGTGTTAACTCACCCAGTGTCAACAGGTACAATATTAGGCCGACAAAATCAATCCGACATGAAGAAAAAATGTGCATTAAACCATTCCTCTGGAGAGGTCATTAAGACCAAATCCAGGTCGCCGTCATGGAACATACAAACCATTGATGAGGAAACCTGGACGAGATACATGTGTGCCACCAAAAATGAGACATCGCTACACTATTGGTCTACAACGCCGCCCCAACATAAAACCAACAGCGGGTTGCCAATAGAAAGCCTCAAAGGTCCTACCAATAACTTTGTTCTACATTACTCTGCATATGGAACAAAATTAAAACCACCTGATGTTAAGCTGTCCCGACCTCATCAGTTTAGACGCACAATATCCAAGAAAAAAACCCCATTACAAATTGACAACAATGCATTAAAATTTGGCTAACGTCAAATTAAATTTTAAGTTCTGTACATGGCCTACGAGCTGACCATCTTTCATCATGTGCATGCCCATATGAGACATGGATTGTACATGCAAACCAAGCAAACATGAGACATTCCGCAAGGTTGGATCAGTGTCGGCCCACCGTCTACGACGCTGGTCCGACATTGAACCAACCTCGAGTGAATGGCTCGCGTGTTTGCCGGGAAGCTCCCCATCCCCTGATCCAGAATCATCCTTGGTACTACCAAGAAATGGTACTACAGCCTGGCCCGGTGAGTAGGGTTTCCCAGTTAGTAACATTAGCATATCTGCTTGCACGCGCGCAGACAGCCGTTTACAGTCTATACATGTAGAGCTCATCTCCCACGGGCGCACCATATGCGCTGTGGCGTGCCCGCCAGTGTTCCAGAGACGGGTAGCGTTGAAAATCAACCATATTGAGAGGTTTTCAGACAAAATCCAGAATCGTTGCGCTGCGGTAATTCACCAGTGGTGATGTAACAACACGTGGGGTGACTGTGGAGATGGTTGATGAAAAAAACGGGGGTGAAATTTACAAAACAAGCGGCGTGTCCGGAGAGAGAAAAGTGCAACACCTACCTCACTGTGATATCCTGGAAATGTAAATGTGGCCCAGACAACGCCTACACACCCCTCTCTCTGTCTCCCTGGCTGCAGCGAGCGACCCCCCTACCCTCCACGGCTGCATCCTGATGCTGTTGCTGTTGCTGCTGCTGGGGAAAGGATGCTGCCGGCAGCAGGAGCCCAGCTGCTGCTTCCACCAACAGCAGAAGCTTCATTGGGACGCAGGGCACACGCCGTCACAAATCACATTACTCGGACGTGGGTTTGCGACGGGACCCATGAAAGAAAGGACACTCCTCCTTTCGTTGGCTCAATGCTGTGCTAACGTCGAAGACGCCGGCACAGCATTGAGCCAACGAAAGGACCTTCCCGTTGCTGTCCAGCTTTCAAATCCGCTCCGAATAGTCCATGTTCCACTGGTGGTCTCCCCAAACCCATCGGGATTTACCCTGAGATCACGCACGCCCGGCGCGATCCAGTATGGAAATACTCCCTGACGAGCTTTGTCATGTTCTCCTGATTCAAGGTCTCGTCTTCATTAGCAAGTGTGCGAGTTATAGAAGGCCAACACACGATGGCGTTTCCTTTCAACCTAATTTTATGGAAGTGAAATCAAGTATACTTATACGTTATTTGTAATACAGAAATTCCTTGGCGAAATCAAGAACTTTTTAGATTAAAGATGCTACAAATCCTTAGTGAAATAAAAAATCACAACATAATGTAGTCTATACTAATCTGCCGTGCAAAGGCAGTATCTGCTCATTTTAAAATCAGGCAGATACTGCCTTTTGTCTTTGCAGACCAGTGTTAGGCCTATACCTGAATAATATATCACTACTTTTCTGACATTAAATGTGTCGCATCTTCCCAAGTTTTAGCAGGGCTAAAAGGTGGTACAGTACATACAAGACCAATACCTTTGGTAACACCAATAAATCTAAATAAAGACTTCGGGGTAGACCTCATACAACAAGCAGGAAGACACGAGTTTCCCAGTGGAGTAGCAGAGTGGGACGCCTCCCATGGGACGCGGCGCGCCAGGACTCGGGGGCGTGGCAGGGAGTATGTACATGTCCATACTGCTCTGCAAAGCCAAAAGGCAGTAACTGCTCAAGCAGTTACTGCCTTTTGGCTTTGCAGAGGGACAACTACAAATTGAGGTCACCAGAGTGTCAGGCGCAACCTCCAGTGTTTCACACGAGTGCCGAAGCCACTACCATCTGGTTACAACACTCAATCAATGGGATGAGAATCAAGTCCCACTGTTGCAATCTGTTTGATGTAGATATTGCTCACCTAGCTGAAGCGAGATAATAATTATAATTCACCAATTTTGTTACCGCAATTATTGCGGCAACAAAATTGGTGAAATATGTTTATTCCCATATTGCATTCGATCCACACTCAGTCTTCTTTTAGACTATAGGGACAATATCGCACACAGATAAATGTATTCAATACAATGGACAATGACAGTTTTCGTAGGAGGTGGTTGTGTAATAGGGAACACATGAGAATATGTTAATACTATCACCATGATCACCTACTGCTTGTATGTGGGAAGATAAATTACATGACCGTCATACCTCCTCCTCGATGAATTTTAATAATATAATCACAATATTATACAACTGTTTATTATTGAGACTCTAATTTTAATTGAATTGATAGGTAGGACGATGTAGGCTGCATACTTTTTAAGCCCTTGTATATGAGAAGGTAAAAGTTGAGTGTAGCCCGGATAACTCGATTCGTAACCCGGGTCGACCTAATTGCAAGCTCGCCAAGGACCATTGCATTCCTAACACATTTGAGGTCATGCTGATGGTCGTTGATGACTTCGGAGACATTCGTTAGCACCGCTGCTGAGCAGAGGTTGCTTGGTAAGCCGGTGGCTATATGCATCTTTTAATACCTACGCTCTGGGCTTAATACATGTACTTTAAAATGGTTGGTAATTTAAACAATTTGCTAGTATAGAGTATTAGTTCTATATTTAAAACATTCCCGCTGATAGTTTAGTTTTTAGTATGAAAAACTGAAAGAAATATCCAAACTTTCACTCCACCTAAATGAAGGCGACAAATTATTTATTGTAACCCAGGCTCCTAGTTAAACTGATGACTTGGTTACAGGCGACGTGAAGCAACAGCTGTGATTCCAATTTAAACGCCTTGCTGTACATCATGTATTTTTGATGTGAACATAAAGAACAAGGCGAAGAATGCTTGGCAGGTCATTTAGCCCGATCACTTAAATCATCAAAGAAAGGCAGCTCAATCTCTAAAGGTCAATAAGCCTCGGGATTACGTGTAGTCGCAATTAAAAGGAAAACTGGGAAATTCTTATCTCAACAAATCGTATCCTGTACAACATGGTACGACCAATTTACAATAGACTTGTACAAATAAATCAATATGTTTGGTTCATAACATAAAAGTGGGGAGAGCTGGTTATAGAGAGGAAAGGGTGGCTGTAAAGCAGTATTCATTGCTTGTCAGAGAGTGAAGACGCTGCTCCTGCTTGCAAATGCAAAACTATGACAGCATTCTGGCGATCAGTTGGCCCAGCACCACAGGTGTTCACCCGCCATTAGAACAATGCGTGAGGGTGAGCTAACAGGCGGTCAGAGGCCCTGGACCTCTCCAAATGACCATTTACCATATTAACAGCATGTGCACAAAGCCAAGGTGGCCCATAAACATCCCCCTCGCGGCCCCGGGAGTGACCGCGAGGCTCGGCAATCTGGTCCAGAGGCAGATCACGGTTTCCATGGCAACCACTCAACACATCTTGAGGCGAACGTTTTGAGGGAAGAATAAACTAGGAAACAGCAAACATTCCGTCTATGTTGATTTCGTGTTGGCAACACGAAACCAACACAGACGCAATGTCCTGTGTTCGCTGGTCTGAGGTCAGTAGTCACCAGTCGCTGACAAGAGTGGTTGGCGTAAAACAGGAGCAGTTATTCTCCACAAGTCTGACCTACATTTCTGGCATCAGATTGGTCGGATTTCCATAGACCAATCAGATGCCCCGAGATTTAGGTCCAAATAAAAACCATACATGTAGTCAAAAATTCCGGCGCCAGTTTCCATATAAGACGAGAATTGTTTATGGCGATGAATGTAGAATACTATCAATGGACCACAAGTTTGAAGAGATATTTTTGGTATTTTACGGCAAAGCGAGACACTAGCTGTATTGAAAAATCAAAAAATGCCAAATTCTTCCGATATAGAGGCTATATAAATATGTGGCTATAATATACCATTAAGGACGTTCTATATGTATATATAACGTTCTTGACACCATCACGGAATACAAAAAAGGGCTACATGGTAAGCCATATATTACTGTTCACGCATGCAGCCACACCTATTTTCATGATCCACAGACAAAAGCCAAAAGACACATAATAATGGCAGTGACACCCCATCCAGGGATCTGTATCCACGGGACTGTTGTCCCAACATCCCTGGAGAGTCAAACCTGGATCACATGGATACGTACCACATGGTGTGTCAAGACGCGTCCGAGATAGAGCCCAAGGCAAAACAAACACAACACCAGATTCACAACACAGACGAAATCCGTACGGGAAACGTGCGCCTTCGCGGATATTTGTGTCTGTGTCGGCACAATATTACACAATGTGCCACAGACGCTGGCCAAACAGGACTCCCGTGTTGAGCCAGCGATCCAGACATTGACCAAACATTGGTTCTGTGTTGATCCAGCGTCAGGGACGCTGGATCAACACAGAACCAATGTTTGGAGCCATGTGTGCGCTCATGTCCACTGCTGAAAGGATTGGGATTACAAACTGCTACGATTGCCAACCATCTGCAGTACACGTCTACGTCATAATGCCGGTGTCAAGCCACATTAGACGTTGCTTCAAAATGTATATTATATTATGCTCCGGAAATAATTGCTTAACGTCAACTTTCACTACCTTTTATTGTTCTTTTTCCTTTTCATATTAATCTACTTTGAAATACACAAATATGAGCCTTTACCAGTTTACGAGCTGCAGACTCTATTTGTGACGGCACAAAAGCCAAGGCTTCTTCAGTTAAGACTACCGCTACATTCAAATATTCAACTTTATTATCCCCGCATATATTTGCATAACAAACTTACATATTCAAGTACCATAAGTACAGTGACAGTAGGTAGTCGCTTTAAGCTGGTGGAAGTGACCTCGTATGGAATTTCACTCATAGCAGTCTGGCCGTTTTGACATTGGACGTCTGTGTGTCTGGCCATTATGATTTTGAGACATATTCTGATACTCCAAATAGAAATTTGGAATTATGACATATAATTATATTTCCCATACACCACAGGAACACACATACAATATATAACCAGAAGACACTTCATTTAATTGGCCAATCTGATGTTGCCATGGTAACCGAGAGCCATTTTGAATATGCTAATCTAGGTAAATGGTAATAAATGGTATTTTTGAGATCCACAGAGATTCAGGAGTACAACATTGTATCAATTCAAATGAAATATATTAAAATTCATCAGAGACGGTTCGAAGAAACATTTAATAGGTCTATACACACAAATAAATAGGGTAAATAATTTATTATCATGGGATATAGGCCTGCTATTCTTTCTAAATCCCTAAGGGGGATACCAGATTTCATATTTTGAGATGACATTCCCAACGCATATGGAAATACCGCAAGCCTTGTATTCATCTGAGCCTGGAATACTATTTTTAGTTGAGAAACGGTTGTGACGAGGAGAAATCAACCCTATATGTTCTAGGTTCCCGATTCTGTGTTCATAGTTGCGCAAGTGATGTCATTTCGTGAATGGCTAATAAGCATTATTGCCAGGTCCGAGCAGGGCTCGGATTTAAGACTGTGCGTCATAAATTCCAGGTCCGAGCTGGGCTCGGACTTAGATTGGTATTACAAAAGATTGCTATTACAAAACAAAATAGCTGATCGTAAAACGCAAATTCAAAATCATTCCGAAGTCACCACTGGTTTGACTGATAATGCACATTATCGTTTGTATGTTATTAACATACTAATAGAAAATGTCCACTTGTGAATTCCGTGTCACAATAACTTGGAGATCACTGTTTAAAAGTGCAGTTACACGAGCCTTTTGTTCCAAGAAGCAGATGTGCAATCTACACAAACAAACGTTTTTCACAACAGTATTGTAGAAAAAACTTTGAAAAGTTTGTAGCCACCTTGAAATACTAGAAGCTATGCAAAAAAAGGTTTTAAAAAGTACCAGAACAAAGAAATTTAAAGTGGATATAAAATCATAAAAAAATATTTTTTTAAAAAGGCATTGAAAATGCCCCCGGTAATGCTCTGGTAATGTGGATTATGGAGCTGTTTTTTGTTCCCAGTTATAGATGATCATGTTAAAACACCTTTTTGTGAGTGGAAAAATATTTTCACTTCAGAACAAAAGCGAAGTTGATGCAGCAGCAATGATCTTTCAATTGAGTTTTTCCTCACCAGTCCGGCAATGAAAAGGTCCTTAATAATGTGCCGCGGGACCTCCAGGGTCGGTGACCTTGTTGGAGGGGGACCAGACATCACTTGAGAAGAGATGCAGCACCCTACCTAACCTTGCTAATGCCTTCGGACAAACGTTGGCACATCGTTGTAGAGCATATCGTATCTATTTGCGAGCCAATGCTGTCCCAATAACAGCACCACACATCCGATGCTCTCAAATTTTCAGAATATTTATGATTGTGAAATTTCATATTTCCTTTTTTTACGTTGATACAGGCAAAATTTGGTAGTTCAACACACAATTTTAAGACACGTATCACCTAATAATTCAGAAAAATCACTAAAAGGTAAACCAATTCAAGCCTGATGTTGGTTCATCGTCGCAGACGGTGGCCCAACATTGGTTCAACGTCTCGAGTTCGATAATAATGTGTGGGATGCTACTGTGGGTGGCCAAGGGTGAAGGAGTTCCAATATCAAACAGACCGCAGTTCCTCTTGTTACCATATCTTTCAAGGGGTATGCAAGCTAGCCTTGGATAGTCTCCAGCACAATGGACATCTGCCAGCAAATAAGAGATCATGGCTTGATGCTAAGCAAATGTTCTTCGCAGTTATCCTAACACTGAGCCAGCATCGTGTCTGCATGCCATTTAATGGTATAACAGGCATACACACAGACACACGTACCATGCGCAGGGAAGATTGATTTGTATAGGTTTCAGACCGGACATTATTTCGCCATGTGCTTTAGATATTTGATGATGTTAGATGATAATCCTTGAAAATTTAGAAATCAGAAATAATTAATATGTCCAAAGACCAAATCATTATAGAATAGGGCCACTTGCAGTTATTCAGTCACCAAGTATTCTAATTATAAAATTATTATAATGAGTTTGTCCATGACTGCGTAGGCAAGTTCTAATTAATGGATTACATGAAGGACGTGTCTGTTTCGAGTTAATTAAAATCGATTTTCCTAGTGTATTTAATCTGTTCAATCAACAAGAAAATAAGCACTCTGCTGGCCAGTTGATAATATACAAACCTGACTTTCATCACTTATAATACTTTCTGTGATGACCCCTTTAGATCCAGGTTGTAAATCTACTATTTCACTCATACTTGACTCCATCAAAAATCAGCAGTTATTAACTTCCATTTGCCATTTCGGCACAACAAATAGCGGGTATCATTTTTGAATTGGCATATTTTCAGTTTTTACTTTTTTAGCGTGGTATTTGAATTGACTGCGCTACCATTGTGCACTGCAGTGATGTGCAGTTGCGGCATATTACGGCTTTGTATACAGGAAAGTCTTGCAGAGCAGACTAGGTAGGTAACCTTAGAAGTGAGCAGACTGACCGGGTGTCTGCGAATCATAACAATCTACCACGAGAGGTCGACACTTGACCCATTGCTGTTTTAATTTTGGAAAAACGTCACAGACGCTGTTCCAACAATAAAACAGCATTGGGTCAACATCGTGTTTGTTGGGTAACTACAAGTTCCAGGGGCCCGTATCGCAAAGTATTTTAATTCCTGGCGGGCAGGGGAGCATAAACGGACGTGAAAAGTGGACATATACGGATTGCATAAAAGCACCCCCTTTATTAACCCTAATATAATGCAGCACACACAGTATCTACAAGCATGTTTGTGGATGTTAAAGTCGGATGCTTATTGCTCAGACCAAGGATATAGTCCACACATCCACACAGATGGAAGGCCGTGGAGAGTTTAGTTGTTATGTTTACAGCGGCGAGTCAAGGAGCTTCTATACCATCAATATTAGGATCAAGTCGTACCCCGTGTGGAGGAGAGAGAAACATCCAGAAAAAAAACGGATAAACCACATTCCCAATTAGAAATTGACACTTCGTGAAATTACTTTGGAATTGCTGTTTCAAGATTTTAGTCTTGGTTTTAGACAAGTTTATTACGGTTAATATTAGCGCATAACTACTCTTTCCCTTTAATCTTAAAGGGGTGTGTATTCCATTTATTATAATGTCACAAGTAACATTATATCTGCCCTGCCTTGGAGATTCTGTTCACACCTTCGAAATTAGACGGTTAATTATTTGACGAAATGCAGCGAGCATTTTTAAAACACTTTATTTGCATTTAGACTATGAACGGCTTATTCAAAACCAAGTCATCTGGAAAAATATTAGCAATTCTAATTAAAGCGAAGGTAATCATGGTCATTACTCACATACCAAACAATAGAAAAAATGTCATGTAAATTAAATTGTAACAGCCAAATAAGCCGTATTCATCAGCAAAATTACCGGACATCAACAACCGCGCATTTTTCTTACATGAAACAATCTGCGAAAATTTCAAAGAAAAAATTATGACAGTAAGATATAATATTATTATTTTGATAGAAATGTACGCAAAACTAAAATATTTTGAAGGCAAGTCCATCAATTTAGGCACATCACACTGCCCATCTGCACCAATCCAGTCTCAATTCACGCCGAGCGTGCGTGCCGCAAATCACAAGGCAGAGTGAAGGAAGATGCACACTGCCCTGCCAATACGTACGAAGCTCTCTTTCAGGAAAACCACCACTTAGCTTAAAGTAAACAGGAGTCGACCATTGTGTTTAGCTTGTGTTACGTGTCATTGCTCAAGGTTAGGCAGCCAAAATTAGAGTATTGCGCTGCCAGGGAAATGTTTACGTTAATCACCACTGGTGATAAATGCAGTGTTTCTAACTTTGTAAGAGAGCAATGCAAATCGTAACAAAGATGACCATCTCGACCAATCAGAAGCCTACGATATATCGTAACTTGTACGAGAATACGGCCCCTGGCATTTACTAATAATACAATAGGCATATATTGACAATTGAATGCTGACAGCACAGTTGCCAGTATTCAATTGTCAAATACATGTAGAGACATTATGGGTATATTCGGCTCGGTGACGACCAAAAACATAACTTGTCCATCCTGAAATAGAAATATACCTTATATGATACGGTACCTTATACGAGAACTCCACCTTAGAACCTGATATCATAATATACGACGATCCTGATAAAACCTGTATCGTGTATCAAAATGAATTAAAGATGGAATCAATCAATCCAGGGGCGACTCGTAAATATGAAAAGGCTAGGGTCGGAGAGTGGGTCGGAGAGATCATTAATATTAACAGTTTACTGCGGCTGCAATGACTGTAGTACTGCGTCATGCGAGTGTGACACAGCAGAATGTTCTGCCAGTGTGACCTATGGAAAAGTGCAATCACTAAAGCTCGCTCTAAAACGTTAATCACCACTGCTAAAATAAATGTGTTGAAAATCAATGAGATACAGAGTGAGACTATATTTTACCCCAAAATTAGCTTTAGGTGCAGAACAGGCTGGGCTTGCTCTGCTCTTAAAGACTCCGTTAAGTGTCATTCCATGTCACCAACTACGTAACTGGACCTAACACGCGCAATTTCAATGATACTAAATTTAATATCTCTAGTTTCACAACCTATGTGTATAGAAGCAAGCATGATTTTATCATTTAGTCCATTTCATTTAACTGTGCAAGACTGTATATTTATTTACAGTGAATTGGGTCTGGTGAATTATACACTTGTATTTCGCAAGATTCTGTAAATAAATTCCTGCTTGGAAGAGTTCTTGGTCAGCAATGGAGTCATTCACTCCATTGCGAAATTCAACGCAAACACGCATAAATGTAAATTTTACAGTACACAAAATTACAATATTTACAGTAAGAACGCTATAAAAAATATCAGAAATCAAAAATTAAATGTTAGTTATCAAAGCAAAATAAAAAAGAACTTGTAAATATTCAAAATGAGAATAGACGCACCTGTAGAAATTGCACTCCCGCCAGACTTAGCTTTGCAATGCGCGCGAATGTGCACGTATACATATATACAGTACATGTCGTCAATGAAGGATTCCTACCCCCCTCCCCCTCCCCCCCCCCCCACAATCATGACCCCTCCCCCACCGTCAACATCAGAATCCCTATACAATAGAATCTCCAACGTAAGAAATTGTCTACCCCCCCCCCCCCCCCCCCCGGGTGTAAAGCAAGGTTCTTCCTTCAACCCTTTCTGTCCAGTAGTTATTGAAATAAATTTCCACTCGCGTTTAGCATTGCTCAATATTCAATAAAATTATAATATAGTACTGGTAAGTAATACTTCAATTTGACAGTATTTCAATTTGACAGTTAATCGTGAGAGTCATAAAGTAATCAATACAGTTATCAACAACATGAAAAATTGAGGTAAATCAACCACACTTCACTACTTGGAGGGGAGGGTTAAAACCGTCACGTGGTTATTAGTCATAGAGGGAAGATTTGTCAGCAACCACTGCCGTGCAAAGGCAAATAGCAGTAGCTGCTGACTTGAATAATTAGCAGTTACTGCTGTTTGCCTTTAGATTGCAGTCCAGGTGAACCAATGCTGAGCCAATGCTAGTCCAGTGCTGTACCAGCTTCAAAGACGTGCGTCCACATTCAAAAACAGTACTGTCCAACAATAAATTTGGACCAATGTTGTATCAATGCTGGTCCAGCGTCTGCGACGCTGGCCCAACATTCGCCCAACATTGGGACAACACCTAATGTTCGCTGGGTGCCATCTTGTTGTGAATGTAGGCATTGGGGCGTGAAAGCCTGTAACATACACTATACAGGTATAGCCTGGTCTTCCACGTGGGGGTGAGGGCACACATGCCTTATAAGGTGGTGTCTGACCGGGGGGGGTGCAGGGAATAACAATCTTCCCTGGATGGTCACGCGCGCTTAGCCGTGACAACCACAGGCTGCCGTCTGTAGTGGTTTACCGTACATCACATATTTTAGAGATTATCCCTGTGTAGCGAAATTTAGTGAAATAAACACCTGTTGAACGCCACAATTTATGGGATGAAATAATGGTAAAGAAACTAAAAACACGATTTATAGACATTTCGATGCTACATGCACAAGACGAGGTGAAATGTAGATTTTCATAGTATTAAAATTGCTTCGAGACGGGCTATGCTTAAGCTGGGTACCACCAGCCTGAAGTGAACATGCTGAAGAAAAATACAAAAATTCCATAGCGTCCTGGTATAATATCCTTGTAAAATAAGCGCTTAGGGAGTTTTTTTAGTTGATTGAGAACCGATAATGGCAGACCAGACTATGACTTAATCCATACAATGAGACTAGTTTGCTGTTAAATTTGAGTTCAGCTGAGTGGTTCACTGACCTGAATGGTGAAATAAAACTCAATAGAGACGTACTTCTACCCTATACACCAGACAGACTGCCTTTAACGGTTTTTAGCACCAATCTCGATATACGTGTTTTTAATTAAATTTAGTCAATGAAAGATGGTACTATCATAAAAATAAAATGTTACAAACCACCAAAATAAATATATAATACATTAAATCATTTTCATTCATCTTGGTCCCAAGGTGAATGGAAATGTGAACAGATAAAGTGTTGTATAAAATATGTTCCGTGTAACCCCACATAATTCAGAACTGCAAAATCAGACAGAGGTTTCATTCCGACGGGTGTTTTTTTCTTCGATTTTGCTATCAGTCATTCCTTGATAGTACAAATAATTGATAACTCTTCATTGGACTTTAACATGTCTCAAATTTGATAGATTTGTGAATATGTAATTCTTTCATATCCTATCAGGCCTTAGCCATTTCATATTTCCGAATCTGACCCTAGATTGCTTGATTCCATCTTTCATTCATTTTGAGACACGACACAGGTTTTATCAGATATCGTCGTATATTATGATATCTGGTTTTAAGGGGGGGGGGGGGGGTTATCGTATACGATATAGATCTATTTTAGGATGGACAAGTTATGTTTTTGGTCGCCACCGAGCTAAATCTCTGGATTCACGACACAGCCCGCGAAGCGACGCACTGGCGACGTAAATCAGAGGAAACCCCGCGTATTTTAAGTCGCTTATTATCAGGCCTGTCCCATTCCGGCAGGGGTGTATTTATTAAGACACGAAAAGTCAATTCTCCTTGTCCAAACAACGCGGCCGGACAGTGAAAAACAGTGTTAACAAACTCTCAAACGCCACTTATCCACTCCTGCTAAGTATCGTCTGGTCCACCCAAATGACGCTGTCAATGAGGCACTGAGAATTGAGAAATCGAACGACAGTATTTGAATTCTGTTTCCATTCAGGACGAGAATTACCGAGCTATTCTGTGTTGCGAGGAAAACGTGTTTTCACTCATTTTTTCAGTGATAAACATAGACCTATTATTATTATTATTATACTAGTCTTGATTTCACGAAACTGTTTCTTTCAATTTGACTGGCTGAGTAATATCGTCCCTAGCATCCAAAGTGTGCCACTCAAATGAGTGGCACATACCTGTACAATACTTTGGATGCTAGGGTTCAATATTTACATACACACGAGTAACACACGAGTGGAAAAAACACCATTCACTTGTTGAGATGTTGCTTATTTCAACCGTTGATCTTCTTACTGTTTATGCTAAACGTCTGCTACAGACACTTAACTTTTTAACTCTTTCAGCGCGGGGACCGACTTAAGAAGTCAGATTATGACGAATAAAGTTGATTCACGCACTGAAAGAGTAAACTAATTTAAAATGACAGTAGACCCATAACATAGCTATTCAAATAAAGCGGATAGAGCTACATCTGTACATGTAACTAAGATGATAATTATGATGATTTCAAAACCCTTTGCATGCAAAACTATATCCGCGTTGTAAGGGCCAAGTGAGCAGACCCCAAACAGTGCAATGTTATGTAATGTACTGATAATGTTTGCCCATCTGTACAGCTAGTTGATTCCACTTATACTTCAGACGTTGTAAGTGTAATTAGCGCTTGGCACATTTCCTGACTCTGTAAAACGCCAGTAAATTTAAACAAAACGATTTTATCAACAGGATTTTGTGATGTAAATGTTAACAAGAAATATCAACTATGCGTAAAATGTAGGTAAAATTGCCCACAACGGTATAACAAACTTAACCTAATTTTGATTACAGAATGCATTTTTAATTGTATATCAGCAGCAATATAATTATAATCATGATAATGTATTTGTAATAGAAGTTATATTGGTGGGGAGGGGGTCTAATCTCCGTACAAAGTTGAAACAAATTTGTCTGGTTCCGCCCATCCTAGCCCCCGCTTCTCCCACTTCCGTACTACTCTGCTCAGACAAAAGGCAGTAACTGCTTACTTGCAAAGTAAGCAGTCACTGCCTTTTGGCTTCGCACGGCATCGCAGATCTGTCACTGATATGACCATCGTCCACCGGGATGTATGGTTGATAATGATCATAAGCCTCTGATCATAAACTCCCTCCATGTATACTGCCGTGCAAAAGCAAAAGGAAGTATCTGCTTACTTTGCATGAAAGCAAATACTATTTTTGCCTTTGCAAAGCGGTATTGCTGGTGGTATCTGCGGAGATTAGGTAATATAGTGACACGTAGAGATACCGAGAAGAGATAAAGACCATATCTACTGGTGTGCCACACCTGCTATCTCCTGCCACGTCCAATTAGAGGGAGAGTGAGAGTTCTAGGGAGTCATAAAACATTGAGTGTGTACTAGACCACTCAACTGCAGTGCTCTACTCTGCTTACTTTACAAGTAGGCAGATACTGCCATTTGGCTTTGCAGATCACTAAGTGAGTGATAAAACATTGAGAGTGTGGCAGTTCTAACACACTAATTAGAATCTGGATAGAACCAGTCAGTTAATTTCGTTTTCACTTGATTTTTGCCTAATTTGCACGACAGACATCTATCTACAGTTGGTTAAGTATAATACAGGAGATCAATTTTGAAGTTTTAAGACCAAGACCGAACCAAATTTAGTGTTCTGCGTTTGTCAGTATTTTTTTAGCAATAGCAATAAAATGTGACCATTGTTTTAAAATAAGATAATAATATGGATAAGTAAATGAATGGATGAACATAATGAATGGATGAAAATGATAAATGAATGCATGATGCTTCATGCCACTTCTGTACACATCACATGCAGCCTAAACGGAACCAGATTCTGACGTCTAAAGTCAATCTACACACTGAAAGAATTAACAATTTCTAATGGCCGTAGACCCATGACATAGGTATTCAAACGATATATTTCAGGGTTGTAAGGGTTTTAAGAAATGACGGCCTTTTAGCTTACAAGGCAGTACAGAGTCAGAATATACCACGGGATATGTCATCTTCAGGGAAGGTTGAAGTGTAATTTCGCAGCTCAGCCATATCAATGCCGAAGTTGGCCGCGTGACGCCTACATAGCCTACCACAACTATTCCTGGCATTCTATTCCTGCGTCCCAAATCAAATCCAAAATAAATCGCCTCAATGTTAGGCCAGCGTTTAAAAAGTTGGGACGATGTTTATGACACCTTACTATCACTCATTTATCTGACTCATGATCAGCATCTCGTGAGTCGTTGAGGAAAAATGTCCAATTAACAAAAAAATGAGGAAATAAATAACACTCTCCGGGGACCGATCGGCTCTGCCTCCGTAGGAGGTAGGTGGTGTCAAATCCCAGCAAACACGAGACAGTGAATGCTGGCTCAATGTTGGGCCAGCGTCGTAGAGGATGGAACAGCATTGAAACAGCATTGGGCCAATGTCTCGTTTTCGCTGGGCGCATGACCCATGGTTTGTAAATAAATGATGCTGATATCAAGCGTCATCTATATTATCAGGATTATATAGGTATGATGACTTCCCCAGACAAAAACTAAATAATTTATTTCTAATGCTTCATGATCTGGTGTACAAGTCTAATACAGATTTTTATATTAAATTAATTAAACTGTTATCCGATCAGCGGATCAATGCTGCACAGCCAGTACAAAAACAATTAGCATGGCATGATTGTGTATCATTATGCTATAAATCTGTCACGATCAACATATATAAGATAATAAAATATTTCAGGAACGCTTTACAGCGACTAATTACAATCTGGCTTAAGATGGTGATCTGCAAGTTACAAAACCGAAGACGAAACGGTTTCTTTTCTGTTGTAAAATCGTAGCACCGCAATTTTCTCTTGGCACTTTATCTGCCAATCGGCATTGTTTTACTTATTGCGTTGTTTTGGGTAGTTAATCGACCTTCCATGGAGGCATGCTGTGGTCAAATTCTTCACCCCAGGCCAGTGAGATGTTGACATAGTTTCTTGGTTGTCACTATATGCGCCAGGTCTTTTATTTTCAGCCTCGTTCAAGTTGTGCAGTCGCGATAGCGACGCACAACCTAAAAGATACTAAACATATTGAGACCTCATATCAAACTGATTCGCAAATTCTATACATTTTGCAAATGAAAAGACGTAATTTGAATGATGCAGAGAAATGAGAACATAATTACAATTAATAGCACAGCTCTCGCTTTGAGAAGGTTAATACAATATACATAGATAACCTGTGGCCCTAGTGAAGCCTATAATTCACGGAGAATTAGCATACTTCCTCGCACCTAATTGCAGTCATTTGCCGCGAGCCTTTGTGATGTACTGTGCATCGACAATGATGAAAATTACCGGAAAGTTCGCGAGCTGCTAGTCGCGCTGGTTGAAAATACACAGCTCTTCCTTCAGTTTAATCCTGGAATTATTCATTCAATTAAGATGCTGGCCGTCAAGTGTCAGGTTCTTTGACTGGGACCGTGTCGCGATAAGGCTGGGTAGGATAAGAAATGCCCGGCAGGTGTTATGGCCAAAGGTCCAAGTTCTGCAGAGAGTCCCATGCGAGATCCAGAGGTCCCCCCTTGTGGCCCAGCGGTGGGCTGACGTCAAAGACACCGCAACGACATTGGGCCAGCACCGTGGCCAGCACAGTGTTGATGGAGCTCCCAGCTAACACTTCGGCACTGTCCCAATGCAGCGTTATTGTTCTGCCAGCGTCTAAAACGCTGTCACAACATTAAAACGGCATTAGTTCGGCGCCTGGGGAGCCACACTTGCAGAATGTGACCCAAATTCCTGTTGCGTGCATGGCCTAATCCTAAGGCACAACAACTATATACCACAGAACGATATAAACTAGGCCTATATGCATGTACGCGACGCAATGAAGGTATTTTAATCGCCTCTGACATAAGACATTTTATCTGTCTGTATCCAAACGTAATCTTATGTGAACTACCAGACATAGAATATCGGACTATATAAGCTCGATATCATGTTCAGCTAAGCTACATTGCTAACAATTTGGAAAAACGCAACACACTAATAAAATATTTATTATATTAAACCGAAAATATTGAAGACCACGATATGTGTGTTCTTGGTGAAACATTCCTAAAAAAAATCTAAGCCGAAAATTATTATGGAGTGGCCACGAAAGTGAAATATGCAGTTTTGCCGCTGAACAGCTATTCTGCTCTGCAAACCGAAAGGCTGTATCTGCTTACTTGTAAAGTAAGCATATATTGCCTTTTGGCTTTGTACGGCAGAATTGTATTACCCTGAAACGTCTACGTAAATAATAACCTTTCGTGTGTTGGTGTCAGCAATAATTATGGCCAATTTATGTACAAATATTATTGCACACACCACCAGTATTATTTGATTTGGGAATAACAGAGATATTATACCATCCCACTATAAAAACAAGCACGACCGGTTGATTAGGGTTTGTTTAAATGGTGGTCCACCGTCTTCGACGTTAGGCCAACATTAAAACCAAGCTGTACCAACAGGTCGTGTTGCCTATGTAATTGGTCAATTGTAATGAACTTAACCCTGCAATAGTTCTGTATAAATCATGGAGACCAAAGGGTTATTTTCTATTTAAAATCACCATAAAAGTCCTAGTTGCCTCTTTTCACTTAATTTGAATACATAATATGTTATCATGGTTATGGGTCTACGACCATTATAAATATAATTCTCTTTCAGTGCGAACATCGAGTTTAGACGTCAGAATCTGACGTCTGCAGACGTCAGATTCTGACGTCTAAAGTCGATCTCCACGCTATAGGGGTTAACCACTTGTGGAAACTTGATTAAGATGCAAATCACGGTGATCACTTTCCCAAATTGAACACTACACATGTACGAATATTGTGTAGTTGACTAATAATTAAATGGACGGTAATAACGATCAACTACTGGAAGGTCACAGTGGTTGATATGATGTGTAACGTAGCATGAAGAATGCTAAATATTACGAGAATGTCCATATGGTCACCTAAGTATTAAAGAATCGTATTTGTCACTTTAACAAGTGGCAGATACGTCTCTTCAATACTCAGGTGACGATAATTATGGTATATGATGAGAAATGACTCATTAGACGAGCTTAGGAAATTATTTTGTCAACTTAGAATCTCTCTCACTCGTCAAAAACACCCCTCGCCTACTTTAGAATAGAAGAATGTTCAAATCCTGATTTTGCCATGTGTAAGTTGTGAAACTATCTTTGCTTACAAAGTTACACAACATTACAACCAGCAATAATTTAGATTTTTGTTTTAAAAATGTCGTCTAAATCAATATTTTGCTTGTATAACTATACGTTGGAAAACTAAAAGTTATTCGGCGTTTACCACCAGCCAGTAAAATTAAAACAACACTTCTTCCCTGGAGGGAACCAGTCATGCCCAAAAACCAAAGAAAAGAAAATACAGAAATGGTTAAAAAACACATTGTACCACAGAAGAATGCGAGTCACAGCTATTTTCCTTGTTCTGAGTGAGTGTTCTACAAATAGTGCGATGCCACTGTGTATTTGTTGTTTGAAAAAAACAACACTTTTCATCCTCTGTGAAACATAATGAAAAGATCACAATGTCATTTGTGATCATAAAGCCACAGCTATGTATAAAATCATCATCAAACGAGTGGTGGCGTTAAATCAGCAAACAAGAAACGTTGGGCCAGTGCTGGTTTAATATTGGGCTAGCGTCGCAGACGCTGGCCTAATAATAAACCAACATTGGTCCAGTGCATCGCGTTTTTAGGGGCGAGGGACGAGAATAGGATCATGTGACGATTACGTGTGGAATGTAGAGGCTTCATCATGTTCATTGGGTTCACATGACTCGTCATAAAGCTTGTGTCGTCAGCCCACGAATTATGACATCAGCTTACAGCTGGGGGGTCAAAGGTCACAGGCGGCCATGACACCTCTCAGCAGCTGGTTCTAAACATAGTGCGGGAGTGACAACAGTTGGTTCATGGATGGGCTGAAAAAAAATAAGCACAGCTTTGATTAGGTATTTGACCACAAGTAAGTTAAAGGGATAGACACTCGCTCTCAGATCAACATAGTCGTTTTAAAAATTGTTGACATCTATTTTGTCAAATCTAAACCATTTCCACAACTTCAAGTGGGTGAGAATATAAATTAAATAATCTGGCGGTTAAAGGCCGGGACCGCGTGTACGAACACTGATGCGATCGACAGCCATTACATCCGGTCAGTCTGTGATGTGATTTGTGCGGTAAACATTCGTGCAGTAGACATAAAAATTATCGGTCCGATTTTACACAAACGTGGTGTATATAGCGAGTGTCTCTTCACTTTCAAAACCGTTGTTGCTGAAATTTAACAAATTATACCTAGATTGCTTCACTCACCAATTTATTGACGCTTGAAACTTCATGGGCGCGATTAGAGCTCAAACGATTATGTGACTGACGGTTTGGCATAAAGACATGACAGCTATTATAGAAACATTAGGCGGTGGGGGGGGGGGGGGATAATCGAGGAAGGCCATTTTGATTTCACCAGGGAGGTGTTACATCCCAAGTCGGGATTAGATCTAATAGGAGAATAACGCATCCTGGAACCGTTATAATTATTCATCTCTAAATCATATCCCGCATTGTGGACTACGGTCGAGGCTTTAATTCCAGCTTCCGGGTGAACAAGCTAAGTGCTCTTTGCGCATCGCGTACGCGCAGCGCACGCGCGAGGATCGCCACCCCCACTTCCTGTTTGTAGACAGGCGGATGCCACCTTTAGTCCCTCGGTTGCGTGGCAACCCTGGAAAAAGGGTCAGATCCAGCTGTCCTGGCAAATAGACATAGGACTGTGGATCCCGACATATGCCAGACGCCGGCACAATGCCGTGCCAGCGTCGTAGACGCTGGAACGGCATTATACCAGCATCTCCTAGAGTTGTTAAGACAAATGCAGCGTCAGACAACAGTATATGTGTCATTAATCATGCCAGTGATAATAAACTTGGCATCGCCCGACGCCGACCCTTTTGACCACGAATTTTTCCACAACACACCAAGCACTGGACCAACGTTGTCTACCCGTACCCCAGACGTAAGGGTGGGCCAGCACGAGAATTCCCGCTGGGATGAAGGATACATCAGTATGCGCACATAATGTTGCATGCAATCTCTAGTGTTTTTTGCGCGCAGCACGATCGGCAGATTTTCCTCCTCTGCTTCGGCCACGCGAATAGCACAGCAGTGAAAACTATCGTAACCATGGCAACCATCACAGGCGCTGGGTTTTTTGGTCTGGTGTAGAATGTAACAGGAGCCACAGACTCATTACCCCATTTACAGTCTGCACGCAAAAAAATACGTCCGTACGCATGTTACATCATCATGTATTACGCCACTGCTGATGGCGTGTACGCCCTTTTTATTTCAAATTCTTAGAAGGTTTGCTTTTAATCTAATCAGCAGCGTGCTTAAAATTTGGTTTCCCATTCCGATATTTGTCATAGCTTGACCTAAAAATTTTGACATGTTTAAAAACTGATATGTGATGTACTAATAAAAAATGTAAAAAACGAATATAATCGCGACCGGCGGACAGGGTAAATAATGAAATTGATTTATATTTATATGATTTTCAAAATTATTGCATACAGGTCAAACATTAGGATAAATATTGTTCAACAGCCCTTCGAAAAAAAGAAGTTTTATTTCACACAAGATTTTCTTCTACAAGAAAACACGCAATTGTCCAGAATAAAAAATGTATATATATAGTGCGGTGTTCATATTATTATACTGTGATGGTTACACGCGTAGATATCGTGACCACTGATGACCAGGGGTCATCATCGTGTCCAATATAGATCATTATACAACACCCTGGAGGGTTCATGTACCTGGAATTAGCAGCAATATATAATAAATGCACACAGACATCAGATAAGTTACGTAACTGTCTATTTCTATCTGATTGAGCCAAGAGCAGATTTTATCCATCCTGTCATTGGCAGGGGTAGTCGTTGACCACCCCTGCCAATGACAGGATGGCATTATCATGAGAGATAACGCAGATGGGTCACATGGGTTATTCAACTGAATTAGCGGCTATGTTTGAACATCAGCTAAGTTGACGACGGCCATATTTGTACATCTACAGCCTATCGATGTAATAGGCAAGATATAGATAACAGTGGAAATAATACGAAGATAAGCTTGAATTTAAAGGCAATTATTATTGTTCTCTATAATAGCAGAAACAATAAAATATAGCCCATCTATCATCAGTATTTTGAAAGCCATCCAAATTCAAACACTGAAAAATAATTATAATTATCTAATATTTGTATTCAAAGTTATTAAAATCCAAACACTGCAAAATATATCTAATATTCATATTTTAAAAATTATCCAAATAAAAATACTGCAGAATATTATCTAACATTCCCATTTTAAAAGTTTTCCAAATTTAAACATAGCATCACACCACCCCTGCTCGCTCCACTTAGTTTGCCTGCAGTAGATAGAGAGAACAATAATATTAAACACGATTGTAGCAGCTGGACACGATTGCAGTGTTTTTGTACGATTTCGCCTCCTGCGGTAAAATAAACTTCTCCACAACTCAATGTTAGTTTATTCCCACAGGGACGCCGTAGCGCTGGTTCAAAGCAGGGCAGTCGCTGGCTCAAGGCTGGGCCCGAAGGCTTCGACGTCGGCCCAGAATTGGGCCAGAAACACTGCGATTCCCTGCTGAGGTGCAGAGCACAGTCATACTGATTATGTATAAGCGTGGTGTAGGGCTACTTGTAGCCAGATCAGACACAAAAAGAGCCGTGTCACATATAAATGAAACACCTCCACTCTTCACATAAACAGCACCACAGCTCCCCGGGGGATAGTTGCCCAATGAGCACGAGATATTGAACCAATGCTGATCCAATGCTGGGCCAGCGTCGTAGACGATGGACCAGCATTGGATCAGCGTCGGGTCAACGTATCGTGTTTACTGGCGACATCAACTGATGATGTAACACACTCAAAAACAAGCTCCAATAACCGTGGTAAAAATAGATGGATGTATAAATAGGGCTAAATGTTACAGAGAAACGCCGGATGTTTTGGAGTATATGTAGTTCGCTGTACTTGTATAATTTATAGGGTTCACGAGCATTTTAAGACCAGACTACGTGTTCAGGAGAATATTTTAATTATTTAAACTCTCTATTCACACGTAGTGTAATTCTCAAACTAACAAAGCGAGATATTTTGGTGTGTCCCAGCAATAAAAAAACGTTATAGGTTTATTGTTGGTACACTGTCTGTGACGCTGGTCCAACAATAAACAAACATAGAGTAAAGTTATTGGTCTGCTAGTACAAGGAATTTATAGATTCCTTGACTATTATAACACTTAACCACGAGTGCTGTTCTTTAAAAAGCACGTTGATGTAATATAGCCCGAATCTCTGTATTGAAATCCCAGTTCCTTTGCAAACACTACCTAACTACCGGTGGAAAATGTGTAAATAAATTAGGACGAGGAAATGAAAAACACATATTTGGCCACTAAATTATTCCAGCGCCTTCCAACGCATTGATCGAGCGCACTGACAGCACGGGTAAAGACATGATCATATAACATTACAGGCTGATTGCACAGCCGGCCTTACATTTACAGCGCTTGCAGAGGTTTTTTACAACGTGAAAATCAATAGTCGTGTTTTGTGACTGGGATGATGGGGGTGGCAATACAAACCAGAGATGTTGAGCGTGTAGAATAAAACAGAGCGCCAGCAGAAACGGACGTTTCAGTTAAAACACAGAATTCAGCAATTAATAGATTAAGGTGGGGCCATGGCTGCAGTGGATGATGCAGTGTCGAGACAGTCTGTGCCTACAGGACAACAAAAGAGACATCGGGGCAATGTCGGCTCTATGCCGGACCAACATCTGCCGACGTTGGTCCGGCATAGAGTCGAAATTGCCCCGAGGTCTCGTGCTAGAGGGGCCAGGACCAGACTACTGGCAGACAGTATTGATTTGCCATTTCTTGTGGATTATGCGCAGACGTGGAATGGCTGGCTGGAGGACCCCACCAGTGTCCCCGTGTCCCGCCAGCCACCTATACTTCACCTGTCTGACGACAGTCACACGCAACGGCAACGAGAGCAGCAGAAATAGCAATGGCAAGCAGAAACAGCAGCAATAGCAATGACAAGCAGAAGTAGCAGCAATAACAATAGCAAGCAGAAGCAGCAGCAATAGCAATAGCAAGCAGAAGCAGCAGCAATAGCAATATAGCAAGCAGAAGCAGCAGCAATAGCAATAGCAAACAGAAGCAGCAACAATAGCAATAGCAAGCAGAAACAGCAGCAATAGCAATATAGCAAGCAGAAGCAGAAGCAGCGGCAATAGCAATAGCAAACAGAAGCAGCAACAATAGCAATAGCAAGCAGAAACAGCAGCAATAGCAATATAGCAAGCAGAAGCAGCAGCAATAGCAATAGCAAACAGAAGCAGCAACAATAGCAATAGCAAGCAGAATCAGCAGCAATAGCAAGCAGGAGCAGCAGCAATGGCAATAGCAAACGGAAGCAGCAGCAATAGCAATAGCAAGCAGAAGCAGCAGCAATAGCAATATAGCAAGCAGAAGCAGCGGCAATAGCAATAGCAAACAGAAGCAGCAACAATAGCAATAGCAAGCAGAAGCAGCAACAATAGCAATAGCAAGCAGCAGCAGTAGCAATAGCAATAGCAAACAGAAGCAGCAGCAATAGCAATAGCAAGCAGAAGCAGCAACAATAGCAATGGCAAGCAGCAGCAGTAGCAATAGCAATAGCAAACAGAAGCAGCAGCAATAGCAATAGCAATAGCAAGCAGAAGCAGCAGCAATAGCAATATAGCAAGCAGAAGCAGCAGCAATAGCAATAGCAAACAGAAGCAATAAAAACAAGCAGAGCAAGAGTAAGCAACAGAAGGCAATGACAAGCAACAGAAAGTAAAGACAGTAAGCTACGTCAAAGACAGCAACTATCAGGTGCAGCAACAAGGAACAAGAGCAGCAATAACAATATAATTTTATAAACCATGATCACCTACAGTAACCAACAACAAGCAAAATAACAAAAAACTTCCATGAGCAACAACAGGAGAAAACATTGGCAACAACAATCAGTCCCCTGCACCACTGCTTGTTTGTGGAGACCAGACATGACACAACTGCAACAGCAGTACACAAATCAGCTACCAGGGACTTACCAGGGACCCATCACAAATCCCCTCTTACAAAAGGCCAAGATTTTCTTTTGTCCCATCTATAATACAATATGTATCCATGTAATGATATGTATAGTCCTTGTCAGAACTAAACACTGTTTATAGGGCGTCGTTGTTCCCTAAGGTTGACAAAGAAACAATTCACTTGGGGTGGAAATCTTCTTCGTGATCTACATTCTATATATACACAACGAAGTCCCCCGACCTGCTGACAGCGAGGCAGTCTGTCTGCTACAATACAGTACTTTGGCCTAAACAGCAACATTGACGTTCGGGATCCTGGGTATGGGACAAAAACGCAATTATTAGAATAAAAAACACTGTTGCGAAACTACTCTTAATCAGTATAGCAGGATAATTTATATCTTAATGATCACTGATGATGCAGATTGGTCAGCTAATCAGGTAAAGGTAGTTAAATGTTGGCCCGATATCAAACCAACAATGGCTCAATGTTTCGTGTTTGCTGGGGTAAAGCTTTGTCCAGTATAATCGAAATTATATGGCGCGATCATCATGATCCATTCCATACCAGTTGATCCATAGAAAAAACACAGGGAACAGAACAAGATGCTGATGTTCATGTTCACTGGTATGGATCGAATATAAAAACAATGTCAGTGATTCATTTTAAATTTCTCCTTTTTTTTGAATGAGGAATGATGAAATATTTGCAATCAACCTTAATATATCAAGTGTATACTGACATACACTACTTGTCTTAACCATGTTAGCTAAACAAAAATACTTGATTTCAATCTGTATAATCAATATTTCAATACTTCAAAAGAGTTACGCAGTACAAAATGATAGTTATATGCAACTAAAAATTATTAATAAAATTCTACTAATAACTTGCTTCAATTTCAAAGAAGTCGTAATCCCGTATTACACAGGCAGAATGATGATGATAATGCTGATCAGACTACTACGTTTAAAAATAAACACTCATTTATCCAAGAAGGCAAATGCCCATGGAAGGGTCAGCTCAGATCATGTATATTACCGCATAATGGAATACCACAGGATCAGCTCTGGCAAACAGAAACAGTGACCTCAGCAGCAACATCAGCAGCAGAAACACATGAGAAGTCGATTCGGGGCTGGCTTAATGTTGGACAAGCGTCGCAGACGCTTGTTCAACATTAAGCCAGCACCGGTTCAACGTCCCATAGTGGCTGGGACCAGCATCATGACTGATAATGAGTCACGAGTACTGCGCAATTTCTTGACGTGATATATTTAGAAAATGATCGGTCAATATTAATTGATGACACAATCTAAGTCCGCGCCATGGTCGCTGGACATGGCGGCATTCGTAGAAATCAGAGAATAGTGTGTCCTTAAACACGGGTTAATGGAGCTCTAATCCGTTAATGTTAGTCGTAATCCCCATTACCCAGTAAACAAGACGTGGTGGCCCAATGCTGGCCCAACGCTTTAAGATTTGTATCAACCATTGTTTAAAATGTCAGGTTATTAGCAATATTTAGAACAAATTTGAGAAGGATACATGAAAAGTTATCGTGCCCACAAGGAAATGTTACCTTCAAATGCAACAGCCCAACTTTTTTAATAGGGGATCACGATAAAGTCGTGAGCGTTTATTTCAGATATAATACTTGGGTATTTTAAAAATGCGATTTTAAAAAACAAAAATTGAAGTTGTGTATCGCTAGCGCGACCCACAACAACAAGAGGGTGAAAATTTATCATATTTGTTAAACAAATATTTGCAAATCATTATGTTTAGACGCACATTTCTTTCCCAATAACAGTGATTTAGTTGATAAATAAAATAAATTAAAAACGAGAAAAATCGTGATCAGCAGCAGGATAAGGGGTTAAAGGTCAAGGTCGAAGGGAACTTCGATAACAGTCAGAGACAGACATCGAGATGGCGTCAGCATATAGATCTGTCTGGCGATGTTATGGAGAAAGTTTTCTAATTATGTAATTAGTATTCAGAGTTCGTGACGGCAACCAGTAACATAAACGCGAAAATGATTAAATCGATGTTTAACCCTTTAAGCCCTCACGATGCATTAATGCATCATTTTACATCATGAAGATAGACTTAATTTTCCTACAACCAATGGTTTTAGAACGAAAATTTCCATGAAACTGGTTTACCATTATATAGCAATTTTCTTTAATTTTAAAACCACATCAAATCATTTTCATCCACTACAACTCGAGAATTGCGACAGCAATTCGCGGCTTGTAGTGGATGAAGATGACTATGGTAAATTCAGGCTTGGAAGGGTTAAATCAATCACTCACGTCGAAATATTAATGAAAACTGCACTATTTATTTCATCAAGCCACGCATGCAAATGGACAAATCCGTTATCGTGTGGCTTTTCATTCATCATTATTATTATTATCTGTATGGCCATTTTCAGATTCTCGTGAATTTCTTTCGTTGGCTAAATTAAATTAATTATAACGTCTAGTACATGTAGCTGGTATATGTAGCTCAGATTCAGATATAAAGTTAATAATTAGGACTTTGACATCCCTTCTGGCACAGAGTGACCTAAAAAATATATAATTGTTATACAAGTCGTTGTGTAGAATTTAATCAGATATGTGGCTATAGAATATACATAGTCAAATGATAACCATCCCAGGAACAACATTGGCTCATTGCTCGTGTGTTTTTTCTGGGAACGACCTGTACATCTGAGTGGCCTAGTTCTAACTGAATGAGTCACTTATCGATGACTAATTATTCCAGTCGCCTCATCAGCTGGGCAAACTGCCAACTAACAGATGCGATATACAGATATATGCGAAGATTATGTATCATATTATAATATACATCATGTGCATGGCTGTCATAAACCACATAAAATAAAATGCGGTTATGACTCGCAAATGTTGGGCGAAATTGTTCTGGAGGAGTGGTACGGTAATGTACAGTAATTTTAACAAAATTAAACGAGTATAAACAACAGTAAATGCTTCTTTTCAAATAAGCGAATTAAGCAGTCACTGCTGTTTACCTTTGCAGGATAATACTGCCGTACAAAGCCTCGGTAAAGTAAGCAGATACTGCCTTTTGGCTCTGCCAGAATACTTGACACATTGTCATTCTGGTTCACATATGAGATATGACATTCGTAACCTGAGTTACCGGGCTCCGAGTCCCCTCCATCCCAAATGTTTGTCATCGTGGTTATGCGAACACATTGCTACAAACTGGTCATATCCATAGAATGTGCAGTACACTATGGACAACTCATTAAAACATCAGCGCTCAGATTCTGAGGTCTAAGTCTATCACCGCCTCAAAAGATTGAATTTTATATAATGGCCACGTCGGACAATAACCTGATAACATATGTATTCAAATGAAGCAGAAAGAGCTAGCTAAGATAAAATTTATGATGATTTCAAATGGTCTCTTGATTTATATACAAAACATATTTGAGCGCTTTGAGGGTTAAATGCATAGATTATTACAGTACTGTGGTTGTAGTGTACACTATGAAATATATCCAGAGTACTCAGTACAGAGAGGGACCTCTTTATGGTTAGAGCGAGGCGCACTGCCGATGTCGCTGCTTGCCGTGCGGTTTCGAATCCCGCTTGGTGCAGGGTTTTCAGAGAAATATCAAGGTTCTCCCCTCTCAATCTAGGGACATTGTTAAGATGGTGTGTCCTTCGGCAAGACACTTCACCCTCAAATGCTTCACTTGACTCATGTGAAAATGAGTACCTGGTAGGGCAGAGATGGCAATGTGTACGATAAGTTCAATGCACCGAAACGGCTGCAGGACTGTATGCTCCCCGGGGAGTTGAAATGGCACATGAATGAACAGGTCCAGTCTCCAGGGGGTAAAATGTAATGTCCTATGATAGGTCTTCAGACTTGAGATCAAACTATAAAAAACCTGCACCTTTACCCTTACCTTTCAGTAGGCCTATTAGAACTGTCCTGTCTCGATACTGGAACAACGTGCAGAATGCGAGCTGAAGCAATATTCACGGTTTCATTCACTACAGTAAAATCACAGAGATAGCAAAGAGCTTATAATACTTAGCTCTTTGGAGATAGAAAGAAGGATACTGGTAAACCCGGACAATTAGAACTACCACCCCAAGAAAGTCTGAATACGGAGAGACCGACCTATCACTGGGCTGATGTTGCCCCGTGCTCCGCGGGACAAAAGGAGCATATTCAGAGGGGAGTAGATAAAGAACAAGTAGGGATGAGTGAACAAGGAAAAATCCCGGGCCAGGAAGTGCGGGACCAAATACTGATCCGGGGCAGTCCGGACAGGTCAGACAAGGTAGCTGATATGCCGGGTCGACTGGTCAGCCGGTAATTACTGACCAGCGGTCAGCCAAGCTGCCAACTCATCCCCCCCCCCCGTACTACACACACACACGCTGACTGATTTCTTGCCCTTCCTCACAGACTAATTCCCACACAACAAGACGGATGGCTTCATTAAGCACCAAGCTACTTTTCTGGTGATTTATGACCGGGTCAAGGATCAAGTCCATACCACGAGCAGGTCAATCAAAATCAATTATCTCAAACTTATAATTAAATCATCTATATTCACCAGATTTTTTTGTAAAAATACTAATGCCAAGAAGCCTAACATAATAATATTTAACCTTTAATATCTAGTAGCAAAAAGGGTCTATATAAAAGTTATAGTTACTTTGGAATTGAAGGGTCGGATCAGCCACTTTATAAGTGGCTGATCCGACCCTTTAATTACAACGGGATGACATGCAAAGCCTTCGCGGTATAATTACCACGCGTTTATCAGAACGAAATGGTATGGATAGTCAAGTTTATTCATAATAATTTCAACTGCTAAAAATTTAAATTCACTACACAGTCTTGTAAACAGGCGCCATGTGTCTTCCGGTAGCGGGTGTTGGGGAAGTGGGCCACGCGAGTGGCGGTGGGACTTCAGGAACACAATGCTTGACTAATGCTGAGCCAGCATCTGCGACGCTGGCCCAGCATTAGTCAAGCATTGGATCAACGTCTGGGATCTACCGGGATGCCCCATCAAGCTGTCAGGATCGCCACCCGGACTCCTCAGTGACTGTGAGCTCTCTCACACACTGCCCGGCAAACCTAAACATCGCCATTCTACAGAAACAAGTGCCACTACCCAGATAACGATTGATACCCATCCGGCATTTGCTAAATGTGGGGCCAACGTGGGGAGACACTGCCCCGCCGCTGGGGTTGCGTTGGGCCAAATTCTGACATTTATTGGGCAGTGACCGGGAGCAGGCTGGGCCCTATTACAGAAATACTGTGCAAGTTTGATTCCTCACCCCTCAAGGCCATGGCAGTTACACCTGCATTATCTCATGGTATGGTATTTCTCGGTCAATTCCTCAAGGCTGGGTAACTTCAGTATGTTATATTATTTCAGTGGGGGAGGAGGGGCTGTTCCAAAAAAATGAAAAATAGCATGTCGTGTGAACAGCAACTTTCAGCACAAATACATATTTCAGTGCATGGTCTGAGTGGATTTTTAAATCAAACAAATCAACTATTTCCTGCCACATTTTATTAATTATAATTAATGAATTTTGATTTTAAATTTCCAAATAATCCTGATAACTGTTTAAATCTTAGTGTAGGTTTATACACTGCCATGTTAACAGCTCTACGCCAGATGTACTTGCCCCCAACCCTGCTTCCAGCATTGCACTGCAAATGTTCAGTGACATGTTGGAGTGGTACTTCAATGATATTGAGCAGTTCAGTTGTCATCAAATTTTATTTACATGCACCTGAATTTGTTCAAACTATTGATTAGAATAGCGGCAATAATGTTTATAGAGTTAACATTTTCAGCACAGGGACCGACTTTTGGACGTCTATAGTCGATCCCAGCACTGAAGAGGAAAACTATCTGTAATGGCTGTGAACACATGAATGCCTGGGTGAGCGCTAACATTCGCCACTTTGCCACATGCTAAAAGATTTCCCCTGTGGCTAGACTTATTTGGACTTTTTTCGCCAAAAACTTCAACTTCAGAATATATCTTCCACTTCATCAAATGATAAATATGATAAATGTACAGACTGATAATTCGTATTTCATCATGTTTTATATTTATTTGAATGCAGTAGAATATCATACAAAACAACTGAATAATAATATACATTTATACATTATCATGGTTTAGATCTGAAACAGCCGTTGTAAATTAAATCATCACATTTCTTAACTCACTAGGTCAAAAGTGGTGGTTAGATTGTAAATAACCAGCAAACAAGATACAACATTAAGAGACAAAGTCGGGTGGATGTTGGATCAGCATGGCAGACGATGGGCAAACATTATAGCAACAATGCATGATTTCCTGGGTAGACAAGTCTGATACAGGATAAGATAACACAATATTAGTCTAACTATGTGCCCTATTTTACGGTCGAACGCGTCCAAAAATGTCCTATTTAATGGCCAGACGCGTTCAAAGATGCCAGAACGTAGACCACACAATGAGACTTTAGGCCATACACCCGTCACTCCCCCACCCTGAGTGTGTTGTGGGCCCGGGGGTATACGTCTAACAAGGCAGCACGATTCACCACCTTGTGATGTTACCTAATACATATTCAGCTCAACAGCGTACACACCTGTGTGGTTGGATCTAAAAAACAACACGCACACCCAACGTCGTTTAAATGTCGGTCCAATCTTGGTTGGACGTCTGTGTTTGGGTCAACCTCAGCAAGAATGTATCCAATATTCAGCAGATATAAGCGGTGATCTAACACAAGCGTTATGAATTTATGAGAGATGGGTGAGGGGGCACCTGTGCTGTTAATTATTTTAAACATGTAAAATACGATTCCTTTACTTGGAAATGAAAAAGAGATTGTAGATACATTATTAATAAATCTATGAAACAGACAGGGTTACAGGGATAAAATACCAAAAAATATTTTTATCTCGTACAGCAAATACCATGAGAGTACACAACTTTAAAACTGTTCCAAATGAAGTACCGATATAACGTTCAAACACAGATACAGTATAATACTCCCGTAATAATAATGGCCTATTATGTATACATTTACGTCCCTGCAGAATACATACATATAGTCAGATAGACTTAGAGCCAGCGATATCAGGGCACAACATTCGGGTTGACAAGGCAAGACACGAAACGGGCAGATGGCAAATTGTGTACATGTGTCCCTCAAGCCGGTGACAAGGTCCAGGGTGTGGACACACTGCCGGACAAATATGGCCAGGGCCACGGCGCTGCCAGCTGGTCAGCAGCCACCAGGACGGTCAAACTATGGTTTAAGGTTGGACCAACGTCGCAGAGGTTGGACCAACCTTAAACCAAAGTTTGACCGACGTCTCCGGTCATTCAGGACATCTTTACCAAGATTATCCCGTACAAATAGACTTATCGTCAGCTTACAGCGCCAACACGCGGCCTGGGTCAATGTTGGTTCTAGGTTGGGCCAGCGCCTGAGATGTTCATCAGTCATTGAATCCAGGATTGCTTGATTGAGCCAACACAAAGTCGATATAACTCATCTTGATATAATCGTGCTGCCGTTTTGCACACAGCCACTGACGATAGTCAATAGGAGATAACAGTTCATTATTGGTTAACCAGAAGAAAATAGAACCAATTGATTCTATTGCTTGGTTAACCTTAAAACGATAGATCAGATTATTGCCATCTTCAAGTGTGTTAGAATAACTTGCTAGATTTGATCCGAAACAATAGAAAACTGTTGTAAAATGCCTGAATTTAAGTGTATAGTATCTATACTATATTAGTACCAGTATACCTTCTTTAACACTGACACAAATCTGTATGCGGTGGTAGGTGCATCTGTAGGATGCCTTTATTGGGCGCTGGATAAAAATGACGGAAGAGCTTTGTTTTGTTCTCGAAAAGACTTCACAGTTGATATTTGTACAACATGTGAGCATTCCCCTTTATTCTGTGAAACGCAGTGACGTCACTCGGTGAGAACAAGGTTATATAAGAACCCTCCCCCATACTTCTTTGTATTAGCCAGCTCGGTGAAAACAAAGGAGGTCGAGGTCATCGAGTTTCGCAGAATAATGTTCATGTGGCATCTCACCAGCAGGCACCTGCGGACCAATGGAGTACGTGTATTCTGTGAAACACAAGTGACGTCATTCAACGGATACCGTTTTGAATGGGAACTCGGTGAAAATAGAGTTATATAAGATCCCTTCCCCATACATTATTGCATTAGAGAGCTCGGTGAAAATACTTTAGGTCAAGGTTATTGAGTTTCACAGAATAAAAACACATATTCAATATGTGTTTTTCGATTGCGTACATGGTACATGTCGGCCACAAGTGCCTGTGATCTAACCTATACTACATGTAAGTGATCGTGGACGAAAGGTATCCTTACCTGCCTTGTATAGTCGCACTGGTAATTCAGAGAGCTACATTATAAAGAATCACGTACGATTAACCACTGCCTTGAACTATTGTCCAGGGAAAATTCGCTACATTAACACGAGGAATCCAAATCTGACAAAAACACTTCTTGTAAACAAAGTTGGAAATGTATTTGCGTTTGGAGTCTCATTTGTGTCCATCACCTTATTACCCTACACTTAGAGAAAGCTACTTGTAATAGCTATCGCGGTGGCTCATTCTGTTCGGCTGTGGTGTCGTTACCTGTAGGTAATCTTGGGGTATCTGGACCGAATGTTAATCATTTGTCATTGCGCGTACAATGATCCAAACTGTTTAAAGGTGTGGGATGTGTCTTTGGTGCTGTGCACGATAAAGGAAGCCTTTCGAATAGACCAGGGCGTAGTCCCGACTTCGTGTCCCCCCTGTCGCAATATCGAGGAATCTAGATAAAACCAGCGATGTAAAGTCACGTTGACTTTTCTATATTTTAAACGTGTATAATGTGAACAACTCATCATCTAAACGAAGTAAATAACAGATGTGTAAGTCCCTATCAAGCTGTAACAAAACTACAAAAAAAACCCGTCAAGTGTTGCGTGCAGTTGACGATCAGGCTCGCCAAATAACATTCTTATAAAAACCAATCAGAATTTTTCAGCTTACTGCCAAAAATGCAATTGAGATATCCACTTAGCAATGAATCAGAGCCAAGAGGAAACTTGGGCAGGCACCCTGTCAATGTGAATGTTGTTTTGTTTGTTGACCAGTCGGTGACCAGTGATTGACCCCTCAAACCAACTGGCCATCATCTCGAGTGTTATATACATAGCACAAGATAATGTCAAGAATGCATGGACAAGACAGATCATTTTCAATTGCTCAAGATATGGGATGGCCGTGCGATACCACATCCACACCAAATAAATGATGTATTTTCAGTAATTTGTGATCGTCTATTTTTTAATTTGGGTAGATCTGTGAGCGAACGAGAGCACATAAAAACGACAAAAACAATAATTTTAATGTAGGCCTACAGTGTACACACACTCTGTGACCAAAAGGTCAAACGCAGCAAGCTACGCCCACAAATAGCTCGACGTGAAGTCAGGTCACAAACAAGGTGACGTAACGGACGTTACATCAAATAATACCAGCTCCCAGTAGATTAGCCAAATCTACTGGTGTTTTCCAGGAATATTCATGTGCTGTTAAACTCATGATTGGTATTTGCCCTAGACTTGAGAAGTCAACGTTATTTCAAGCACAGATGATTCTCAAATAGCTAAATGGAAAATGCAAACATCTGAGTCTTAAAAATGGATGAAACAGTATACAAAATAATTTAAAACGCTAGATTTTGATGTATAAATAATACTAAGTAAGAAAGAAAAATGTTTTTTTCAATGTAGACGGACTCGCAGGTCTCAATCTGCACAACTTGCATGTTATTACATTTGATCATCTTACGCTACGTGGACGAATTTTTTGTTTTCGTGTCACTGATTGAGCAAGTGCAATCAATTATATAAATATTTTTAATAAAATAATAAAATGTCTATGAACATGATGAAGATAAACCGTAACGCATAATATAATATACGCCGACAAGGTACATTTTAGACCTTTATTTATAAGATTTAGTGGTCCTAATACTCTCAGTCCAGCTTGGCAATTTAGTCTTGTGACACCATTATTTTTAGTAAGAGTCGCTACTAATGTAAGACATCGTCGAGCATGTTGAATTAACAACTCAATATTGAGCACCCTAGTGAAGCGGAGGTTCATCACAATAATACATTTATCAAACTCGCCACTGGAGAAGTACAATTTTTTATTGTGGTTTAACAGTAATACATGTATGTGATACAATTCTTCCTATCTAACAGGATGACACTAACCTCAATTAGATGTATGTTGAGTATACGACTACTTCCTCATTCATATTATCATGCTACATACATTGTAATGGTCAGTTGGTACCGTAGTTATAATTTAAATTATTTGTACATTAACATAGTGATAAAATGTTTAAAAACGTTCAAATTTAGTCACCCAATTTTTAGATTTTAATTCTTTTCCAATAACTTCACGACATTTAGTCTATAGACATTAAAATACTGTTAACATGAGGTTGAACACACGGCTCTTGAAGTTCAAGTTCTGTAGAGCTTAAAACAATAAATTACGCAGATACGCCGAGAATGATTTCTAGTGATATGCTGACAGAAATCGAGAATAGAGAGTTCGACCATATATTGTTCAGTACAAATAATATAAACATCAAGTTATACATATACATGTAGACAGTAACACTAGTGACTACCCATCAGGTCTTTAGTCTATGTACGGTATTTAAAAAATACAGCAAAATACCAAGAGAACGGATCGTTTTAAGCATTTAAACATCATCCCACCAATCGAAGATACTGGCCCATCACTATATGCACGAGCTGTTATACTAATGTTTTGTGTTCATTGGGATAACTGATGCGCGGTTGATCACGGCATCGCTGGTGGTCTTAGCAGAAAGTACAATACCTACATCTGAAAATCTCTGACATTGACAAAGATAAACATGATAAATGACACGATAAATTAGTTGCACACCTAATACCCTCACTGTCAGCCAAGACTCGCGGAGAGATCCCGCAGCCACATTTCGGTGTTGGGAACTTGTCCTGTCAGGTAGCCTACTGGTTCAGACCAGAGTGAAGTGAAGCGCAAGAGATTCAAGTGCCCTGTCCAATGACCCAACATGTATCGAGAAATAAACTGGGTGCAAATTCGCAAAGATCCCGTACGGTTACTAGCGCAAATTAATTAACATTCTACTGTTGTGCAACATGTCCCAACGTTGACAATGGTTGAGAGGGAAGAACGATTGAACCCCGGTCGTCGGCCACGATGTCATATGCGGCAGGTCTATTAGTCTCCTCTCAAGCATAAAACAATTTCAAACAAATTAAAATTATCTGGCAGTCTACATCTGCCAAACTAATCGAGGTAATTTGTTGTAGTTATGATGCAACAGTCTCATGAATTTTCCAAGCCCTCTGATTTACAGTAGAACCTAATTCGACGTAAATATGCGTGGCAACAGAGACATACAATGCAAATAGCAGTAAACTGCTGCCTTTTCAAGCAATCGGTTAGTGCTGTCTGTCTTTGCACAACTGCAAAGATGTAGTGCGAAAACAAACAGCAGTGGCTGCTTACTTTTCAAATGAGCAGTTACTGCTGTTTGCCTTTGCAGGGAAGAACAGTCTTAACATTCATGACTGCGATGCTCTGGTGGCAAAACTGGAATTAGCATAACAAGAGTAGACCATCTGTCACCTTCAGTGTATACACGGGCAGAAAAGGAAAAAAAATGTACCCACATACACAGACACATACATGGCGTGCAAATAGGTGTGTGTACAGGCAGGCCGACACCAGAATCACACAATATTACGTCTGTTGTGTGTCTTAAAACACACATAGATTAAACATGGGAAAAAATGTACCCACATACACAGACACATACATGGCGTGCAAATAGGTGTGTGTACAGGCAGGCCGACACCAGAATCACACAATATTACGTCTGTTGTGTGTCTTAAAACACACATAGATTAAACATTATGTCAGTACTTGAATAATAATATGGACCCTAAATATAACACTGCATGTTAAATAAGCTAGGGAATTTTAAAGAGTGTATTTTACCTGTAGTCGTAATTAGAATTTTGAAGTGTCTAAATGAAAATCAAACTACAAAATCGTGTTATTCTTACTGATATTGTGTCTGTTTTGTTTGACACTTCAAATGATACATTTTTATTTTTTGAAACGTGTGAAGACCAAGTCAATATACAAAGTGATCAGCAAACTTAGGTAATGATAGGTGCTATGTGCAGATGTATCAAAACAAAACTGGCATTCCTATTCTGCACGTTGTCTCACCGAGGACGTATAGCAGGTGGATTTTGCAGGCTCGGGGCAGATGATGTAGTCCTGAAATATTACAGCAGGCTAGAAACGTCAACACAGTGGGTGCAGAATCCTCATTTGATCCTCAAATGATCAGATGCGACGCATATGTCCACATCTCAATTAGGGTCTAAACTGACAAATTATTACCCAAGATTATAATAGGACATAGGCCTACTGCTGTTGTTTAAAACCAGAATTAGTGTTTGAATCACAACTATGTGTATGAGAAGCGCTGATTAGCTTTAGGAGTTAATGATTCATTTCTGAATTACCTCCTAACCTTGGTAGCTATTATCACCATATGATTACAGGTGTCTAGTATTATGTATATTTTATGTTAATTTAGCCAGCATGGATATACAACATGATGATCATAGAAAAAAAAGTTACTCTTTTTATCACTTATGATTTGGTGCTGGATAGGTCTAGGCTTTTACTATTTCAAAATGATCATAGGCTTTATATTATTTGAACAGTGCTAAATATATTACATTCCCAGTATCACATAGAACACGTAGAAAGATACAGTTTACATCATCCTAGCTATAAAATATTGGATTTATTATTATATAAGGATTTGACAGTAATCTTAATAATTTTGAAATCAAAATTAAATTTCAAAATTAGACTAAAAGAGTGCTGCAATGTTTTGGCGAAATGGTATGAATAGGCCCTATACATGATATATATCTATTGCGATATGACTTATACATGTATAACTTATGTATTGAAATACAAAGAGATCTGCTGTGCAAAATCAAAAGGTACTAACTGGGGACTTGAAAAATAAGCAGTTACTGCATTTTTGAGAGTTCCAACAAGGACGATGGGGATGCTGCCAAAGCCAACACAGTCCCTGTGAAAGCGCCAGTTATCCTGGCCCCCTACCCTACAATATGTATAATTGATCTGTCAGGACTATTACACCAGTCGACTGTCTGTTGGCGGCCAGATAAATGGGCCTGTTATCCACATAATGTCACCGGCTCAACCACTCATCCCACCGAAATTAAGTCGCCGGTCAACGTTGGCTCAACGTTGCCCCAGCGTCGCAGACGCTGGGGCTACTTTGAGGCAGCGTTGACCGATGTTTGGTGTTTCATGGTATACATGGTATACAGCCCAGTTGGTTAGTGTGGACGTGACCTGGTGACTGGGAGGGAATTCATCCATTTATACAATAATTCGGGTCTGAGGCATATACCAGGAAACACATCAAACGTTTCCAACGTCGAGTCAACAATGGGGAAATAGCACGATGACACACCCAAAAACTGTCCTCCTCGTCCAATCTTGTACAGTAACAGGTCTTCATATTCATCATGCATGAATACAGTGTTATATGCTATAGTTAGTTGTCGTATCTGCTTTTTTATAATGTTTATATATAAAAGAGATGACGTTACTTTAATAGTGATCTAGAGTGGGACATTAACTCTAGCCACTATTAGGCCCCTATATAAAAATTACCATAGTTATCCGTAGACCTTATAGGCCCTACAGTTATATATATATCGATTGAGTATGATGGAAATATATACCAGTATTGCTAGTTAATATATGCCATGGTATCATCGAGTTTGTTAATGTTAATGTGTCGAATATCACTTGCTGAAAAAATATGGTTGGATCTGTTTCGATGTACGTTTTTTTCTAAAATGATGAAAACTAACGATGGGGTGGTGATGAATACTTACCACTAATGAATTTTAAGTTGTTATGTATTCTAGCCATTAACCCTTTAAGTCCTCACGATGCATTAAAGCATCATTTTGCCTCCCTGAAAACATACTTAATTTTCCTACAACAAAGGGTTTCAGAACGAAAATTTCCATGAAACTGGTTTACCAATACGTGGTAATTTTCTTTAATTTTTAAACCACATCAAGTCATCTTCATCCACTACAAGTCGAGAATTGCGGCAGCAATTCGCGGCTTGTAGTGGATGAAGATGACTGTGGTAAATTCAGGATTGAAAGGGTTAAACATATGATCTCTGGCAGGTAGGCGATTCCAAAATAATTGTAGGCCTATAGTATAGTGTTCTAGCGATTAAAAATATAGGCCTACATTTTGTATTCTCATAAAAGTTTGTTTTGATTAAATGAAGCCTACTGTGAAAATAACAATTGCCACTGGGTGTTATTTCAGTATTTTTGGAGGTAATTATGCCTGTTAGCAGGTTAGCAGGTTGGGAGGTCTATATGGGAGGATCTAAAATGATGAACATGACCAACAAAGATAAACAATTTTGCACATGTATTCTCCTTGAACAGTTGAAAAAAACACATTTTTATTTGAGGTTCCTTCCAAATAGATTAAAGAAATAATTTAAGATGCTGATTTTAATGTTAAATTTCAGGGTCTTAAATACAAAATGCTTGATGATAAAAAAGCCAACTACTAGACACTTTTCTTAACATTATCATTAATCATATGCCTATGGAACCATTGAGGTATTCTATAACTAAAATAATAAACTTTGCTAATATACTCTGTCGTGCGAAGGCAAAATGAAGTATTTACTTACTTAGCAAGCCTTTGCAAAATATACTGCTCTGCAAAGCCAAAAGGCAGTATCTGCTTACTTGTAAAGTAAGCAGATACTGCCTTTTGGCTTTGCACGGCACCATAGAGCTGATGTGATATCCCAATAAGCAAGATACGTTAAAACCAACTTTTAACAGTTTAAAATTGGGACCAATGTCTGCGACTCTGGTCCAAATACAAAAAGTGCTAGAGGTACAATTAATATATAATTACTGAGCAGACATCATAATTTTATAGGACTAAGGTGGAGAATAAGTAATGATAGAAGATGAATCATGGGCGGTGTTCCTTGGGCCCGCATCATTCCGCGCCTGCGCAGACGGCATTTTATTCCAGACACCTGCCTCAGAATTCTAGAATCGGCATCAGAAAGGTGACGTTAATCATCAAAATTTTCAAACACAACGGGATTTAAATATGCTTTAAACTCAAAATTTTGACAAGAAAACGCACAGAAGATTTATTCAGTGGCTAAAATGACATACCTTTCGGTTGTAGAAGTGGTAGAGCTGAACTGCTACACGCTTGTTCACAAAGTTGCCTTTGTCAGTTTTCAACCAGCAAGCCAGTGATTCACGCTTGTTGGTAGGACCGCGAACGCAGAACGAGATGGGGATCTACTTTTTCACATGCGTCTATCTTGCGCTACGACACATCGAACTACACGAGAATATAATAGCACTTCACAGACAACTTGCGTAGGGCCTACATGTATGTACGAATGCAAAGTAGCTTTAATAGCCGACGCAATACGAATTTGGGCGAGGACTAGGTTTTGTATGCAGAATGCAGTTTTTGCTTATAGGCCTGTAGGCCTACGAATATAATTACGCACAGGTAGATACGAGAAAAGGTTTGACACCCCTAAAGAACTATAGACATCGACGTCATTCAAAACAGTTTTTCAGCTGCCCTTCCCCCCCCCCCCCCGGAGGTCAAGGTCTGGACCCCCTCCCCCTAGAAACAAAACATTTCTTAACGAAGGAGTAACCTACACCAGTACATTTAAAAAATATTGACTAAATGTTCGGTCGAGAAGACATTGACAGACCCCCTGTAACACCCCCACCCCTCCAGCGGGTTTGATTATACCTCATCTGAACGATAGTTTAGCAAGCATGGGGTCAAAAATACCCCCCCCCCCCCCGAAGAAGGCTCTTGTTGGTTCTTGCAGGGGAAGATGTGTAGAATCATGGTCTGAATGGTTCCAAGTTGGCATCATTCAGAATTTTTAGATATTCAAGATGGCACTCAAGATGTCTACCGGTGTATAGTCAGACATACAAATTTGCGTAAGTTGATCATTTTAGCTCTTGTCTTTTTATAGTTTGGTGATCAGTGAATCTATCTGCATGAGTAACTGCCAGATATTTTTGAAAAAAAAAATATCGAACCCGTTAATTTAGCCTAAGATACTTTTTAGCGTGCCACCCGATGGTAGGATCTGGACTCCACCCTACAGAAAAAATGAATCCCCAACTTCACCCCATCTAGCCAATGGACAACACTTTGTTACAACGAAGTAGAACACCAGTACATAATAATAATAAAAAAAAGTTTGATGGTCACTGAAACCACCTGGACCACAACAAGGTAGACAATGTTGACAAATAGCAAGCAGGAGAGCCACAATATATTCTGTAATATCAGTTGTAACAAAATTATTATTCATTATTTATTGGTAACAGTGCAAAAACTATGGGAATGTCACATTAATTTGTGCTTATGTCCTTTTCATTCACCGTAATACCACTGTACACTGCATTAAATCAAATTATATTATGATTTCGAGATGGATCGGATTGGAGTGTGGACACCATTAACAATAGATTCTGAGAGGGACGTAGCGCAATAGATAGAGCGCGGTGCTTTGCCAATGTCACTGCCTGCCGTGCGGTTTCGAATCCCGCTTGGTGCAGGATTTTCAGAGAAATATCATGTTTCTTCCCTCTCAATATTGGGACATTATTTCGATGTTGTGTCCTTGGGCAAGGCACTTCACCCTTACATGCTTCACTTGACTCAGGTGTAAATGAGTACCTGGTAGGACGAAGATGGCAATGTGTGCGACTAGTTCCTAGCGCCGAAATGGCTGCAAGTGCAATATTAGTTGCAATAGTCACAATGCGATAGATTTACAGTAATAATAACAAAGAATGAATGCATCGTGTGTAACATGTTAACACAGGTTAATCTAAAGTCTATTATTTGCCATCAAAATTTAATTCAATTGGATCATATACGTTGTGTTTTTTCAATTACCATTTCATGATAAAAAACATCCTTGCATGAAACACTAGGCACACCGATTCAACCTCTTTATACTGGGAGTTATGTGTTATTGTACTAACCGTTTAACCGCCGGTGCCGCATATATTCGGGTTTTCATTTTTTATTAGCACTTTATAGGCCACCTTTTGAACATGTTAATGATAAAATATAACATCAATCAGCAATATTTGAAAACAGTTGACCTCCATTTTGTCAAGTCTGAATAATTTGCACTCACTTGAAGTTGTGGTTCGCGTCAGCGAGACACAACTTCAAGTGGGTGAAAATTCAGATTGAATAATTTGGCGGTACAAGGGTTAAACCTATTCATTGGTTGTTGACTGATTAAATGAAGCCCTACATATACAATTTTATGTATTAAATTAACTTATAGCAGTCTGGCCGTGGAGACATTGGATGTCTGTGGGGTCTGGCGATTTTAGCGATTTTGAAACTTATTATCATACTTCTAGTATAAATTATAAATCAAGTATAAAATAGTATAAAGAGTGATAGCATATGCATGTCCCATACATCCCAGGAACACACACACAGTACATAATAAGAATACACTATAATAAATCGGCCAATGTGATGTTGATATGGTAACTGGCAGCCATTTTAAATATGCTAATTAGGTGGTCAATTTTTCAAAAAAAAATTAAAAAATAGTTATTTTTGATATCCATGGAATTCAAGAGTACAGAATTATGTCAATTCACACAGAATAATTATATCAAAATAAACCAAAGACAGTTCGAAGACCATTCAATAGGCCTATACACACATATTAATAGGGTAAATAAGTTATTAAAGCGACACAATCAGGCTAAAATAATAAAAAAAAATCGGTAATTTTATTTTGGCTTCTTAATATGGCCATATGATCATGTCCATAGATTAGAACTGCACAAATTTTAAATTTTGTGTGCTGCGCATTTACCAGTTAAGCGAGATAAAAAGACGAAATTCTCGATTTCGTTATTTCGGACAAGCATAAATAAGAAATTCGGGTATCTCTATATCTCGCTTAAGCTTTTTATCTCGCTTAACTGGTGAATGCGCAGCACAAACAATTTAAAACTTTTGCAGTTCTAGTCTATGGACATATTTATATGGTCATATTAAGAAGTCGAAATAAAATTACCGATGTTTTGATGATTTTAGCCTGATTGTGTCATTTTAATATGGGATTTAGTAGCCTTTCTAATTTCCTGAAGGGCATACCATAGCTTGAGACGATCGACCTAAGTTGAGTGTTCAAACTCGTCCTGGCAAATACTCCGAGCTTCATATTCATCCGAGCCTTGTGTTCTATCGTTAGTTCAGAAAGGGTTGTGACGAGGATAAATTACCCACATAATTATGTGTTTTAGGTTTTCCCGTGCCATGTTCATAGTTAGTCAAGTGTGGTTACGCGGTGAATGATTAAGCATTATCGCCAGGTCCGAGCTATGCTCTGACCTAGACTGCAGCGTCATAAATGTCAGGTCCGAGCTCTGCTCGGACCTAGACTGCTATGATTAGGATGAGTTGATAATATCAGAAACAACCATGGTCTAACATTTATTAATCATTGCGACACAATATTAAATAAAAATTTAACTATTATAGGTATGTAAAGACCCTTGTTGGTTAGTTCTGAAGAACCTCAGAATTGTCAAAATATGATTACTTTTTAAGGTGTTGATTTGCATGTTTGCAAGGTGTTACCATTTTGCTGTTAAAATGATATGATATTACACCATCAATTCCAGACATTTCACAACCTACATTATCTAGAAAATCCGGCTGAGATAAAAATAGTTGGGACAAATTTAACTCAACCAAAAAAAGCAATCAGATAAACGGTTCAGAATATATCTAAAAAGTTACCAATATTAAATGTTGGGGGCGGGGGCCCTGGTGCAGTGGTTAAAGCTGCCTGCTGGGAAAGCTTGAGATCGCGGTTTCGAACCCCACTCTGACCTTCAAGTTTCAAAGAAACAATTTTTTCCTTACCCGCTCACTCGTAAAGATTCAATATTGTGGGGAGCTTTCGTGACTCAGAGGTAGCATGCTCGGCCTCAGACCACCAGGGCTTGAATTTAGAATTCTGTGTCTGTAGGGCAGTGTCATCACATTCATCTTATCATCCCCAGGAGGTTCCCCTGGCCCAATTCAACCTATATGTGCACAAACGTTTCATTTATCAAAATAATGTCTGCTTGTGAGATTTCAACTGATTGATAGTATTAATATAATACTCCATAGGACCTGTAATATTAGACATTGTCGTGCAAACATTATGATATTAATTGTCTAATAAGATATTATTATGTAGGCCTATTACAAGATTCAAAATGGGTAGAAATAAGAATTAGTGATGTTTATGCCTTATTGGGGGGTAAATTTGATCTCAATATAACCTGATAGATTATATTTATGTCAATATACACTGATGTTGATCAGTGGTAGATTTTATTTGTCATGATTATCATAATGTGATAAGAGGTGTATTAGTATGAGCATTATGTCATGCTTTCATTTGTAACACAATTAAATTTTTCGGGAAGATTGATAGTCATCTTTTTTGATGGTACCTAAGATATTGAATTATTTAACACATTCGATGTCAGGTTATCAGTGGTTAGATACGGAATAATTATGTATTTATTTGGCATAAGTAATATTATAAAACAACATATTTAGTTTCAACCCGTTACGAATTTCAGAGATGTGTACCTTATTGCCATCTGTATATTATCTAAAAAGATGGTCAAAGGTGTCGAGCTGTTTTTTATATAATATTATATAATAATATTAATTTTGTAGAGTAGCCCATCTAAAAGCACATTGGCTTGGATAAATGAGTTCCTTATCAGATAAATATGCAAGTAATTGATTATATACGAAATATTATTTTTTGTCTGACATTGCAGTCAGTGACAATACCGGACGGTAGTCCTCAATGCGGGCTGCATTTCTTTTTTATAAAGAGGTCTCTTCTTGGCTTATTTCAGTTCATCAGAGAATACATGAGGCAGGAGTGATTGGTTAATTATTAAAGGGACCAGCACACCATCTAGATTTAGTCATGGTTGCATGGTTGTCAAAAATTATAAACTCAAGGTATGGTATATTGAAAGTTGGTTAAGTGAGTTTTCAAATTATTATTAATGCATTTCACGATTGAAAGTTAAATTGAATGATTATTGATGCACCAGGCGAGGTCTGAATTTGACTAAAACTATATAGGTGGTGGGCTAGTCCCTTAAAGTAAAAGACTCTAAGATATCAAATTTAATTATATTAATTAGTTTTATTTGGAAAGTCATTATGGTTTTGAGAACAATTGGTCTATCAAGAGTTCGCTTTGTGTTTTAAGAACTGTTTATGTCATCAATCAATGTTTGCGTAAATGCTGGCTTGAGTAATTTCATGTCGAAAATCCTCTAAAGATGCGTCACTGGGTTTGATGTTAATATATTTGGTTATTTTGAGATACATCTGTGCTAGGACACACACAGTAAAGTAGATACGCTTACCACAAATAAAACTAGATAAAATATCATAGGAAGTATCAGCATAATTATCATCTCAATTATTATAACACTTTTCGGAAGAAATCTGGAAGAAAAGGTGATAACTGTAGTGTGTTATAATATCATGCACTTTGTCTTTACGCTGTGATATCTAATTAGCATGTGAAGTGGAACGAAGTATTATTGCACGTTTCATGTTCTGTGATACACCTAGCACATATCATCTTAACAATTTGGGAATATTCAATAAAAGTAATCAGACGATAAAAATAAAGCTCTTACATCTGCGATTTATAAAAAAAAGTTCGTATTTATCACGTATCACATAAAATATAATCCAGTGGCGGATGCACAGTATACCCCGTGTAGTAAAGCGACCAAAATATAAACACGTGCATGTTGATGACTCATTGAGCTTATTGTATCAAAGGTAAGATCGAGAATGAGTAGGCCTATACACAATTATTTCTATACGTAACCAGTGGTGACAACCTCATGCCAATCAATTCATCATTGTGATAATAATATCATGATATAGTGGCCACACGTACGGAAAAATGGTGGAGCACATACGCCGCATCCCAGTGTGCAGGCCTGTCAGTACAGTGATCACAGTGACAGTGTTTGTTGATTGACCCATTTTCCAGGAGTGTCACAGTTCAATACAACTGGCTCCCAGTAAACATGATACGTTCAGCTAATGTTGGGTTAATGTTGGGCCAGCGTCGTAGACGGTGGCCTAACATTAACCCAACATTGGCTGAATGTATCGTGTTTGTTGGTTTACCATGCTTACAACTCAAAAGCCTGCAAACCGTACTAAAAATACTTTACGAATACGTGATGTTGAAACAACGTTTAGTTTAATGTTGGTACATTATATCAAATGACGTCAGATGGTAACCCAAAATTAAACCAACATTGGCTCAGACCAATTTGGGCAATTGGCCCAATTTATACGACGCTGGTCCAACATTAATCCCTTGAGTCACAAGCGCGGTTTAAAGCGCGCCCAATACATAAATAGTGAATAACAAACATTGCCATGAATACCAAATATTCCGGTAAAATAAATATCTGTATATTCCTAATATGACTGGTAATTTTGTCACTTTATCTACCCCAGTGACAGAGTATGCTAACATCATATTTTACATAAAAGTTTGCCAAAATAATAATGATGTGACTCAAAGGGTTAAACCAATAATCGTGGTTGGCCAAAAGAGAGGTTGATTGGAGCTCTGTGCTCAGTGACGGATCCAGGATCTGAAGAAAGGGGGGGGGGCGCCCGGGTTTTGGGGGCTTGCCCCCAAGATTTTTTTCGTAAATTTTAGCCAATTTAGGGGACTTTTAAAAGTATTTTGCGAAAAAAAGGGGGGGGGGGCGCCTCCTGCGCCACCACTGGATATGCTACTGGTGCTGCTTATAATCTGATAATGGACACCAGAAAAAAATGTGCACAAGCTTACCATGGATATTTTTCTTCCTATAGAGGCATCGGAGGCTATATTTAATTTTATTAGTTCGGCTCCTTCCCATTACACAAAGACATTTGCAGAACATTTGTACAAGGTTGGATCAACGTCGAAGACGTTGTGCCGGCGTTGTAAAAATATTATACAAATGTTTTGCATTTGCTGGGTTCAGAGTCTTTAATTTTAATTACACGACGGGTGCAACGGGCAGTTAATTCCTAAAAAAACATTCACTGGGAGCAATAAAACAAATAATATAAACTGTTCTCCATGTATTGAAGGTTATTATTATCCGTGCGTGGGCACCATGAAACTTTTCTTATGTGACGTCACAAGTGGAACAGAGACTTCATAGAGCTTTAAATAATATTATATTGTGACGACACAATATAGCATTGTCATTTTTATTATCAGTTCTGCAGGTTTCTTCTGCTGTCCTGCACCCTAAAAATTATTAATAGTGTTTTGCTCATATTTGAGTAGGCCGATTGGGGGTGGCCGCCCCTTCCCGATTCCGCCCCTGGGAGTAGGCTTAATTATTAAAAAATTGTATAATAGATAGACCAGCCTAAATTACTACGATTAGACGTAGGCCTACTATAACAAAAATCAAATGAACCGGAATATATCCGCTTTTTTGTGTGTAGGCTTACATTTTATCAAATTCATAAAATAATTACAAACAAAAGAAACAACATATATAATTTTGCACTGAGAATATGTTTTAATGGGCACAGTTTACCCAGCAAATGTCTGTTTGCTGTTGGTCCTAGCCCCTTTGCCTGAAACAGGTTTCAGCCACAGATTGACCGCGTACAAAATTGTGGGACATTTCTTTGAACTGTCATATCGGAAAATATCGGGGAATAATCAGGTTAAAAATAGTTTTTTTTAGAATCAGTAACAACATTTCAGTTCCATGCCCGCATGCCCAGCTCAGAGGTCGCACAGTCATTAAAAAGTTATGGACATTCTTTGAACCTTGGGGTCGGGATCGCTCTTAGTCACCGCCATGTTGAATTTTTCGGGTAAAACAAAAACATCAATCCACGGCCTCGGAGAGGACGACACGGCTATGCTGGTCCCAGGGGCATCTATTATGTAGGCCACCGCCTATATTACCTCGGCTCCTTTAAAGAAGACCCCAAACCCTTTCCCACTTCTATTATATTTATATCTTGAAGGCTCTCAGAATTTACTGGAATATACCCCCTTTTTAAACTAAGTCTCTCAGAATCTACCCCTCACACCCTATAGCCCAGGTATTTATCAGAATCTACCCCCTCCAAAATAAGCCCCCTTTTCTGCAGCTTTATTTGAAAAGTATGTTTTTAAGTTATTATCACATACTATACTCACTCTTCCAATATTCTAGGTTTGATGGTGCTTTTCATCAAAGTATTCGGCTTGCAGGATATAGCCCTCCATACCAGAATAATCCCCCTTCCCATATATCATGTTCCCTTGCACAGATGTTACATGAATTTAAGGAACGGTGGAATACATACATGAATGTGCAATTTATTGAAATATGTTTAACTTTAATGTGGAGATTATTTTATTTGATTCACAACCGATGGGACACTTTATCAGAGGGATGTGTCAAATAAAACTAAAACTTATAAAATAAGTAATATATGATCCACATCAATTATAGAATAACTCACAGATAAAAGTGACACCGCCTACATTCGAAGTGAAGCTCATTATCCGTCAGTTGGTAGAGCCACAGACGCCACCTGGTGAAAACGAAAACCAATCACAATCGCCCCCTAGTGAATATTGATCAATGGCGAGGTACTGGCATCGATTATTTATTGTTATATAGCTGCTTATATTGATATATTTTGATCATTAACCCTTACAGCGCGGGGATCGACTTTAGTCGTCAGAATCTGCCGTCTGTAGACGGCAGATTCTGACGACTAAAGACGATCCCCTCACTGTAAGAGTAAACATATTTCTGATGGTCGTAGACCCATAACACAGGTATTCAAATGAATCAGAAAGAGCTAACTAAGACAATTGTGATGATTTCAAATTATTGAAATAAACCCTTTGGCCTCCATGATTTATACAAAATGAATTCAGCCCTTTAAGGGTTAAAAATCTAAACATCTACTGTCTAACCTGCTAACATGAATCTATCTAAGCTGTTCAAACGTCGGTATTTGACACTCAAACTATACACCGGTGATCAGATGCATCAGATCCCTGAGAAAAAAATGAAATGAATCGGGCTTTAGGCCACCTTTGTGCACATATAGGCTAAACTGGGCCAGGAGAACCTCCTGAGGATGGTGAAGCGTTGTGGGCGGGGGCCCTAGGGTAGTGGTTAGCACCGCTGCCTTTCACGCCAGAGTCCGGGGTTCGGTTCCCGGTCTCGGCGGTTTGAAAGAAACAAAATTGTTTCTTCCCCATCCACGTGTGAAAGTTAGTATTGTGGGGAGCCTCCGTGACCGAGAGGTAGCGTGCTCGGCCTCAGACCGCCAGGGCTCGAATTTCGAATCCTGTGTCTGGAGGACAGTGTCATCTCAATCAGATCCCTGAGAAGACTAAGAAAAAGCACTGGTCATGTCAAATGGTTCAACCCTTCCTAGCAGGCACGATACGTTTTATTAATTAATTAATTTATTTATTTATTCGCCATACACAGTACACGTATAGATGAATACATGAGAGTTCATAAACCTGATGAACGAATAGTACAATATGTTACTTTGAGCCAATGATGGGCCAGCGTCGTAGAGGATGGCCAACATTAAACTAATATTGGCTGAACGTCAGTGACTGCTGAGTTATATTAAGGTGCTGAATTATTTTTATGTAGGCCTACACCAAGAGACCGAACGTTATTTTTCAATTTTAAATCAGAAGTGCCTTAGTCTGTTAGTTGGCTCTTTCCGCTTCGTTTGGATAGCTCTGTTTTTGGTCTACAGTCATTATAAAATGTCTTACTCTTTCAGGATCTGACGTCCATAGGGGTCAGATTCTGACGTCTAATGTCGGTCCCCGCGTTGAAAAGTTAGCCTAAATTTTACGATAATTATGTCCTGAGTTCTTTCCTGATTGTTTTACTTTTGTTTGTTTATGATCAGAGGAGAAAATATCAAGCATGCCGCGCGGCAAGAAGCGTTCAGCAAGTGGGGACAAGGAGCAAGTCGGCAGCACCGCAACTAAAAGAACAAAACAGGCCAAGGCAACCCCTACTAAAAAGACAAAGCAGACCAAGGTAGCATCTCCTACTAGAAAGGCAAAACAGGCCAAGGTAGCAGCTCCTACTAAAAAGACAAAACAGGTCAAGGTAGCTCCTAAAAAGACAAAAACAGAATCTACTTCACATAAGAAGGCTGACAAAGTTTCTTCCCCATCCACTGCAGCACCAAGTGGTAAAACATTTCATCTTGAATCTGTTTTGACTGATGGCTCTTGGCGTGCTAAGATTGCAGATCAATTTGGCCAAGATTATTTTAAGGACATAGAGACAAGTTTACGGGCTGATTACGTGAAAAATAATGAAGTATTTCCGCCACGTGAATTGATATTCAATGCATTCAACCTGACACCCTTTAACAAAGTAAGCAATTAATCTATTGGAATCCATATATACAGTCATATCTCGATGCCGAATTTGTTTTATTAGCTCCCGCCGTCACCATAGGTAAGACGGAGGGAGCTATGGATTCCGCCTCCGTCCTGGTTGTTACCTCTTCTTTTGCCTATAACTTTGTAAGAAAATAAGCTAGGATAACATTTGTTGGTATGTGGGTTACTTCCAGGTGGATAATAGACATGTTAAAATATTTTTAATCTGAATTCAATACGCAAAGTCGCAGAGGAGAAAATGATGCTGTTACGGCGTTGGGTCGTTGGGCCGTTGGGCCGTCCGTGAACATTTCGTTTCACGGTTTCTGGAGCATATCTCTGAAACTACTTGTCCGATTGTCTTCAAATTTTACACTCAACACCTCTAGGGTGTCTAGTTGTGCCTTTTGTGGCATATGAACTTTGACCTACTTTTGTTTCAGAGCTATGACCTATTTAGACGTTTTGACACACACTTCGTTTCCGGAGCAGATCTCAAAAAGTACTGGGCGATTACAGTCATATTGCACATACATGCTCTCTAAGGTCCCTAGTTGTGCCTTTTCAGGTTTTTGGACCTTGACCTTGAAGTTGACCCAGCACCTTGACCTAATTTATAGCATCGGTAAATCCTGCTGTAATATTTTTGGGAATATCATGAAAACCGCTCAAGATAGCTACATCGTACTATGAAACAAATTGTAAGGTTTCAGGAGAGGATGCATCTTCAAAAAATTCAAGTCGATAAAATTCAAAATGACCGCCTACCGGCCATTATTCACCTCGACAGGCCTCATATTGCGGAATATCATGAAAACCGCTCAAGATAGTTACATAATTACTATAAAACAAATTGTAAGTTTTCAGGAGAGTATGCATTTTGAAAAATTTAAACTCGATCAAATTCAAAATGGCCGCCTTTCGGCCATTATTCACCTCAACAGGCCTGATATTTGGTAAACCGTGCTAGATAGCTAAACACTACTATAACACAAAATGTGAGATTTCAAGAAAGGAAGCATCTTGAAAAAAATCGACTTGATCAAATTCAAAATGGCCGCCTTTCGGCCATTATTCACTTCCACATGACCGTTATTTGGTAAGCCGTGCTAGATGGCTAGACCATTACTATAAAACGAAATGTGAGATTTCAGATCAGGATGCATCTTGAAAAATTTTGATACGATCAAATTCAATATGGCCGCCTTTTCGGTCATTATTCATTTTCACATGGCCGATATTTGGTAAGCTGTCATTTGATAAACCGTGCTAGATGGCAAGACCATTACTATGAAACAAAATGGGAGTTTTCGGGAGAGGATGCACCCTGGAAATTTTTAACTCTATCGAATTTAAAATGGCCGACAATCGACATTATTTACCTCTATTAGGTCTGATATCAAGTAAACCGTGCTAGATGGCTATACCATTAATATAAAACAAAATGTGAGATATCAGGAGAGAATGCATTATGAAAAATTTCGACTTAATCAAATTCAAAATGGCCGTCTATCGGCCATTATTCACTTTCACATGGCCGATATTTGGTAAACCGTGCTAGATAGCAAGACCATTACTATAAAACAAAATGTGATTTTTAGGGGGAGGATGCACCCTGGAAATTTTCAACACGAATTCAAAATGGCCAACAATCGGCATTTTTATATAACGTTTCAGGATAGGATACATCTTGAAAAATTTCGACTCGATCAAGTTCAAAATGGCCCCCTATCGGCCATTATTTACTTCTAAATGTCCAATCTTTTGCTAGCTGTGTTAGATGCTAGTCCATTACTATAAAGCAAAATGTGAGGTTTCGGGGGGAGGATGCACCCTAGACAAAATTAACTAGTCTATATCGAATTTAAAATGACCGTAAATCAGCCATCATTTACTCGATTGGCCTGATATCGGATAAACCGTGCCAGATAGGTGGGCCATTACTGGGATACTGATTAGGATCATTAATTTCAATAGAGGTTTGCAATCTCTGACAGACTGTCTAGTTGTTATCTTACTCTTAGACTGAACCTCTTAGACCTAGTTGTCTTGCGTCTTGTTTTTTGTCCTAGCCTAGGACTACATTGATAACCCTACACAAAATTGCTTAAATCAAATTCTAAAAAAAATTCGGAGCGGGAGCTCCTGGACTTATGTAGTCTTGTTATTTTTATTTTAGAATCCATATACCATGTATACAGTCATATCTCAGTTGTCGGATTTATTTTATTATTTTTGTAGAGAACGAACCTGATCAACTTTATGTTTTTTACCTATGAAACAAAACTCTGAAGCGAAAGTTGCTGTTTAAGGAAGCCGTTTAACCCTTTAACCGCCCAGTTATTTAATTGAAATTTTTACCTACTTGAAGTTGTGTCTCGATGACGCGAACCACAACTTCAAGTGGGTGAAAAAATTTCAGATTTGACAAAACGTAGGTGAACGATTTTGAAATATTGCTGATTGATGTCACTTTTTAGGTTTAACATGTTCATGGTATTTAATGTGCTAATAAAAAAATGAAACAAAAGCAAACGAACATAATCGGGACCGGTGGTTACAGGGTTAAAACAAATACCCACAGTGCAGCGCTCGGGTATCCACCGGGCACAGAAACGTACATCAATTAATTTTTTGAAAATATTGGCCATCACTATTTTACCAGTACGACCGCAGATTGCTGAAACCGCTGTTAGGTTAATGTTAGGTTAATGTTGGGCAACCGTCTATGACGCTGGCCTAACAGTAACTGGCAAGAATGTTCACTAATCAGTGAAAACAAAATCACTGATATAATATTTTAATGGTTATCATCAACATGACCTAAGTATTTACTCCCCATGAAATATGCCGATGCTAGAGAATGAACCGTAATGCAATCGTGATGAAATATCTACAAGATCTAGTTGGATTGCATGACTTAGTAACTTATCTATTGATAATGTAACTGTGAATTCTAATTGTAGGTGAAAGTAGTAATTTTGGGACAGGATCCATATCATGACGTGGACCAGGTAAAAATCATATCGTATTTTTAGAAATAATTAAATATCAAAGAAATAATAATAGATGATCACTTTGTCCCGCCCTATCAGAAGAATATCGTAAATTGGTCAGAAGTAGAAAACAAATACCAGACTGTATTGTTTGATCATATTGTCTTAAAAATTAAAAATGTATCTACAAATTATTTAATAAATGTGTTTTATTTCTTATTTGAATCATTGCATTTTAACCCGTTTATCAGTTTGTTTATATTCGATCTCAACACTTGAGTGTATTAATATTAAAGTGGTACACAACTATCAACAAGGCAACATAATTATTTTCGCTATAAATTATCGGTCCGATAAACCGTGAAGTAACGTCGTGAATTCCTTTGAATTAACACTCCTTATAAAAACAGCATTTAAACTGTTTTTCCCCCGTGCTTCTCCGCAGGCCCACGGGTTGTCCTTCTCGGTGTGCAGAGGTGTGAAAATACCCCCTTCACTGAAAAACATCTACAAGGAAATGCAGACTGATGTTCCCGGGTTCACCGGGCCTGATCACGGATGTCTGGAGAAGTGGGCCAAGCAGGGTGTACTGCTGCTGAATGCCACTCTAACTGTACAGTAAGTCTGAGAAGAATCTTCTGTGTTTGGCCCAGCGAGCACAGAACGGAATTTCCACGTGGAAATTCCGTTCTGTCCCCGCTGGGTTGCGACAGATCCACAGCCCCAAAACACACAACATTCCTATAACATTTGTATAAAGTTGGGCCAACCACCACTGGTCACGATTCCAGTCGTTTTAAATCTGTTTTACTGGCCCGATAAAATCACAGTTATCGGGAATGAAGTGTGTTTAAATATAAATATTTGCAAATGTTTGGTCTCAAGTTAAATACATTTGAGTCATTTTCGCCACTTGAAGTTGTGGGTCGCGGTAGCGAGACAGAACGGGTAAAGGGTGAACACCTTCCTTATCGATAGATATTTAACAATAACTCAATTTAGGCGGCATGTGAAGAAGTTAAATTTACCTAATTTAAACGATGAATTGTTATAGTAATGACTTCTGTGTATGATAAATATTTTTTCAAAACGTTTTTTTGGAAATATCATATGTTGAGTAATTTCACGTCATGCTCTAATTTTCCTAAAACCAAGCTTTCTCACCTATTTTAAATTGTATTCATCCATTTATGGACATGATATGTACACTTCGGACAAAGACCAAATGTGACAAGCATTGTTTAGTTTGAGTTAAGATCACCTGGATGATTTATAAAAAACGAAGCAGTAACCCCGAAGCTGGGTTTAAGCGTCTCGTAATAAAAAAGTCGATGCTGAGCTTTCCATAGGACATAAATCTGAAGCCCACATCTCATCTATCAAATTGAGAACCGTCAATAATCCAACATCACAAGGTACGACTCCAGTCGCTTTTAATCCGTTTTATTAGCCTTTCAACATGCTTAAATCCCAGTTATTGGGAACAAAATTTGTGCTTAAAAATCAAAATTTCCAAATGTTCGGTCTCAAAATAAACAAATGTGGGTAAATTGTCACCAATTTTGAACTTCAAGTGGGTGAAAAATTATTTTATTTAATTTAGCGTTTTAGGCGTTAACCCTTTAACCGCCGGTGCCGCATATATTCGAGTTTTCAATTAGTATTAGCACAATAAGTACCACATTTAAATATATTAAATATAAAATGTGACAAAAACCAGCAAAATTTGAAAAGAGTTGACCTCCATTTTTTCAAGTCTGAATAATTTTCACTCACTTGAATTTGTAATAATTTTCACTTGACGTTGTGGATCGCGTCAGCGAGCCACAACTTTAAGTGAGTGAAAATTTAAATTGAATAATTTGGCGGTTAAAGGGTTAATCATGTTAATGTTACATATCTATTAAATATTCCAGAAATGCATCATTCACAATGCTTCCTACATGACATTGATTTATGCCTCATATATTGCATGTGTTATCTTCCACAAAATCATTGTTCACTGTGTGCTGACCACCCTGATGTTCTCTTATTGCCACAGAGCTCACAAGCCCAACTCTCACTCCAAGTACGGCTGGCAGGCGTTCACAGACCAGGTGATCAGAGTGCTGAGCCAGGAGTCCAGCGGCCTCGTGTTCATTCTCTGGGGCGGGTTCGCCCAGAAGAAAGCCAAGCTGATCGACTCCAGCAGACACACGGTGATCAACGCCGCACACCCCTCACCCCTGTCCGTCTCCAAGTTCATGGGATGCAAGTGCTTCTCACAGACCGCCACAGCCCTGAAGAAACACGGCAAGCAACCCGTGGACTGGACTCTAGATTAAATCGTATACTGGTATTTCACTCTCACCCTATTCTGGGTTCTGTGTTTTACCCAATGCCTCTGAAACCTGAATATTAGACCTCATTTATAAAGGTACTAGAAGGTGTATATTCTTACAAATAAGTTAAATGGAAGCAGTGTTCAAAATTCAAATACAAGAACTAAATATTTTCCGGTATAAAAATATGTAAAGACATACAATATACATGTGCATAATACTTACATTATACATCCATATGATGCATGTATAGTTGAAGTGGTTTCAGAAACACATTCTTTCCAATTCATATAATCGATATTACTCTCAAATCAAAATCAGTGTTGTGAGACATCTCTGGCTTGTCAGTATGCCAGATATATTAGATACTAAGTATTTCACAAGCGTTTTACAACACAAGTCAAATAAAGTTCAATATGTTTGTTCTACAAATGTTACATAACACTGGACAATATAACAATCATCAGACAAAAATATGTAGGCATAGTAAATGCTAGCAAATGTCTGGTTATTTTTGGCTGTTATTAAATAACTGATTGTCGATAATTGTCGTTAGTATAACATTGATCCGTTCCCATAGAAACGATTATTCTACCACGATAAGCAGTGAGAGCTTTTGTCGATTTATTGCTTTATAGATATTATACATGTTATACACGAAATCTGAAATGATGCACGATAATATGAATCACTGACGACTTAACCTTTATCTCACTGGATTAATTTAACATAAACCATGGAGACCAAAGGGTTATTTTCAATTTAAATTTCAATCATGAATGTCTTAGTTAGCCCTTTCCCCTTCATTTGAATACCTATGTTATGGGTCTATGACCATTATAAATATTTTTAGGGCGTGGATCGACTTTAGACGTCAGAATCTGACGTCTTAGACGTCTAATTATGACGCCTAAAGTCGATTCCCGCGCTATAACATGTATAACGGCTAACAGGGTTTGAATGTAATAACGACATTGCCAACTTAATGTTTTAATCGTGAAATAATCATGATGATCAATTTTAAATTATACATTTTATATTTTAATTATTGGAACAGATAATTATTTGCTTTTTACATGTTTTATGCACATATTTCTGTCTTTATCAGTATTTATATTGAACGTTTTCTCTGTGAACATTCGTCTGTTTAAACGTTTTGTCTGTGAACATGCGTCTGATTTATTTAAATGACTCAGAGTGGCACTAAACAAAGCCAAAATACAGTAACCGCTTACTTTACACGTGCGTTACACATGTTACAATTGAGAATTTACTACCGTTTGACTTTTCAGAGCAGTAGGCTACACAAGCCCATTTGTCAGCAAAAGTTTGCTCTCCATATTGTAAGCTGCTCATTTTTACATCGTGGTATTCAGATTGTCTAGTACAAATATATCTCTGGTCATTTCTCTGTAGGTAATGAGCGAAGATCTAGAATAAATCTGTATAACTGACACAAATCTGAAATGTCTCGTCTGTATGATAAATGAAGAAAATTGAGTCTATTGAGGGGATCTGAGTAGGTATAAATGAAATGAATCGGGCCTTAGACCACCTTTGTACACACATAGGCTAAACTGAGGCAAGATAACCTCCTGAGGATGGTGAGATGATTGAGATGACACTGTCCTCCAGACATAGGATTCGAAATTCGAGCCCTGGCGGTCTGAGGCCGAGCACGCTACATCTGAGATTTTGTACCTTTATTTTTGATAATTACATGTATTGGTCGTCATCTCGGTCGTGAAGAATCGGTTCAGAATGTTTATAATTATTTACATGTCTAACATATTAACTTTTTAAAAAGCGCTGAAAAAAAACTAAGGTTATAACATTTATTTTTTATCAAATTGAAGTTGTGTCTCGTTACCGCGAGCTCGAGAGCGTAAAATAAATAAATTAAAGGGACTAGCCCAGGCTAAAATCATCAACAAATCGGTTATTTTATTTCGGGTTCCTAATATGACTAATGATGTAAACATGTACATAGACTAGAACTGCAAATTTTTATAATTTTTGTGCTGCGAATTCACCAGTTAGGCTAGATATATAGACTAACTTCCTGATTTCTAATTATTGACAACCATGTCAAAAATAGGAAATGCCGGAATCTCGTCTCTATATCTAGCCTAACTGGTGAATGCGCAGCACAAAAATTATAAAAATTTGCAGTTCTAGTCTATATACATGCTTACATCATATGGTCATATTAAGAATCCGAAATAAAATCACCGATTTTTTTATGATTTTAGCCTGGGCCAGTCGCTTTAAATTAGCAGGATAAAGGTTAAACGTGATGTAGTTTGATTTATAATGTCTTTGGCTGAGTGCCAGGTGATGCCTTGTATAACACATCTTCAAACTGGAAGCAGACATGAGAATCAAACTAGTCGCCAACATCCCATCGAACACGAGAAGTATATTGTTTTCATGTTTTATTTTAGCATTTGTGGTTTTATTGCTGTGCCAACGTTACAGACGACGGCCCGATGATAAACTAACATATACATGTAGTTTGATGTCAGCTGAGATGCAGTCTCCATAACGGTGTGTCGTCAGCAACCGTAGCTGCCCTTCACTGCCATGCAAAGCCAAAAGGCAGTAACTGCTTACACTATAAGTAGTCAGTCACTGCTTTTTGACTTTACAGGCACTGCAAAGCCAAAAGGCAGCATCTGATTACTTGAAAAGTAAGCAGATACTGCCTTTTAGCTTTGAAGATGTCAGTCGGTATAATATGGAGTCTACCGTGACCAGATGACACAGTGATCACCGTCACTGATACATGCACTCATCACACTCGCCTTCTACTACAGCCACATCAACAAACGGTGAGTATTTCTTTGGCGTTATTCTTACACCCGGTGTCCGATATTTTCGTGGATTTCCGTGACTCCCACTGTGTTTTACAATACGTGGGTACCAAGGTGTTGCTACAGAAACAAACAAACTTGGCAGAACAAGTCATAATCCCCACTTTTATCTTGCTATTTCAAATATTTTCTGAATAATTGGTGTAAAATCTGTGAGATGAGAACTCACAGAAGGATCTCGTCTCTTCGCTGTGTGAAATTAGCCTACGTATCCTGATTCTGTCCTGCATAATTATCATCAACGTTTAATCAGTTCACCAGGGGCCAACGTATACAGTTTTAGTAGTACATTCACGTCGTCGTCAATTTAATAATTATTGTACCTTGGTATTAAAGGGCCGCATCTGCCACTTTGGCAGATGCGGCCCTTTAATACCAGGGTACAATAATTATTAAATTGACGACGACGTGAATGTACTACTAAAACTGTATACGTTGGCCCCTGGTACAATATGCCTAGTAGAGACCTTTTTGTATTAACATGGCATTTAGCTGCCTTGTAAAGTATACGTGTTGTTATTATATTAGAGAGGTTTAGAAATCAATAGCGCAACACATGGTGGAGTCACTGTGATTTGTGATGCATACCTGAGGAACACGAGGCGTTCACCCAATGTTGGGTTAATGCTGGGCCAGCGTCTCAGGCGGTGGGCCATTAATAAAATAGGTTTATTGACTCGCTTTTGTTGAGATAGTCCGCTTCGATAAGACTTAGTGTTCACACTATTATAGCAGCTATTGTAATCAAGCAGAAGTGCACATTATCATTGATATATCGTCGTTGTACAGCTAATAATGCGTATCCCAGCAAACACGAGGCATTCACCCAATAATGTTCCAATGTTGGGCCAGCGTCGTAGACGGTCGGCCAAAATTGAAACGGTACTGGGGGAATGCCTCGTGTTTGATCGGATGTTTTTTTTCAAGGAAAATAAAAATGAAATGAATCGGGCTTTAGGCCACCTTTGTGCACATATAGGCTAAACTGGGCCAGGAGAACCTCCTGAGGATGGTGAGATGATTGAAATGACACTGTCCTCCAGACACAGGATTCGAAATTCGAGCCCTGGCGGTCTGAGGCCGAGCACGCTACCCCTCGGTCACGAAGACTCCCCACAATACTGACTACACTAGGGCCCCCGCCCTTAAGGAAAATAACTTTTAAAAACATATACCGCCGTAGGCATTGTACCATCTCATTTTATGTGTGATGTTTTTCCAAAAGCAATATTTATGTGTGCAATTCAGGAGTATTTGTGAAATTCTGCGTACACGACGTACGCTCTGAAAAGGCAATTTGAATATCCTTACTTGTAAAGTAAGCAGATACTGCTTAACTGCCTTTTGCCTATGTACGGCGCTATGTGTAGGCCTACTCAGCAAAATATGCATATCGGTGACAATAATGCGCATGTGCATTGGCAATTAATTCTTAAAAACTTAAAACAATCTAATATAAAAACCAGGACTAATATTAACCCTTTTAGCGCGAGGACCGTTTTTATACGCCAGAATCCGAGGTCTGTAGGCGTCAGATTCTGACGTATGGAGACGATACCCGAACTGAAAGAATAAAAATATTTTCAAATGAAGCGTAAATAGCTAACTAAGTCATTTATGATGATTTCAAACTCCATTGTTCAACCCTTAACCCCCCAAATTATTCAATTTGAATTTTTACCCACTTAAAGTTGTGTCTCGCTGACGCGATCCACAACTTCAAGTGAGTGAAAATTATTCAGATTTGACAAAATAAAGGTCAACTGTTTTCAAATATTACTGATTGTTATCACATTTTATCTTTAACAAGTACAAAAAGGTCGTACTTAATGTGCTAATAAAAAATGAAAACCCGAAGATATGCGGCACCGGCGGTTAAAGGGTTAAGCAAATAATTCAGCGTTGTCAGGGTTAAGTTATCCAATGGAGTTGAGAGAAATTTTTGACGAGTCAACTTGAAATCATGAAAGTGCTTAGCAAAATATGAGCTTTTATACCCCCCCCCCCCCCTGAAAATGTGATACTCCTCCACCAACATAAAGCATCCAAATTGTCCGTCACATAAATATAAAATATTTCATCATCATATCCAATTAGCATCACATATTCAATTTGCATAACAAATTAGCATAAAATATTCAAAATAGCATCCCGCATCAAACTTCTTGTCATAAGCTTTAACTCGTAAAATGCCATATCAGTATGTAGATTGTGGTGCTATAGGCCTACTGCCAGGAATTGCAATTAAATCGCCTTCGTTGTGACCAATTAGCGTGACAGATATGCAAATTAATTTCCGGCTCATCTTGACATGATGTTACACCCTCTACCTACCCACTAGTAGATAAAAACCTTGATGTAGATGATGATGTTCTGGAGTATTTATTAAAACACACATCAATAATGACAAAATAAAACTAGACTAGTGAAACAAACAGATGTAATTAGATTATTATTCACATGACATAAAATATAAGCGTATAATATGTGTTTTAATTATGTTCCTTTAAAAATAGTTACTCATTTCGCCCTTATACCCAGGGTGCCGAAGCCCATTTTCGGGGGCAAGTGGACATGGCGTGTTGTAAAATGTTGGCCAATGAACAAGCTACTGGAAATTTGTGAGAAGCAAAATTCAAGATGGCCGCCAGTGACACATTCTGAATCTGATTATTTTCTACCTTTTAAAATAAAAGTCCGATCTTTTTATGCAATACCTCATTTCCGACTAAATAGTCCATGGGCCAGATAGGGTTACCGTGCAACCCCCCCCCCCCCCAGGACAGTCTGAGAACAAGTTTTTTTTGCTCCTTGGACCTCCCCCGATATCAAAAGTCGATGCCATAAAAAAAAAGTTGGGATGGACTACCTGTTTTCAAAATGGCCGCCATCGAAATATGGAAATCACGTCTTGTGCCATAACTTGAGTTCTAAGGCAGTTAGTCATAAAATTGGTGTCTATGCATATGTTTTTGGGGGCGAGGAATTCAATTATCCCAATGAAAAATGTTTCTGTCTTGTGGAAAATTTATAAGCAGCTATTCAAACGTATTTTTTGTGCATTTTCGGTCATTTTTTGTGTTAGTCCATGGGCCAGAGAGGTTACTGTGCACCCTCCACCTAAAAAAGTCTGGAACCAAGTTTTTGTTGCTTAATAGACTTCCCCCAATATCAAAAGTCGATGCCATCAAATAAAAGTCGGATGGCTAACCTATTTTAAACCATTTCAAAATGGCCGCCATTGAAATTAGGAAATCACGTTTTGGGCCATAACTTGAGTTCTAAGGCAGTTAGACTCACAAAATTGGTGTCTATGCATATGTTTTTTTGGGGTGAGGAATTCAATTATGCAATAAAAAATGTTTCTGTCTTGTGGGAAATTTATAAACAGCTATTCAAACGTATTTTTCGTGCATTTTCGGTCACTTTTTGTGTTAGTCCATGGGCCAGAGAGGGTTACTGTGCACCCTCCACTCATGAAAGTCTGAGACCAATTTTTTTTTGCTTTGCTCATTAGACCTCCCTCAATATTAAAAGTCGATGCCATCAAATAAAATTCGGCCATTTCAAAATGGCCGCCATTAAATTTGAAAATTACGTTTTGTGCCATAACTTGAGTTCTAAGGCAGTTAGAGTCACAAACTTGGTGTCTATACATATGGTTTTGGGGATGAGGAATCCAATTATCCCAATAAAAAATATTTCTGTCTTGTAGATAAATTATAAACAGTTAAATAAACGTATTTTTCGTTTTTGTGTATTTTAGTGCGAACTCAGACAAAACCTTAAAAAAAAACTTGTAGTGTTATTTTATTCCGTGAATAATGAGCATTAGTGTTGAAAATTGTAAATAAAAATTAAACTTTGCTTATGACTAGCAGGATAAATGAAAAAAATTTGAGTGTAGAAAATATTAAAATAACAAAGTGGTGACTGTTCCATGAACAAATTAGAAGTACATATAATCTTCATCCATATTATATCTGACCAACAGCTGAGTAGAATATTACCTTCTTTGCAAAAAAAAACCAATGATTACAATCAGAAGCCTTGTTGTGTTGTCTGAGCCAGTATCAAACGAAGTAGTGATGTCTAACTTAAAAGCATGGTGCAGCAATATGAAAAACACATCACTGTCAGAACTGCGAATGCGAACTGTATCATAGCCTTGCTCTTGTGCAGTTTTATTAACTGTTGTTCCATATTCAGACGCAAGAAGGTAGCAGTTAGCATGAGGGACAGTTATTATTTTTTTCTATGCAAGTTTTGGAGCAAATTTATGAGAGCACCAAACATCATTCATAACATCAACTAACTGTGATTTGTTCTCACTGTTCATGAGAAATGTCTTCCAATCAGCTGGGTTTTTTGCAATGGGCCACTTATGATCAATGTATCACTGGGACCAAGCATATGTCTCTCCATTTGCTTAATCGAGCCTTCTTTATACATGTCTGTGCTAAAGATAATGTCGCCACTCCTTGGTATGCTATCAGATATTCTACGTGCAATGAGATGAAAGTTGCTGGTGATGTTTGACATAACATGGAAGAAAGCATTGTCATCTTGTATGACCAGAGTGCTGCTTAAATCACTTGGACTGGTGCATCACTCATATCCTGGACAAGATACAACCAGCAAATTCAAAGGCGTAGGGGAAATTAAACAATAAAACTGATTCAGAAGACTATGCGATTTCAAGATGTACTCTGTAAATCAGGAGATGTTTGGCATATCTCCGATGACTTGGTGACCGACCTAGAAGAGTTAACATGTGACATGTATCGCTACCCTATCTTGAAGCAGAAGTGAGCGATATTGACTTCAGCCAATTTCCACTATGTGGAAAGACATTGTCTCAGCATATTAGACGAGTAGATTATCAGACTGGAATTTGGAAATTAGCCCACATTCCTCCGCCATATATTCATTTAGCAATTAATGGTCACGGATGGACTGAAAACAATGGTAAACTTGTGCCCGTCTGGTGTCAAGTTCCAATTATCCCAATAGACATAGCAAAGGAAGATGATACATTAGAAAGGGATGACGATGTAGCATCAGAGGGAGAAGTGTTGTCTGATGACAGTGCAGTAGCTGAAAGTGACAGTGATGAGGATTAGGTTTAAGTAATCATATCAGTAGCTGATGATATGTTTATGCTATGTTTTATGGTAGTGCAAACGTGTTTCATATTCTGGTGGAACAAGGACTATACCACCATTTCTGCTGTCACCACCATAAGAATTTGATGACACGGCAACTATTATGTTAGAAACTCTGTCTTAGATAAACTGGTGAAATGAGTGTGCAATACATAAGTATGATTGTCAATAACTAAATATTCCCCTTTGAAATTTAAAGTGGCGATATGATCCTGTGTGAAAGTATTGTTTTTTTTAAATGAAAGAAATATTCTACTCAGCTGCTGGTCAGATCTAATATGAATGAAGATTATATGTACTTCTAATCGGTTCATGGAACAGTCACTGTTATTTTAATATTTTATCATGCCAGTCAAAGTTTAATTTTTATTTACAATTTTTAACACGGTAATGCTCATTATTCACGGAATAAAATAACACTACAAGTTTTATTTTAAGGTTAGTTTTTTTCTGTGTTTGCACTAAATACACAAAAATGACCAAAAATACACGAAAAATACGTTTATTTAACTGTTTATGAACTATCTACAAGACATAATTATTTTTTATTGTGATAATTGGAGTCCTCATCCCCAAAAAACATATGTATAGACACCAAGTATGTGACTCTAACTGCCTTAGAACTCAAGTTATGGCACAAAACGTGATTTTCAAATTTCAATGGCGGCCATTTCGAAATGGCCTAAAATAGGTAGTCCATCCGACTTTTATTTGATGACATCGACTTTTGATATTGGGGGAGGTCTAGCGAGCAAAAAAAAACTTGGTCTCAGACTTTCATGGGTGGAGGCTGCACAGGAACCCTATCTGGCCCATGGACTAACACAAAAAATGACAGGAAATGCACGAAAAATACTTTTGAATAGCTGTTTACTAATTTTCCACAAGACAGAAGCATTTTTTATTGGCATAATTGAGATCCTCGCCCCAAAAAACATATATATAGACATCAATTCTGTGACTCTAACTGCCTTAGAATCCAAGTTATGGCACAAAACGTGATTTCCAAATTTCAATGGCGGCCATTTTGAAATGGCCTAAAATAGGTAGTCCATCCGATTTTTATTTGATGGCATCGACTTTTAATATTGAGGGAGGTCTAATGAGCAATAAAAACTTGGTCTCAGACTTTCATAGATGGAGGCTGCACAGTAACCCTCTCTGTCCCATGGACTCACACAAAAAATGACCGAAAATGCACGAAAAATACATTTGAATAGCCTTTTATAAATTTTTCACAAGACAGAAACATTTTTTATTAGCATAATTGAATTCCTCACCTCCAAAAACATAATGCATAGACACCAATTTTATGACTCTAACTGCTTTATAACTCAAGTTATGGCACAAAACGTGATTCCCATATTTCGATGGCGGCCATTTTGAAAATGGCCCAAAACAGGTAGTCCATCCCAACTTTTTTTGATGGCATCGACTTTTGATATCGGGGGAGGTCCAAGGAACAAAAAAACTTGGTCTCAGACAGACTCAGTCCTGGGGGGGGGGGGGGGTGCACGGTAACCCTATCTGGCCCATGGACTATAACGGCAAACAACGGTAGTGCGCACTATGAGCGTAATCCACTTCACGGTGCCTGAATAATATGAAAGAGGCTTTAATTGATGTAAGCTAAAGAGTAATGCCACGGAAATCTCAAATAAAGGACAATATATAATTGTCAATTTCAAATAGTATACAAAATATCAACTTTATAACTAAATGGAAGAATTCGCGAAGCCCTGAAGCTGTTCAAGGTTAAAAGTTGGTCGCTGACCTGAATAGGACAAATACTCAATTATTAAGAGCACCGGATTCAATACACAATTAAAAACGTCTGCCTGTCATATTTAATAGGGGCCTACATGGTCACCAGGGCGAATATAATGCTGCAGTATTATTATGTGATAATAGATGATCCTAAACACGCACTGCGGGAATTGGGAATGAAATGCCTGTTTCAAGATTTCCAAAATTTATATTGGTTTAAAATTGAAAAAATATGAATAATTTCCACCCAGTGGAAGTTGTGGGTCGCGGTAGCGATACACAACCTCGGTTTGGTGAAAAATTGATTTTTTATGACGTTTTGAGTTAACGTTTTGAGGTATGTAAAAATTTCAAAAAACACTGACAAAGTTGTATGCCAAGTCGTAACCTTCAACACTGATTGTCTGTCCAACGCTGGGGCGACGGCATCACCATGTGGTCAAATGTTTTGAAAACATACAATCACCCTATATGTGTACAAAGAGTTTGTTTACATTTTCTCTGTATTTTTAAATTTTTTTATAAAAATTGTTTTACCCAAAACACTCTAATTGGTGTCATCCTACGGAGTCCACTTAAACACTTATTTCATTCATAGAAACTGTGATTTAATCTGCTAATAAAACAGACTATAGTCGTGCTTAGCGATTTAAACCTTTTAGTGCGAGGACCGAATGATCGTCAGAATGTGCGTCACAGACGGTGAAAAAAACACTAAAACTGTATTTACTGATGCAATCGCTCCTTAAAACCAGGTAAACATTTGTTCCCGGTAGAATATCTAGGCTGACAGTTAGGCGAATTATTTTTGGGCAAACTTTAATTATCTGTCATGCCACGATAAAAAGCATACATCGTGCACCTTAAATGGCAAAATGGAGGATTCCTTCTTTGCTTAGTCTTGAAATCGGTCTTTTTAAATATAAAATTTGTTTTAATATCTATTTTTTGATGCCATGGCATCATGTAGGCATTCACCTTATTAAATGGCAAAATGGATTATTCCATAAACTTGCTGCAATAAATAGATTTCAAACAATTTATAGAAAAGCTGAAAATAATTATTTCCAACCTTATGAAGATGCTATAAACATCTGATGACATACACATACATGATTGTACAGTAAAACCTGTCCATATCGGAATGCCTTGGGGACAAACTTTTATTCCGGTTTGGACAGGTTCCGGTTTGGAGAGGGTTTTTGCTTTCGGAGAGGAACAAACAACGATAACTTGTACAATTGACATGAGCGTTATTATTCAGGATGTGTCGTCAGTAGGTCTACAAAGGATAGGTGGATGTATGCAAATAAATTGATATAATAAGACACAATTTTTTTAAGTTGTTTTATTATATTAAAATTAATTGTGTCTCACATATTTCACACATCGCATGGAGCGCATTTGCCATTTTATAAACGTTGATCATTTAGCGCCTAATCTAAAATAACATTACATTCTTGTAATCGTCGGTCACACATTTCAAACACGGAGAAAATTTGTTAATATTTTAAATATCAAAGCGGTAGTAGGAGAAGACACATTTCAAACACGGAGAAAATTTGTTAATATTTTAAATATCAAAGCGGTAGTAGGAGAAGTTGTGCTTTCGCTACGGAGCTAATCATATTGCAGCAGTTTTATTTTTTTAACTGTCTTATGACGACAACACTAATGTTTGTTTAGTAACTTTAATATATTTTCTGAAGTGTATGACGCTGGATTAAATGTTCCGATACTGCATAATTATGTCATTTAATAAAATTAATGCCTTGACTAAGAGTAAAAAATAATATAGGAATAATCGAGCGATGAAAGAATAAATCAAATGTTTTTATATTTTACCTACCGTTAGTTATTTATATATTGGGCCATTAAATATCACAAACAGAATAAATTTATCCCAAAACACAGTCTAATGTATAGTGAGAATAATTGCTTAATGCACTGATATGTTTATGAATTGATACGATCTTTTAATATTTTTATTAGTCAAAGATTTTGTTACAATATTTTACTAATCAATTATTTTATTAATCTATTACCGGTATGTTGTTGAAAAATCTTACCAATCTCAAAGTAAAGGCGCTATAATAGTTCCTCTAACTCGAAAAAGGTGTTACCAACACTAACCTCGCACCTTCTCCATTAACCAGATAACAAGCAGAATGAACATTACGTCACCTTGCCGCATCCTGTTTAACCCTTGGTGCACCGCATGCGATTTAAAAAAAATCTAAAAAAAAGTTCGTTCCCGGTTTGGACAGGTGAAATACAATACAATTTATGCATTTGAAAAAAATAATGAGTCCGGTATTCGGAGTAGACAGGTTCCGGTTTGGAGAGGGTTAATTAGTATTGTTTTGAGTGTAATTAATTCGAGACCAAATAATTATTACGGTATAGACAGGATTCCGGCTTGTACAGGGTCCGGTATGTACAGGTTGCACTGTATTAGTCTATATCTGTATTTACAAAAGCAAGACCTATTATTCAATAGTGAATAATAAATATATCTAATATTAGCAAATGTATTCATTCCTAGTAACTGTGATCTAGCCTGCTAATAAAACTATAGTATCGAGCACAGCCACCACAGGTTTAGATGATGATCTTCACTTGCATATTTTATAAATGATGTGAGTCTGCAAGGACACAGCGACCAGCAGTCCCCGTAATTCATAGAAAAAGTTGGCGGCCATAAATGACCTAATACAACAATATTGTGAATAAGGGGTATACATATATAAAAATAATCAACAAATCCGAAAAAGTCAAGCGTGGGTGGGTGGGTCCACAGCCAACTGGATAAAAATATGACTTTTTTCGCTTTTATATCTTCTCGCTTCCACGAACCGTAACTTGGTGAAAATTACTCATATGTGTTTAATTTGCGACAAAACATTTGCAAATCTTGAAGGTTGAGCAGTTATTTAATTCTTAATAGGGGGGCCTAACTGAGATTTAACCTATGATTACTCATATGTGTTTATTTTGTGACATAACATTTGCAAATATTATTGGTTAAACAGTCATTTAATTTCTAATAACTGTGATCTAACTTGATTATTGTCAAGGTGAAAAAAATCTAAAAATCCGACAAAAACTCGGATTAGCTAGACCCTTCCCACCCATGGAAATTGGCAACATGTACAAAAAAAAACACACCAAAAAACACACACAAAAAAATCCGAGTTAGGGCTTAACCCACCCATCCCCTTCCGAGTTTTTCTCATAATTTTGGATATTTTTGACTTGACAAGAGTCTGTCATCTCTCCAAAGGCCGTAAGGCAGGTGGACGCATTCTGTCTCGGTGCAGCTATTCTAAAATATACATTAACCATCTCTCAGTGCGAGGACCGTCTTTAGACGTCGAAATCATACAGCACATCACGCTACACCCATCATCACACACAATTCACACGTCACATACAGCACATCACGCTACACCCATCATCACACACAATTCACACGTCACATACAGCACATCACGCTACACCCATCAACACACACAATTCACACGTCACATACAGCACATCACGCTACACCCATCATCACACACAATTCACACGTCACATACAGCACATCACGCTACACCCATCATCACACACAATTCACACGTCACATACAGCACATCACGTTACACCATCATCACACACAATTCACACGTCACATACAGCACATCACGCTACACCCATCAACACACACAATTCACACGTCACATACAGCACATCACGCTACACCCATCATCACACACAATTCACACGTCACATACAGCACATCACGCTACACCCATCAACACACACAATTCACACGTCACATACAGCACATCACGCTACACCCATCAACACACACAATTCACACGTCACATACAGCACATCACGCTACACCCATCATCACACACAATTCACACTTCACATACAGCACATCACACTACACACATCACACACTACATACCACACATATTTCACCGCACACACCCATTACATACAACACATCAGACACATTGCACTTCACACTACACACCACAGAGCATAAACACAGCATTATGCACTTCATAATACACACATCATACTTCACACATCACAATACACACATCATATACATCACATACAGTACATCATATTACACACATCATACTACAAACATCACATCACAAATAACATACCACACACATTGCAGCACACACTTCGCACTGCACACACCATACTACACACATCACATCACATACAGCACAGCACTACACACACATCACAGACACATACATGTACATACACTACGCATATCAGATTGCACACATCATGCATACCACATCACATACATCACACCACACACATTACACAAGACACATCATACAACACACAACCCATTACACACATTGTAACATATACAACACACCACGCACACTGCACCACATACACAACAACACACACAACACACAGCATACTACATACATCACAACACACACATTACACTAGATACAACTCTAAACACACCACCCACAACACATCACACACATTGCAACACATACAGCACACCACACACATTGCCCCACATACACAATTACACCACACACAACATACAAACAACTATAGTTTAACGAATATTGGATTAACGGCGGTTCAAGAGTTAGTGTGCATTAATAATATTCAATATTCAAACTCTATAACCCTTTCACCGCCAAATTGTTAAATTCCAATTTTCACTCACCTCAAGTTGTGTCTCGCTGACGCGATCCACAACTTCAAGTGAGTGAAAATTATTCGAATTTGACAACATGGAGGTCAACGATTTTCAAATCGTGTTCATTGATGTCACGTTTTATCTTCAACATGTGCAAAAGCTGGTACTAAATGTGCTAATAAAAAACCGAATATAATGGCACCGGCGGTTAAGGGGTGCCACGGGTGGCACTTTTGAACACGGTAAAGATACCCCTTTATTATTTTGTTTAAAGTTTCTACATTTCCAACTTCAAGTGGATTAATAACGAAACAAAAATTCGGTACTTAAAGGGTGATATATATATAATTTGGACTATGAAAATAATATGTTTTTATCTCAGTTTTCTTTACGAGAGACGTAATCAAAATTCATATTGCGTATGTTGATTACATGTTATTCTTATTATTTTGAAAATACATGTTGACTGTGTTGATCTGTTGACAGGGAGACAAGTTGGGGGGAAACTTATTGAAAGAAATCGTGATTGACCCTGATTTAGGGAGCACAGAATCAGCATGGCCGACCAAGTTACGGAGAGCGGAGGTGCCCATACGGTAGGTGGTACTATGACCTAGCAACACCATACGTTCCAATGTTGTTTTATTGTTGGGCTAGCGTCGAAGGCGGTGGCCAATTTTACATTTACTGGGGATCTAAAGATTAAATATATTCCTGCAGATACGATACATTCACCTAATGCTGGTTTAATGTTAGTCCACCGTCTCCGACGCTGGACTAACATTACGCCAGCATTGGGTAGATGTATCGTGTTTGCTGGGTGCTTGATGGTGCTATCCAACAAAGCCACCTTTGTCACATTTGCGCGCCACGTGGCATATTTTATTTTGAATTGAAATAAATGAACTTATTTCACTGTTATTGGGTACGAAATGTGTGTTTAAACATCAAGATTTGCAAAAATTTGGTCTCAAACGCCAACAAACATGAGGTATGTTCACTCACTTGAAGTGAAAACTTAAAAAAAAGAACTTGGCGGCTAAAGGGTTAATAAACAATAATATAACATTCCATTAGAATAAGGGCGCTATGAGTTTTTATTAGATGCACTACATAGTCCCAGAGCTAGGGGGGTTTTATTTGTGTTGAAAGGTCCATACGATCCAAGAGCTCCACCTATAGTAAAATTTTCTCAGGAATCCGAATTTGCGCGTCTTACAAAAATCATCCTGTCCAAAAGTACCGTAAAAACCCTTTAAACACTAGTACCGTCAAAATCGCAAACCGCAATTTGAAATATTGCGTATGAAGTGATTGCTTGCTAAAATTGTGGTAATTTTCTATTTAAATATTTTTTTAATTATTTATTATCCTCACATATGACACAGGCTTTCACATGGATGTAAATATTTTGTGTCTGATCAATGAAAAATACACAATATAGCTTTAAATTTGTAATTTAACACGTAATTTTACTCATTTTTCATACTTTTCCACTAAATAGACAAAATACTTTTCTCTCAGCCGATTTTTGTATAGTATAAATGTTTAATTTTGATTCAAACATGTTCTAGAACTATTGTTGACTTAAAATTAACCCATTTGGAACAAAAATAATGAGTTATGTGAACATATTACTCGCTTTTTTCGTTAGAGGTAAAATTAGCTCGCTTTTCTTCAGGCTCGGGAAAATTGACCATATCTCACATTTTTGCCCACTGAGTAGTCAAATTTTGAGCTATATTAATATATTTGATATCAATAAAAAGCTACTGGCACATGCCTTCACATGGTTGTAAAATATGTTGTGTCTGATTATTGACAAATGCACAAGAAAGCTTTAAGTTGGTATTTTAACCCTTAATTTGACCTTTTTCATACTTTTTCAGTAAATAGTCAAAATATTTTTTTTCAGCTTTTGTGTATAATAAATATTTAGTTTTGATTCAAACATGTTCTAGAACTATTGTTGACTTGAAATAAACCCATTTGGAATAAAAATAGTGAGTTATGTGAACATATTATATACTTTTTTGGTTAGACGTAAAATTTGCGCGCTTTTCTTTGGGCTCAGGAAAATTGTATGTATCTCACAGTTTTGCCCAATGAGTAGTCAAATTTCGAGCTATATCAATATATTTGATATCAATAGAAAGCTACTGGCACAGGCCACGGATGTATAATATTTTGTGTCTAATCTTTGACAAATGCACAAGAGAGCTTGAAGTTGGTACTTTAACCCTAATTTTACCTATTTTTCATACTTTTTTCAGTACATAGTCAATATACTTTTCTCTCAACTGATTTTTGTGTATAATAAATATTTAGTTTTGATTCAAACATGCTCTAGAATTATTGTTGACTCAAAATAAACCCATTTGGAATATAAAAAATAATGAGCTATTCGAACATATTACACACTTTTTGGGTTGGATGTAAAATTTGGACACTTTTCTTCCAGCCCGGGGAAATTGACAGTGTTTCACATTTTTGTCCAATGAGTACCCGGTACCCAAAATAAAAAAATGTACCAACATCTTTGATATCAGTTAAAAGTAACTATCAAGGGCTTTAACGTGGATACATAATATTTTATTTCTGTTAAATACGAATTGTACAACAATTAAGCACTAACTTTGTATTTTATCCCTCCATTTGAACAATTCCCAACGTTTTCTTAGTGAATACCAGCAAGCCTTATCGCTCATGTTAGCTTTATATGGTATAAATGTTTGTTATTACTTTTACTTCTCTGGAGCAATTTTTCAAAAGTTATCTTGACGACTGAAGAAGTGATCACAGCCATTTTTAAAGTTATCTCAGCCACTACAAAAGTTATCTTAGCCACTGAAGAAGTGATCATCACAAATTTAAACGTCATCTCAGCCACTACAAATGTGATCTTGCCCACTGAAGAAGTTATCACAGCGACTTTAAAAGTTATCTTAATCACTACAAAAGTGATCTTGGACACTGAAGAAGTGATTACAACCACTTTAACAGTTTTTTCATCCACTACAAATGTGATCTTGGCCACTGATGAAGTGATCACAGCAACTTAAAAAGTTATCTCGCCAATGCAAAAGTTATCTTGGCGAGTGAAGATGTGATCACAGCCACGTTAGAAGTTATCTCAGCCACTACAAAGGTGATCTTGACCACTAACAAACTGGTGTCAGCCAATTTAAAGGTTATCTAAGCCACTACAAAGTGATCTGGGCCACTGAAGAAGTGATAACAGCCACTTTTAAAAATATCTAAACGACTACAAAAGTGATCTTAGCCACTGAAGAAGTGGTTACAATAACTTTAAAAGTTATCTCTGCCACTATAAAAATGATTTTGGCCACTGACGAAGTGCTCATAACGACTTTAAAAGTGATCTCAGCCACTCGAATGTTATCTTGGACACTGAAGAAGTGATCTCAGTCACAGTAAAAGTTATCTCAGCCACTACAAAAGTGATCTTGACCACTAACAATCTTCTGTCAGCCCGTAAAAGTGATCTTGGCCACAAAAAAATGATTTTAGTCACTGAAGAAGTGATCACGGCGACTCTAAAAGTTATCACAGCCACTACAAAGTGATCTTGGCCACTGAAGAAGTAGTCATAGCCACTTTAAACGTTATATCAGCCACTACAAAAGTGATCTTGGCTACTGAAGAAGTGATCACAGCCACTTTAAAGGTTATCTCAGCCATTGCAAAGGTGATCTTGGTCAGTAACAAAATCTTGTCAGCCACTGACAGAATTATCTAAGCCACTACAAAGTGATGTTGGTCACTGAAGAAATGATCACAGCCACTTAAAAAGTTATCTCAACCACTACAAAGTTGCTGTGATCACTTCTTTAGTGGACAAGATCAGTTTGTTTGTGACCAAGATCAGCTTTGTGGTGGATGGGATGATTTTTAAAGTGGCTGTGATGGCTTCTTAAGTGGTCAAGATCACTTTTGTAGTGACCTAGATCATTTTTTCAGGGACTGACATAAGATTATTAGTGGCCAATATCACTTTTGTATCGGCTGAGATGACTTTTAAAGTGAATGTGATCACTTCTACGGTGGACAAGATCAGTTTTTTGTGGTCAAGATCATTTTTACGGGCTGACATAAGATTGTTAGTGGTCAAGATCACTTTTGTAGTGGGTGAGATAACTTTTAAGGTGACTGAGATCGCTTCTTCAGTGGCCAAGATCACTGTTGTAGTGGCTGAGATCACTTTTAAAGTCGCTGTGAGCCAAGATCATTTTTATAGTGGCAGAGATAACTTATTATTATTGTAACCACTTCTTATTGTAACCACTTCTTCACAGGTCAAGATCTTTTTTGTAGTCGCTTAGATATTTTTAAAAAGATCACTTTTGTAGGGGCTGAGATAACTTTTAAAGTCGCTGTGTTCACTTCTTCGGTGGCAAAGATAGCTTTTGTAGTGATTGAGGTAACTTTTCAAGTGGTTGTTATCACTTCTGCAGTGGCCAAGATCACTTTTGTAGTGGCTGAGATAACGTTTAAAGTTGCTATGATCACTTCTTCAGTGGCTAAAATAACTTTTGTAGTGGCTGAGATAACTTCAAAAATGGCTGTGATCACTTTTTCAGTCGTCAAGATAACTTTTGAAAAATGGCTCCAGAGAATGTAAAAGTAATAACAAACATTTTACCATATAAAGTTAACATGAGCGAGCAGTCTTGCTGGTATTTACCAAGAAAACGTTGGAAATTGTTCAAATGGAGGGATAAAATACAAAGTTAGCGCTTAATTGTTGTACATTTCGTATTTAACATAAATAAAATATTATGTATCCGCGTTAAAGCCCTTAATAGTTTCTTTTACCTGATATTAAAGATGTTTGTACATTTTTTTTAATTTGGGTAACCAGAACTCATTGGGCAAAAATGTGAAACACTGTCAATTTCTCCGGGGAGGGGGGGGGGGAAAGTGCCCACATTTTACATCCAACCCAAAAAAGTGTGTAATATGTTCAAATAGCTTATCATTTTTTATTCCAAATAGGTTCATTTTAAGTCAACAATAATTCTAGAACATGTTTGTATCAAAACTAAATAATTATTATACACAAAAAACAGTTTTTGATATTGTAAAGCTCAAAATTTGACTACTCATTGGGCAAAACTGTTAGATACATACAACACACAAATTTTACGTGTAAACAGAAAAGCATGTAATATGTTTACATAACTCACTATTTTTTATTCCAAATGGGTTTATTTTAAGTCTACAATAGTTCTAGAACATGTTTGAATCAAAACTAAATATTTATTATACACAAAAATTAGTTGAGAAAAAAGTATTTTGACTATTTACTGAAAAAGTATGAAAAAGGTCGAATTAAGGGTTAAAATACCAACTTAAAGCTTTCTTGTGCATTTGTCAATGATCAGATACAAAATATTTTACATCCATGTGACGGCCTGTGCCAGTAGCTTTCTATTGATATCAAATTTGACTACTCAGTGGGAAAAAATGTGAGATATGGTCAATTTTCCCGAGCCTGAAGAAAAGCGAGCTAATTTTACGTCTAACGAAAAAAGCGAGTAATATGTTCACATAACTCATTATTTTTATTCCAAATGGGTTAATTTTAAGTCAACAATAGTTCTAGAACATGTTTGAATCAAAACTAACAAAAAAAACAAATAACCCCCCCCCCCCTAGCTCTGGGACTAACACCTACAGTAGGTATTACCCCCTTGTGCTGCTGATTTTTTCATTTATTTCAGGCTGGAATTGCTAACGCCATTTCCAGCTTCGAATTACTGAAAACTAATATTATTTATGAAAATCTCCCAAATTGAATTATTTGATCAGCCGATTTAGCGGAATTTTATTTCTACGGTATCAGCCGCACAGGTGCTAAAAAAACAGTACATGTTTTTCAGCCCTTGATCTGGTTGGCAACTGAAACATTAATTCCCATCTCACTTTCTAGTGGATGTCCGAAATATAACAATTATATTCTGTGTTATTCTTGTAATCAACGGCGCGGAACGACCTAGCCATTCTAACTGTACATGAGCGATATGTAGAACCATGTCCGTGCAAACTTAGCCTACATCCAGCCTTACTTTGTCATCGTAAAAATTATGATTTTCTGCAGTGTATATAGTCTCAATATTGTTATATTTGATGTTGGTTAACAGTGTACTGTACATACAGGGTATCTTTGTAAATTCTGGTAGTTAGGCCAGGAGGGAGGCCAGGAGCCTATTAATTAACCCTTTAAGACCTCACGATGCATTAATGCATCATTTTACATCCCTGAAAACATACTAATTTTTCATACAACAAAGGGTTTTGCAACGAATATTCCCATGAGACTGGTTTACCAATACATGGCAATTTTCTACAATTTTTTAACCAAATCAATTCATCTTCGCTCACTACAAGTCGGGAATTGCGACAGCAACTCGCGGCTTGTAGTGGATGAAGATGACAATGTAAATTCAGGCTTGAAAGGGTTATGTTTATTGCGCCTGAGTTTGTGTACGTTTGAAGTCGCTATAGGTTAATAAATAATGTGTTTAAAAAGTGTTAAGAAAAAATTAACGATAATATTCGTGATTAAAGGTTAAACTAATAAAGGGTTTTGGTTGGAATATTGTTGGTCCAGCGTCGCAGACAGTGGGCCAGCATTACATCAGCACTGGGCCAATGTATCGTGTTATTTGGGTGGTGGCCTTTCTGGCGACGGGATAAATGAACATGAAATGAATCGGGCTTTAGGCCACTTTTGTGCACATACAGGCTAAATTGGGCCAGGAGAACCTCCTGAGGATGGTGAGATGAGTGAGATGACACTGCCCTCCAGACACAGAATTCGAAATTCAAACCCTGGAGGTGTGAGGCCGAGCACGCTACTTCTCCGTCACGGAAGCTTCCCACAGTACTGAGTTTTACGAGTGGATGGTGAAGAAACATGTTTGTTTCTTTCCAACCGCAAAGACCGGGAAACGAACCCAGAACTCTAGCGTGAGAAGCAGTGGTGCTAACCACTACCCTAGGGCCCCCGCCCTGGCGACGGTAGAGGAAAGTGTCACCCGCATAGCAATTTCCGCAGTGCTGTGCCGCAAAGTATGCATACAGAATGTTAGGGTTGTTGTTGGGCTATCGTCAGACACGTTGGGTCAACATTAAAGCAGCATTGGTAGCCGTCCAGTGGTTGCTGTAGACACAGGTGTAGATGTATGTCGCGCTGGGCCAGCGTTGGTGTAGTGTTGGGCCAGCATCGTAGACGATTGCCCGGCATTGAAACAGCAATGGGCTGCTGGCCCAACTGAACGATTCATTTGCAAATACTGGATGGATGTTGGTCAGCACCGGCGATGGTGGTGGAAAGAATAAACGTTGAAGATATATTTTAACTTATCTCCTTGGTTCTTTCCCAATTATATCCTGGAAATTTAGAATTCTGACCCATGATGAAGACTAAGACAGTTATGTTTACAAAATATTGAGCCGATTTTTTATCTATAACTTTCAAACATCCTGAAGTCGGGCCTCGGAGCTCGGGAACTTCTGTTCTAGTTAATATATAACTTTGTCTGTATTTGTCTTTGGTTCAGTCGTCATGATTTGTCTAATAAAGATATTATTAAGCAGCCCTCGCCGATGCGGGCTGCTTACTGTATTCCACACGGTCTGCCGCCGCTGCCTCCGCCGCCGCCGCAGTTTTTTGTTTTCAAGATAGCTACTAATCTATCAATTTCTGCTTCCTCATACTAGACACCTACTACATCACATACCGATGGGGAGTTGTTTTGGTGACATTCTCATCACCATATCATCAACCCTTTAACTACTATGGCCACTAACGAAAAAATGCTCGTTAGCGCATTTCAGGAAAAAGTTGCCATCAGATATTCTTTTAATTTGGCAAATATGTTCAGCTCTGTCAGCCAATGACATGATTAACTTTTGGGATCCAACAATTTCAAAATGGCCGTTTAACGGCAATTTAAAATTTTGTAATATTTACTTAACTGAAGAAATGCGAAATGACTGGACCATGAATATATAACAAAATGTAGGCCTAATGTCTCACACAAGGATAACCCATGACAAATTTCACACTAAAAAATCCAAAATGGCTGCCAGTCGGCCAATTTTTATTTTTTTTATTTTTTATTTATTTTTGTATTTTTTTTCCACTATTTCGGACATCTTGCATGATAGCTGATCTATGAATTTCCGTTTCTTTATACTTCACATAGCCATCATATACCTCAATTTTAAAATAGTGGTCGAGCGATAACGGAGGGCTGCTTTCGTGTTTGTTTCCGAACAACTCTTTCTAGTTATTGTTATTATTATTATAATTATATTTATATATTTGATTATGATACAATGCTTAACATGAAAATTTTAGTGGCGTGACTGAGGCACTCATCTTATGTACAACGCCGTACAAAGATAAAACGCAGTACATGTATCTGCTTACTTTACAAGCAAGTAGTTAGTGCCATTTGCCTTTACAGAACGCTCATAGTAACTGCTTTCTTGTTAAGCAAGTATTTACTGTCGTTTGCATTTGCTGGGCTGTATACACGTGATGTGCTGCTCAATAGTCATATCAACAGAATTTGCAAGGATGGTTATTATTTGCATTTTAAACAATATTGTGAATGATATATCTGAATATTATCATCCTGCAAATTACTGTGTTTAGAATCTCTTGTTGAATAAAATTAACCCTTTAAGCACTGAGCACGATCATAGTCGCTTTTTTTCTATTTTATCAGCAGATTATATCACGTCCATAGACGTCAGATTCTGACGCCTAAAGTCGATCCCCGCCCGAATGAGTAAAACATGTATATTGATCGTAGACCCATAACATAGTTATTCAAATAAAGCGACAAGAGCTAACTAAGACATTTATGATGATTTCAAATTAAAAAACCTCTCCACGGTGTATATAAAAATACTTCAGCGCTAACATTCAAAATCAGTTCTAGGTATATCGAGCCAACATAACTGTTGCACTTCAACTACACTACTGTGAAAAGCCAAAAGGCAGCGTCTGCTTATACTTTACAAGTAGGCTGATACCAATAATTTATTAACGTGTTGCTGATACTTATTTTGGCTTTGCAGACCACAGTTTACTTGGCGCCATTACTTCTTTCCACTAAATATTTTTTATTGCAGAATGATACTACGGACCAAGCTGGAATGTCTTCCCCCTGTGTTACCTGTAATGAGAAATCACACATATTAGAGGAAGATACTATACGACAATGCTGCGAGGGAGGTTTCAAAACTTGGTTTCTCAAATATTTTTGGGAAGGTAAGTGCGTCACATGACTTCACATGATCATTTTCTAGATAAATATCACATCTAGTTTACTACTTAGAGCTGCACTTTTTTTATTTGCTTTTTGGCTACCGCCCATGTATTCATGGGACTATTATAAAATAACCATTTACCGCACATTACATAAGGTAAATTATTTTCTATGGCAGAGGTCCTGAATTATGCGCACCACCTGCCAATGCGCTAAAATGCTGATATTTGTATATAAGAGGTACCACCATCCAGTCAGACATGAAGACTACGTAATGGAATCTATCAGTCTCGGACCAACTTATTTGGCAGCAATAATCTCTTGTCCCACTTACTGTAGATCATTTGTCTTTAGTAGTGCTATAATATTAATAATTTTCGCGAATTTGCGAATATTACCAGATATACAGTATGTGACCGTGTCATTAGAAGCTAGTCCCACGTGTCTTGTTACGCCCCTTGTATCAACCTGTCTCACTTAATTTTCTTGGATAATAGCAGACACATAAAACCAAACAGCTATGTATTTTCGGAGCAGCACTGTTGAGTTTAATGTCAAGTCAGCTCGATTGTTGTATCGATATGTCTTTCGCCATTGCCCTGTCCATAAACCTTGCAGGAATGTGTGAAGGAAATAATTTTTCTTTCCACTTATTAACTGGATGATTGCCGTAATGTTAGGTATAATGCGCTGTGAGCAAAGGGGTGCTGAATTACTATAGTCATTTTGAGCTTTTATATCTTGCCTCCAAGCAAAGCAATTTGAGTGAGAAGGGCACATTGAATAAGCTAGATTGTCCTTTATTTCGTTACAAATTCTGTATATTTAAGTGATTTTCACCCATTTGAATTTAAATAATTTAAATAAGAATTTAAATAAGATAACTTAACCCTTTAGCTGCCAAATTATTCAATCTGAATTTTCACCCATTTGAAGTTGTGTCTCGCTGATGCTTCAAGTGAGTGAAAATTATGCAGATTTAAAAAATGGAGGTCAACTGTTTTCAAATAGTGCTGATTGATGTCATATTTTATCTGTAACATGTTTAATAGGTGGTACTTAATGTGCTAATAAAAATGAAAACCCAAATATATGCGACACCGGCGGTTAAAGGGTTAAGGGGTAATAATTATATGCTAATTTATGATTTTTTTCCCAGGTCAGATCCTGAACGAAACACAGTCAGCTGCAATAGAGAAGGTGGATCCATCGATGCCTCTCTACAGGAGGATTCTAGTTCTCCATCGCAGACCTCTGGCGATAATTATACCAGCTATATTCTTCCACCTGTTCTGGTGGGCTTATATGATCTACTTCAACGCGTTCGACTATTTTGAAAGCCGATACTACATGACGATCACCATGATATTTGGATCTGTCATCGCAGGTAAGACTGACACTGTTTGCTTGATTTAGATATACATGTATCTTGATAGATAGATGTTTTATTGAAACTATTAAAAGTCATTACTGACTTACTTATCGTGGAAAATATCGTATGCAGATGTATAGCCCATACATGTACCACAGAGGGATGGCTCTGTAAAATCACATGATAATATACATGATAAGTACTCTTAACATCATGCTTGTCATTAGGCCTATATATTTAAGCAACACAGGATATTTTTAAATGTGAATCATAGCTACTCAACATGAGGTTAAACCGCGTTACCATGGTATGTATAAATTTTCTTAAATATGTGATCTCTCATGAGGGGAACCCATGCTTTTTTCAAAATTCTTGTCTGGCATAGACCTTATTATTTGTGAACATTTTGGGCTAATTATACGTTTTTTTCTAAAATTATTAATTTTTAACTGTTTGATACTATATATGTGCATAAAATTGAAACTCTCCGTTTCAAATTTCCACATAAAGTACAGAATATTCCACAAATGCAAAAAACAAAAATTAGATTCAAAATGAATGTTTTTGAACGCGCGTCAGAAGATGAAATTAAAAAGCTTATTTTGAGCTCATCGTCAAAATTATGTGATTTGGACCCCATTCCTACAAGCGTGTTGAAAAATTGTCTTTACATATTAATAACTCCCATCACTGACATAATTAACATTTCAATGGAAACTAGTACATTTCCTCAAAATTTTACAAAGAAGCTCATGTAAGACCACTACTGAAAAAACATCTCTTCCTAAAAACGAGCTGAAAAATTACAGGCCTGTTTTTAGCTTAAGTTTCATTTTCAAAATCTTAGAAAAGATAGTAGCCAATAGGCTGCAAGCTCATATAAAAAATAACCATCTATCTAATCCATTACAATGGGCCTACAGGAAACATTATTCTACAGAAATGGCTCTAATGAAAGTACATAACGCTATCATTATTAGAATGGACAAGGGTGAAGTTACGGCTTTGACCTAGCTTGACTTGTCGGCCGCTTTCGACACCATTGACCATGCTACATTAACAAATATACTTTCTGATTGGTATGGAATATGTGGGCAGGCTCAAATTTCGTTTTTTCTGTGCTAGGACCAGTGCTTTTACTTTGTACGCTACACCACTCAGCGCTACTATCTCTAGTTTTGACATAAACCACCATCTTTATGCCGACGATGCATGTCTCTATCAGTTTCAAACGCTAAGGAATCTCTTGAGAAGTTGCAACATTGTTTATTGGGTCTGTCGGCCTGGATGACAGGATCTAAGCTGAAGCTTAATCCTAGCAAGACAGAATTTCTTCTTATTGGGATCAAACTTCAACGAGAAAAATTCTTGAATAATTTCCCATGCCTAATTCTAGGTCAAGACACAAATCCATCTACATCAGCTTAAAATCTTGGTATACTATTCGACAGTAGCTTCCGAAAACACATATCCCAAACATGTAGGGCATGCTTATATCATATCCGTGACCTTCGTCGAATTCGAACAAGGCTGTCCTTAGATCTTGCCAAGCAAATTGCAGTGGCAGTTGTCAGTAGTAAGTTAGATTATTGTAACTCCCTTTTTCACAATATGCCAGAAAAGGATATAGCTAGATTACAACGCGTTCAAAACTGCCTTGCAGGAGTGGTAACCATGGCCCCACGATTTAGTCGTTCCGTTCGAATTCTGAAACGATTACATTGGCTTCCTGTCAAGTTTCGCATTTGTTTTGAAATATGCGCAATAACTTTTCGAACCCTAAAAGACAACCAACTTGCATATCTGGCTGACTTACTTGTTCGGCCGAAATGATCAAAATATCTACGCTCCACAAATTCAAATAGATTTGTTGTTCCTCGTATAAAGACTAAGAGGGTCAAGAGCTTTCTCTATATCTGGTCCAGCCTTTTGGAACACCCTGCTTGTGCCACTACGTAATGCCGAAACAATCTTAACATTCCGGAAATTCTTAAATCTCACCTATTTGACCTGGCTTTTCCACCCTAGTCCCTCAGTATCCCGACTCCCTGTTGACGAACCTGCTTTGGCTTCGATTATGACACATGATCACGCTAAGGATTTGTGCGCCTCTGAGCTCGGTCCGCTGAGGATATAGGCGCTATAGAAGTTTTATTGATTGATTGATTGATTGATTGATATTGTTTGCATTAATGTAACGTCAACCTCTAGTATAAATGAATAAATATGGACATTTAGTCATAATTACCTAACTAACAATTAGCTGTCTATGTCTATTAAAACCTCTAAAAAACATTCTGTTTCATGCGTGATATAATGTGTCAATATGTTTAGTAGCTGATGAAATCCCTGTTGTTGTGAATAAAATGGGCGTTTAAACATCAAGGTTTGCAAATATTTTGTTTCAGATTAAACAAATAATTGTGAGTAATTTTCACCCACTTGAAGTTGTAGGTCGCGGTAGCGAGACACAACTTCAACAGGGTGACAATTAAGATGATTTAATTCAGTGCTTTAGAAGGGTTAATGCCATACGGCACACCCGAGAGTGGGTTACCAAGTTTCGAAGTTCCAAAAATCCCGGAACTGCAAGTTCCGAAGCTCCAAAGTTCTTGGAACTTCAAGTTCCATGAATTTTAAATAACATAATTTGTTAAAATTACATAATTAAACAGAAATGATCAGTTGAGTAATTGCTTCGTTTCCTGGCAAAACAAAATTCTTTTAAAGAATCACCCCCACCCCCCGCATATAATTTAACAAACTTTTATACACAAACACGCAATGTTTATCCGTTGTGACCTGAGCGTTGTATATGGTACCTGCAACTTCCCCAGCATACAATTCGATGTACTATCTACGACGCTGGTACAGTTTTAAATTAACATTGGCGTAACGCCTCATGTATGTGTGATATAATAATATCTTCTGTTGTTCAGAGGCAAGATATGAACCATGTTAAACCTTTAAGCGCCAAGCACGATTCTGATAGGCCTATGTTTTATAGCAGGGGCAAGCCGTATGCGGCCGGACTGACAGACCAGAAGAAGATATTATGTCATCATTCCTACATCATTCATCTCACCAATGGCCTGTACTGTATCGCATTACAATGTCACACAAATGACCATTTTACACGGAAAGTTGTAAAAATGGTAATGCTGTGGCTTAAAATGCGATGGAGGGGAAACAAAAGGGGATGAGTAAGTGTTAAAGGGTGACGGAGAAGCGTTAAATGGCTATTGGAATGTTTTGATGGGCGATTGGCGGGAGTTAGAGAGCATCGTTAAAGGGTAACGGAAAAACGATAAAAAACGGTGGGGAGGCGTTGAAGAACACTTTATTCAGTCAAAAATAGCTAAGTAACCTTATACCCACAGAAATGACAAATGAAATGAAATGAATGGGGTTTTAGGCCCCCCTGTGTGCACATACAGGTTAAACTGGGCCAGGAGAACCTCCTGAGGATGGAGAGATGAATGATATGACACAGCCCTCCAGACACAGGATTCGAAATACAACATTCAACTATCAAAATTGTACTACAAAAAATGCAGTTAAAACCTCATCAAAGATATGGATTACACTTGTTTCTATTTTTATTAGTGTATTTTTTTTGAATGAGACTTTAGATCATACTACTACCAGAAAAGAATTTTTTACTCAAAATCAAATTGAAGTAAGTTATTACATTGTGTTATTTTAATTTGTTAGAATCATTTTTTCGCTTATTTGACGTTAAAATTGACATTTCGACTTTGAAGATGAAGTTGAATCGCTCACTAGAATAATACCAAAAATGGATCTTCCAGTAAGTTAGCTTAGGTCGGTTACCTCTTTTTACACAAAAAATAGATATTACACTTGCTTTTACTTGACCTTAAAATTGACGTTTTGACATTAAAGACCTTTAATCTTCAATTGTTTTATACATTTTGACCCTGGAATTTACTTTTTTTTATCTTGAAGAAGTCCTTGTATCACCAAAATAATAATATAAGTGGATTGTTCAGTAGGAATCACCTCAAAACGAGGTATTAGGCCCCCATATAATGTTTTTTTTAATATTTGCATTTGTTAAAAATATTATTTTCGGCAATTAGCCCTCAAAATTAATCCTTTGACCTTAAAGGTCACCTTGAATCACAAACATAATACCATAAAAGGATTTATCAGTCAAAATCCCATGAAAATGAGGTATCAAACAATTTCTTAACTTTATTTAGTAAAAATCATATTTTCGATTATTTGACCTTTAGATTGACCTTTCGACATTACAGTTGACCTCGATTCGTGAAAATAATATAAAAAATGGATTTTCCAATCAAAATCGGACGAAAAAGAGGTATTACACTTGTTCCTACTTTTATTTGTCGAAAAATCATATTTCACCTTGGCCATGATCTTGGATTTTGACATACTCCCCCCCCCCCCCCTCAAGCCCCACCGCCATTTTAAGATTTTTGACACTGCCTGAAAGTTATTATATGCAATGAGATCCCCAACTTTAAAAAAACATGGAATAAAAACAAGAAGCATTGTTTAATTGTGAAATTTTTGGCAATTTAGGGTGGTTTACCGATTTTTATGGCCAATGGCGGCCATCTTGGAATTTTCACCCATTTTTAGGGGTCAGATTTTGATTGACTGTCATTCACTATATGTCCAATAGGATAGAAAACCGTTAAACCTTTTGTCATTTTGGGGGGGGGGGGGGTGAGGTAGTATATCGACCCGTCTATATAGCTGTGTTTAATAACATTTTGGTGGCAATCTTGGACGCCATCTTTAATATTGGAAAATGCATCAGCGGGAATCACGGGGAGTTTTAATATGTTATTTCTAATGGTATTTGGAAGGTTTCCTGAAAAATTCAGCTTGGGCATATTTTTTCCCCTTTAAGACTTAATACTATTCGCCTACTACAATGACGAGCCAGTATACCTCTGACTCCTATATATGGTTAATATTAGTCCACTGTCTGCGGCGCTAATGCCAAATATCAAATCAGCATAGCTCACTCGAATAAACACAGTTTGCGTAACATTATAGGCCTAGATCTACCACTTAAGTGACTTTAGTGGAAGTCACATTACTTGTAGGGCAGGAGCCCTGGTGCAGTGGTTGAAGCCGCCTGCTTGGAAAGTCGGAGATCGCTGGTTCAAGCCCTACTCTGGCCTTCAAGTTTCAAAGAAAAAAATGTTTCTTTCCCGCTCACTCGTAATGATTCAATATTGTGGGGAACCTCTGTGACCAAGAGGTGGCGTGCTCAGCCTCAAACCGCCAGGGCACAAATTTCGAATCCTGTGTCTGGAGGGCAATGTCATCTCGTTCATTTCACCATCCTCAGAAGGTTCTCCTGGTCCAGTTTAGCCTATATGTGCACAAAAGTTCCGCGAACATGGGAGCTTGAAGTTCCGGAAACTTCGGAGCTTGGGAGCTTTGGAACTTGAAGTATTGGGTACTTCAGAACTTGGGAACTTCGGAACTCACTCACGGGTGTCCCAATGCCATACTATTATATTTCCAAGTGTTACACATAAATGTACGCCCACTTGGGTTTATAACTGCAGTAATCTGATGTTGACACAGGTATGACCAGCGAAGGCGGAGGGGCTGTAGCCTTCCCTGTGATGACCTTGGTGTTGCATATACTTCCTGAAGTGGCACGTGATTTTTCTATGATGATCCAGTCTTGTGGGATGTCTGCTGCAGCCTTCACTATATTTTTCATGCGTGTACAACTGGAGTGGCATGCGATTGTGCTCTGTACACTTGGTATGTACATGTATACAGTGGTCAAAACATCATACCATATTTATACTGTGCACATAATGTCAAAATTATTGCAAATCGTTTAAAAAGTAGATATGAATGCCATTAAAGACCGGGTGAATTCCTCGCAAAAAAAATTCTATATGAGAAAATGGCATTTACAAATTGAATGATTTGATTACCTCTATTACATCGGCATTTGATTTTCTCTGAGACTGAAACTATATATAATTATGATTGTGATACCATCAGCACAAAGAGTTAATTATGTTGTTTCCTACGTTGTTCACCAGGTGGTGCTGTAGGCATGGTGTTCGGCCTACACGTTGTGGACCCACGCCTGACGGCTGCACAGAAGAAGATAGGGTTTGTCAGCATCTGGTTCGCCTTCGCTTCTGTTCTCTTCCTCCTGAACTTCTACCGCAAACGGCGCACATTTCTAACCATCCCCGAGTTTCGTGCGTGGAAAGCCGGTGTGCTGGTCTTGGCTGGTATTTGCGGCGGTGTCTTCACCGCCTTCTCTGGCAGCGGACTTGACATCTGTACCTTTGCGATCCTGACATTGCTGTTCAGGGTATCCGAGAAGACGGCCACACCCACATCGGTGGTCCTGATGGCGGGCAACAGTATCATAGGATTCTACTGGCGTGGTGTCATGATGCGTGCCATAACTGATGAAACGTGGCAATATTTTGCGGTCTGCGTACCCGTTGTTGTTATAGGGGCTCCTCTGGGCTCTTACTTAGGCTCACACTTTCATCGTCTTGTACTGGCCACGCTGGTGTGTCTGTTAGAGCTGGCAGCCCTTCTAGGAGCCTACGCCCTTGTGGATCTCACCAAAGGCCTCGTCATCGCCTCCTTCTTGATCATTGGTCTCGGTATGGGGCTGTTTGTGCTGATTGCCTTGGCAGGACAGGCTGTGCTGCGAGAAATTGTCAACAGGGAGACCGAACAGGGAAACAAGAAGGGAAGTACTGATATCAACGACAAACGATTTGTAATGGATGCCAAGATTGCAGGTGTTGATAACAAGGCTCATTCTTATCTAGCTTTAAACTGATTTGAAGTCGTCACAAATAAGACTTCACCATCATTGTATAACAACATAAAATGAATCACACATATAAAATGAAATTCACGAGAAAACTTACAAAAGTTTTTATTGAAAAATTATGAAGAATATTTGTCAGCCCTGTCCTTTTAGAGCAGTTTCAACTGCTTATATATTTATACACATAACAAGTACAAAATTGTCATGCCCTTCCCATAAAGATAGAGGATACAGCTAGCTTCGGCTGTTTTATCTCCTCCAAGAGAAGACACCTTTAGCCTTTTATCCCACAACCAATTTGGCTGAAGGCTATTGTCGTTCCCATGACGTCCGTCCGCGTTCCCTTGTAAGCGCGATTGACTCGCTATTTGATTGTTCTGAAACTTGGCCAATGTGTTCAACTTAGAAGCCCTACGGATGAGTTCCAAAATGGCACGGATCAGATTTCAAATGGCAGCCGAGCGGAAATAAACAGCGTTTTCTTATAAGCGTTATTGACTCGCGTATTTGTATTTGTTTGTTTTGAACGTGGCCATAGAAAACCCTGGATGATTTCGTAAATGGCACTGATCAAATTAAAAATGGTCAGATACAAAATAGCCACGGCTCGGCGCGAGCGGCTCGGACATGAATTAGTTTTTATTGTTAGCGCTTTTGACTTGCGTGTTTTTATTTGGTTGTTCTGAGAAATGTGCTCACCATACAAACCTGTCGGACGAGCTTGAAAATTACACGGGTCAAATGCAAATTGGCCGCCGCTCGGATATTTTTATTTTAACTTTCAACTCTTTTAAACCTAAAAGTAGTCTGATGCCAGCGTAGCACCTGAGTATGCGAATATTAGTAAATATGAGACTATTTCCAGCGTGTGGCCAGCCTTTAGCCAACGTAAACTAAGTATGGTTAGCTTATTGATAGCGTATTGATAGTGTATGGGTCTCCAGAGTTTTAATGTGAGGTGCGAAGTACCTATGAACAACATTTGTTCACTTTGCGCTATGAATACTCTAGCTGTATTTATTAATTTCATGTCAGGGTATGGACCAGCGTAAACTTAACCAATGACTGCAGTGGCGCATCCAGGAATTGCCAGACAGATGGCGCCGATTAAAAAGAAAATTATACACATCACAGCTAGGGTAGGCAGCCTCTAGACGGGTCCAGGGGCATCTACCTCCGGAAAATTTTGAAATCTTAGGCTTCGAATAGTGCGTTCTAGAGCATATTTGGACCCGAACAAGGTAACAAAATCAGTGACCAAATGGTCTAACCCTGAATGTGAAACTCGTATGTTGATCAAGTTATTGCTATCAAAAACATATATTTTCATTTTTTTTTAATGTGGTTTAGCTCACTTGTGCATGATGCCATCCATTTGTAAAAGTCTGAATTTTTTGTGACAATCTAGTTATTTCCGGTAGCGAAATAATGCCCGTGGCGGCCACATTGGGCAATTTCAAGATTACCGCCATTTAAACATGCACTTTGATGATAAACTGTACTCTTATTATGTTTATATTTTATTGTCAAACATTTTATTATACTTATGCTTATTTTTTTCGCCAACATGTTGTTAGATGGTCCTCATGTGTGCGACATTGAAATTGTTTTTATGATATCTTGCCTCAAAATATGGCTTTGTTATTCATCTGTATTTTATGTGAAATAAAATTGTATGTTACACATTGTATATTTAGTTAGAATTATACAATAGCGTATGTTTGGAGGTGATTATGTTCATTTGAGAACCGTCTTGTGAGAGTTAATAACGACCAGGCTGATTTAAAAACGGAGACGAAGTCGAGGTTTTCAAATCACCTGGGAGTGATCAACTCTCCCAAGAAGGCTCCAATATGACTACAATTGCCGTCAAAACACACGCTATTATCATTATTACCATTACATCATTAGTATATGTTAGTGTGTAATTATGTGTCATGTTCATGTTGATTTTGAATGTTTTTTTTCTACCAATATACAACACGTAGATCAACAAAAAACTATTTTTCCCCTCCAGTGGTTTTATAAAATTTAAAATGGTCGCCACCGATGACAAAATTGTCAATAATCAGCATCATGTATTTAGCCAGGAACACAAGCTATGTTTTTTTAAGCGAGAGACAGCTCATAGATAAGTTCTACATATGTAACCAGACAATACACCAGATATAATTACTGTATGTAGGGCTACTGCTACTGGGTGATTTTAACGGGCACCATACAATGTAGGGGTGTGGAATTGGTCACCGTGCACCCCTCCCCACCACTACTCACCCCACACCAATTTTTTTCAAGCTTTGATATGTCCAAAACATGACATGAGATGTTACCTCTAAACAATACGGACGAGTTTTATATTTTGACCGCTTTTATGGGGGTACCCCAAAACATATCTAGACTTAGGGGGTAGGCCTACATAAGCGCCCGTCATTGATTTTTTGACTAACCAATCAGCACACGCGATATACCATTATAACAGATAATTAAATGCTTTTTCTAATAATATATCACTCATTGCAGTAGAGTAAATAGTCGTCTCTCCACATACGCTCAAGCATATAGTTTTATTATACAATATTATGTTCTTATAAAAACTTGTGAGGTTGAAACATCACCAGTAGGGCCTTACATCACGTCAAAACAATAATAAATGTAAAAATCTAACAATAAATTTTTAGGTGAATGTTTAAAAAAAGATACAACGACGATAATGATAGTGTTATTTTTAGTAGTTTTCAACAGCGAGACAGTGAAATTTCACCATAATTATCAAATTGAACAAAACAAACTAGTCAACATGGTCAAAGGAAACGACATAATAAATCGTAGTTATTGAACAGCTCCATAGTTTTCTGAATCAAGATATGTGTATGCTTGAAAATGAGTGTTATTTATATTTATTATTGTCATACTTATTTTTATTGAGAGAATATTGCAGCACTTCATGAAAACATGTCTATTTATCCCGGGCTGAAATTTCTAAGGATTTTAGTGAATACTTTTTTATCCACTTGTTTTTTGTATAATTGGTGTCTGCTGAATTCGAATCTGTCGGATATTTTTTTAATATTTGGTGACCTTCACCTTCAAATTAGCAAAACACAAAATGGCCACCAAAATGCTAAGAAAACTCTATTTTTTCTATGGTCTGTCGCACATAAAAGCACAATTTATAGTTTATGCGAGATTTTTAATTGATAATTTTTTTCTGGTGTCTTTGGGAAGAAATTATTGTACCTATATTTGAAGTTAACCTTTAAATATCTGCATTTTTTATGTATTCACTGTTACTATAAGTACTGCTAAACAATTTCATGTTGACAAAAATATCACGTATTTGGGATTCCTTAATGGATTAGGAGTAAACGTTCCTCACGAGTAAATTGAAAGAAAAAAAATTAAAATGGCCTCAAAATTCATCTCCATAATGACAAGAAACAAAATGGCTTTTAATATGTAAATTAAATCTTTTTTTTATTTGTGGCTCGGAATTGCTCAATGATTTTTAGGACTATGGGGCCGAAACAAACATTTCTGATGTTTATTAGTCATTGTCTGTCCTATATTTTATCGTAAAATTCAAGATAGACGTCATTTACATAGTTGTTTAAAAAAGAATGACGTCATTCTAAATACTAAGCACATGAAAGCTGGTTAGCATACACTGTGCTTAAGCACAGTTTCGAATTGACTTATAAGCTGATCTGCCGTATCACGTAGTCTATTTTTTAGATCTATATTAAACAAATGTCGTTTATGATATTATAGCTCACATGCATAAAAATCGCTTTTATTTGTGTGTTGACGGTAACCATTTTGCATTTGAAGGTCAAATATAGGTCATTTTTGCAATATTGTTAAACCGTAATATAAAAAGGATGGTGTTTTGGCGGCCATTTTTTGCTTTGTTTATTTAAAGGCGAAGGACACCAAATATAGAATGTTATCCGACAGATTCGAGTTCAGCACACACACAAATTATGCAAAAACAAGCAGAAAATTTTTAGACTCAAATGCCGAGTAAAGACAGACGTTTGCGTAACCCTACCCCCTCATTTTAGACAGGTTTGAGGTTATCCCCATATAAGCGGTAAAATATATAGTTCGTCCCTATTTTTTTACTATTAACATCTCATTTCATTGATGGGAGACACTCCTGCCGGAATTATTATTCCTGATGGAATGTAACCTTTATAATGTATGCACGAATTTATAGGTATTTTAATACAGTTTAGTCCATAATTTAGTATTATCTATTTTTTTCTATTAAAATATGATATTGTGGCCGCTCTCATGTATTAGATACAACAAATGACATTGATTTAGTGTTTATTATTAGTGATAATATAGCGGAAAACTGATTTTTTTCTTATCATTGGCGGCCATCTTGGATTTTTCATTAATGGGCAAAGTCGGGATATATAGATGTGAGAAATCATCATCAATTAAAATCAACATGAACATGACACATAATTTGTATATGCTACATATGCGACATGCACTACATACACAATGTCCATGCATATAGACCTAGGCCCATTGACAACAAAGATGAAATGGGTAGTCTAGGCCTACCAGTTGAAATTATAAATAAGAACGTCTGGATGAAAGGGGGGTTATGGCGTCACCCCGGACATCCGGCCATCTGCCCGGTCATCCGTCCGTCCGTCCAGCCGTCTGTCTATCTGCAATTTTCGTTTTCGGAGCATATTTTAGACCATAATTGTGGGGATGTGCAGGGATGGTCCGGGGATTATGGTGGCCGGATGGCCTCTAAGACTTGTTGCAATGATGTTTCATCTTGTGATCCAGTTTCTTGACTGACGATGCAAAATTAATGGCACGTGAGAGAAAATATAATTTTTAATACTGTCACCTAATCCCGGGTAGCATCCATAATTTGGGAAGCATCACTTGAAATTAAAAAAATAAATTACATAGTTCCCTCGATAATTTGTTTACATGGATAAATAAAACAACACAATAGGGATACATGCTGAATGGCTTGTTTCTATTTTTCGTCATTTAAAGCTGGAATTGCTAACGCAATTTCCAGCTTTAAATGACAAAACATAATTTTATTTATGAAAATAATACTTTACAAATTTGAATGATTTGGTTGAGTATTGAATATAACATATTTTATCAATTCCAGTGACACTTTTGGTTTGAAACCTGCTTAATTATCAAATGACCTTCTCTGAGTTATCTCTCGTTTCTGATATGTCCCACCTGCTCGAAATTATGTACTGAGTTTTTAGCATTGTTCTACACCAAACAAGTATTTCAATTGTTTTCCACCATACGTTTTTTAATCGGAAGAGAACGTGTTTTAGAAATAATTGAGGCTAACAAATTATCGGATTAAGAAAATCAACTAATATTTATCTAACTCTTTCCCCGCCAAGTTGTCTGAAAATTAAATTAGGAAACTTATCGGTTAGCGTTAAGCCAGCGTATTGTCCCAATAATGAAACAACATAAGGCCAACTTCGGGTCCCTTCAAATTTAAAACCCTGATAAATGTTTATGTAGAGGAGTTTAGACATGAGGTGCGTCGAGAATAAGTTGAACGAATATAATGGTAAATAATGACTTCAAAAAACGAAATTATTATTATTATTATTATTATATGCGTTCATAGCACAATTTTATCATTTTATAATTGGAAAAGTTAATATTCTTCTTCTTCCTCTTCGCCTTCTCCTTCAACGGAGTCAACTCCCACCTCCTCATAATCTTTCTCGAGGGCAGCCAGATCCTCTCGAGCCTCGGAGAACTCTCCCTCCTCCATTCCCTCTCCTACGTACCAGTGGACGAAGGCACGCTTGGCGTACATCAGATCAAACTTGTGGTCAAGACGAGCCCAGGCCTCGGCGATGGCTGTGGTGTTGCTCAACATGCAGACCGCACGCTGAACTTTGGCCAAGTCACCTCCTGGTACCACGGTCGGTGGCTGATAGTTGATACCAACTTTGAATCCTGTGGGACACCAATCAACAAACTGGATGGTACGCTTGGTTTTAATTGTAGCGATGGCGGCGTTGACATCCTTGGGTACCACATCACCACGGTACAGCATACAGCAGGCCATGTACTTGCCATGACGGGGATCACACTTCACCATCTGGTTGGCTGGCTCGAAGCAGGAATTGGTGATCTCGGCTACAGACAGTTGCTCGTGGTAGGCCTTCTCAGCGGATATAACAGGAGAATATGTGGCCAGAGGAAAGTGAATGCGTGGATAAGGTACCAAGTTGGTCTGGAACTCTGTCAGGTCGACATTGAGGGCTCCATCAAAGCGAAGAGAGGCGGTGATGGAGCTGACGATCTGGCCAATCAACCTGTTCAGGTTGGTGTAGGTTGGACGTTCAATATCAAGATTACGACGACAGATATCATAGATGGCCTCGTTGTCCACCATGAAGGCGCAGTCAGAGTGTTCCAAGGTGGTGTGGGTGGTCAAGATGGAGTTGTAAGGCTCCACTACAGCTGTGGAAATCTGAGGTGCTGGGTAGATGGCAAACTCCAGTTTAGATTTCTTTCCATAGTCGACACTGAGCCTTTCCATGAGCAGAGATGAGAACCCTGATCCGGTGCCTCCACCAAAGCTGTGGAAGATGAGGAAGCCCTGAAGGCCAGTACACTGATCAGCTAGTTTACGTACGCGGTCAAGAACTAGATCCACTATTTCCTTACCCACAGTGTAGTGACCACGGGCGTAGTTGTTGGCGGCATCCTCTTTCCCAGTGATCAACTGTTCAGGATGGAACAGTTGGCGGTAAGTGCCTGTACGTACCTCGTCTACAAATAAATGATGCGCTTATTGCACATTGGGCTTTCAATGTCAAATATAAAAATAATATATATAAATAAATAAATGTATAAAAAATAAATGTATATATCTACATGCCCTTTTATATATACATGCATTTGTTTTACATTATATATCAATCGAGAAGTAATTTTTAAAAAGGAAATAGCTTACGCATTTACTGTTTTCTGTTTGATAACATTGTGATTGAATGAAGACCATATATAGGCCTATAATAAATAGAGAGTATATTTAATCGATGGTAAAGAATTTGAATGCTCAGATGATTATTGAGAATTAACCATGCTTGAAACAACATTTGACTGACATCTGGGTTTACTACAGCACACATTGGATACTCACCAATTACTGTGGGCTCCAAGTCAACAAACACAGCTCGAGGAACATGTTTTCCAGCACCAGTTTCACTGAAGAAGGTGTTGAAGGAGTCGTCACCGCCTCCGATGGTCTTGTCACTTGGCATCTGACCATCAGGCTGAATGCCATGCTCCAGACAGTACAGCTCCCAGCAGGCGTTGCCCATCTGGACTCCAGCCTGACCCACATGGATACTGATGCACTCACGCTGTAAACACACAAATATTTTTTTTTGTGTGTTATCAAAGTTATATAATATTGTACATTGTAGTTGACCAGAGTACATGTACATTCCCAGCAGACACAATACGTTGAATCAATGTTGGTTTAACGTTGGTCCAAACGCAGGCCTAAAACAATTTAGATGATAGAAGCACAAAACGTGTGATAACAGTCAAATAATGAAATAAATGTGAGTATGAATATTGCTTTACGTCGTTTTCTGCACAATCATGGCAATATCGCGACAGAAGGAAGCCCGAAGCCGGGACTATACCCTACTCTTTTTTCGAATGACTTCAAAGGTTCTTTATTGTGCACAGTACTACAGGCAGCACTGTACACTCCAGGTACCTCCAGGTTACAAACACCAGTCGATACGAATGAGCCACCGGGGCTGACCACAATGAAATAAAAGGACGCGGTATTAAATTTCGAAGTCGATGGACCAGAAAATCATGTGGTAAATTTGAAGACGTGGATTTGAGCCCCAGCAGAGCTTATAATCATCCAGAAAATATATCCACCCAATGTTGTTGTAATGTTGATAAACCGTCTGCGACGCTGGCTCAACATAAAAGCGACATTGAATCAACGTCTAGTGTTTTATTTGGCTGGGTTTCATATTTTGCAGTATTTCTATTTCAGATAGCCAAGGTATTGCATTACAGGGACCAAACAGCATGCAAACCATACCGGATTAGGTTTAATTACTATGAAGTAAAATCCAAACCGTTCAAAGGCCTGCTTCAGGCAGTAGGCCTATTATGGTACTGTATACTATATTGCTGTGAAAAGTAAAATCACAGAGCTCTCTCCACTTCTCTGGTAAAATGCAGCAACTGATCAACTGAACAGCTACTGCCTTTTGTCTTTGCACGGCAGAAGTCGTGCGATAAGAGTAGGGCATATATCCCGCTTCTTGGCTTCCGTCAGTATAAACATCTCATAAATCTCGAGATGCCTATACTGCTCTGCAGGGACAAAATACTGTATCAGCTAAATTGTAAAGTAATCAGATAAATCATTTTGCCTTTGGCCTTTGCAAAGGCATTTGCAAAGGGATTTGCCGAAGATTTTTTGACTTAGCACATGTGCTGCTTGGAAGTCCCAATAAATATGTTTATACCAAAATGATACAAAAATCGCCGCTAGGCAGCATGCTTGATTGTTGTCCAACTACCTAAGGAATACATCATTTCGATGGAAACCTGCCAATAGGTTTGTTTTATCAACCAGGTTTTGGTGGTACATTTTATTCTAAAAAGTTTCACAAGATTACAAATTGAAATTCACAGCAATATTCACCGAAAAAGATGTCCTTCATCGCTTTGTAGGCCTATGTAGGCCTATACGGGAAACGTGAGCACCTACTGATTGTTGCAAATTTTGCTGATTATTTATCTTCGTGGTCTACATAAAGATATCGAGGGTCGTGTGGAGGTGTCACCTTTGAGCAATTTTAATTATTCAAGATGACCGCCATGGACTCGAAAAAGCTCTGAAAATGCCTCTGTTATGATGGACTAGATTTTAAAAAGGGCAAACGCTCGGTGTATATGTCTTGTAACAATATATGTTTGTCAAATTGTATTCACATGAATCTGTTTCACATCTCCATAGTTTGAAAATGCAATCCAAAATGGCAAATGATAACATTCAGGGGATGGGCTACTTACGGCTACCATGCACCCCCCATCTCAACGAAACTACTTTTTTTTTGCCCTGGGATATACTGAACACGAAATCGAGTGTTACCATTAAAAATATTGGGGTGCAAACCCTATTTTGACGACTTAAATAGAGGTACCCTAAATATGTTTTTAACAATGTCGCGCAATTTAAAATAAGGGGGTAGGATTACTTGAATGTATGTTATTTCTGTTCTGGTAAACCGATCCGCAACTGCTAGCCTATATAGCATATCAACGGGAATTGATTTCCGCTGCTCATGGTATATAAATCATTGCAGTATAGTATAATAAACATATAGCGCTTTATAATTTAACTTGAAAAATCAGCAAAATCCACAACAACGAAACCCCGTTGGGAAACACCATTTCATCAAACGTGTCTCACGTGTATCCACATTTGGGCTACGGTTTTTCAATCCAGACATGCTTATAAATAAGCCTGGATGGTATGTGTGCTTTAAAATTTCACACAATGATTGTGAAAGACAAAATTAGTACAAAATGACCGCCATCTGTTTCGAAAAATATATGTAATTTTGTGCATTTTACTTGAGTCTGCATCGAAATTAAGCAAAATTAGTTTTTGGAAAAATTCTATATATCGACACAAAAAATAAAACCCAAAATTAAAATAAAATTCTGCTGAAAAGCACTATCAAGGGCCTTTACATGGATATATATTTGATTTCTGTTAAATACGAAATGTAGGATACAACAAAGCACTAGCGTTGTGTTTTATCCCTCCATATGAACAATTGTCAACGTTTTTTAGTGAATACAAGCAGCACTTCTCGCTCTTGTTAATTTTATATGGTATAAATGTTTATTATTACTTTACACTCTCGGGTGCAATTTTTCAAATGTGATCTTGACCACTGGTGAAGTGATCACATCCACTTTAAAATTTATTTCAGCAGCAAGAAAAGTGATCTTGACACTGAAGATGTGATAATAACCACTTTAAAAGTTATCTCAGTATTACAAAAGTGATCTTGACCACTGATAAAATGATCACAGCCACTTTAAAAATGATCTAAACCACTACAAAAATAATCTTGACCATTGAAGAAGTGATTACAATCACTGTAAAAGTTATCTCAGCCACTACAAAAGTGATCTGCGCCACTGAATAAGTTATCTCAGCCACCACAAAGTGATCTTGGCCACTAACAAACTGGTGTCAACCACTGATGAAGTTATCTAAGCCAGTTGTTAGTGGCTAAGATCCCTTTTGTAGTGGTTTAGATACTTTTTAATGTGGCTGTGATCACTTCTCCAGTGACCAAGATCACTATTGTAGTGGTTTAGATATTTTTAAAGTGGTTGTGGTCACTTCTTCTGTGGCCAAGATCACTTTGTAGCGGCTGAGAAATTTTTAAATTAGCTGTGGTGACTTCTTCAGTCGCCAAGATCGCTTCTGTACTGGCTGAGATAATTTTTAATGTGGTTGTAATCACTTCTTCGGTGGTCAAGATCCCTTTTGTATTGGTTTAAATACTTTTCAAAATGGTCGTGATCACTTCTTTAGTGATCGAGATGACTCTTGTGGTGGTTGAGATAACTTTTAAAGTGATTGTAATGACTTCTTCAGTGGACAAGATCCTTTTTGTAGTGGTTTATATTATCTTTAACTCTTCCTTTACCAATTTCGCATTTATGCGAAAACCACCTTCCTTTACCAATTTCGCATTTATGCGAAATCTACATGTGCACAAGCATTAATTGCAATGGAGATATTTTATTACAGCCATGGCTGAAAATCGCCAAACAGATTGGTCAGTGACATAGATGCGATGTTCTCTTGCATTTTTAATTTGTTCGATGTGTGCATGCGCATGGCTTTAACCTGTATTGTGCCCAGGGACTACTCCAGGGGGTCCTCATTAAAAAAAATAGGTTTCTGGGGGTAGTTTTATCAGGGGGATGTCGGTAAAGGAAGAGTTAAAGTGGCTGTGATCACTTATTTAGTGGCCACGATCTCTTTTGTATTGGATTAAATAATTTAAAAGTCGGTGTAATCACTTCTTCAGTGGTCAAGATCACTTTTGTAACGGCTGAGATGACTTAACTTGGCTTTGGTCACTTCTTCAGTGGCCAAGATCACTTTTGTAGTGGCTGAGCTAACTTTTAATGTGGTTGTAATTACTTCTTCAGTGGTCAAGATCCCTTTTACAGTGGTTTGGATACCTTGTAAAGAGGCTGTGAGCACTTCTTCAGTGGCCGAGATCACGTTTGTAGTGGCTGAGATAACTTTTAAAATGGTTATAAGCACTTTTTCAGTTGTCAAGATCGCTTTTGTAGTTGTTGAAATAACTTTTCAAGTGACTGTGATCACTTTTGAAAAATAACACCAGAGAATGTAAAAGTAAAAACAAATATTTATGCCATATAAAATTAACATGAGCGATAAATCCTGCTTGTATTCACTAAAACAAACGTTAGAAAATGTTCATATTGAGGGATAAACGACAAAATTAGTACTTTGTTGTATTTAACAGAAATCAAATATTGTGTATCTATGTAAAAGCCCTTGATAGTGACTCTCAACTGATATCAAAGATGTTGATATTTTTTTTAATTTGGGTTTATTATTTTTGTGTCGATGTATACAATTGTTCAAACAGACGGCGACCATCATGTACTATAATTTTTTTTATAAAACATAGCTCTAATTTAGCTTGATGTTCATTATTCCGATGCAAGTAAAATGTCAAGTAAAATGCACACAATTATATGTTTAAAAAAACAAACAGATAGCGACCATTTTATATTTGTCTTTCCCAAAAATTGTGTAAAATTTCGAAGCACACAACATCCAGGCTTATTTATAGGCATATCTGGATTGAAAAACCATGGCCCAAATGTGGATACATGCAATAATATATCATAAGAAGCGGGATTCAATTACCTTATATATGCTATATAACCGATGCAGATAGATTTACCAGAGCAGAAATAACACATTTAAGTAGCCCTGCCCCCATATTTAAAATTGCGCGACTTCGGTAAAAGACATATTTGGGGTATCTCTATATAAGTCGTCGAAATAGGGTTTGCATCCCTATATTTTCAATATTAACATTCCATTTCGTGTTCAGCATTTCCCAGGGCTCCAAAAACACTCATTTTCGTTGAGATGTGTGGGGGGGGGGGCATGCTAGCCATGAGTAGCCCATTGCCTAAATGTTATCGTTTGCTAATTTAAAATTTTGTTTCATATGATTATAACTAAGCTTTTATCCATACGGCAGCCATTTTGGATTCCAAAAAATAATGGTCTCTATTGTTGCATTTTCAAACTATGAGGATGTAAAACAAATTTATGTGAATAAAATTTGACAAACATACATTGTTACAAGACATAATAACCGAGTGTTTGTCCTTTATAAAGTCGAATACATCATAACTGAGGCATTTTCAGAGCTTTTCGCGTCCATGGCGGCCATCTTGAATAATTAAAATTGCTCAAAGGAGACACCTTTACACCACCCTGGAGTGTTGGAGCTGCCGCTGCGAGACACCTGTCAACCAAGTTTTTTAATCTGGATTTTGGGACAAATATCACTAGGAATTCCTGTTCATCGATACAAAATGTTTGGTGAAAACGTTGTGTAAATCCTAATAAAAAGTTAAGGTCTAGATATTTTCAGGAGCTTGAAAAACAGTATCTGATAATATTACCATCACAAAAAGCTCGGAAACGCTTAAAAGCGTCGCCTGCGTTGACAGGGTTGAATAGCTTACATAAGTCAGATAGACCCAATAATATACATTTAATTGTAATTTTCCCTCACTTGAAGTTGTGTCTCGCTGACGCGATTCACAACTTCAGGTGAGTGAAAATTATTCAGATTTGTCAAAATGGAGGCCAATAATTTTTAAAATCTTGCTGATTGATATCACTTTTCATCTTTAACATGTTTGAAATTCATATGCAATTTGTTAATAAAAAGAAAACAAAACGAATATGATCTCGACGGTGATTAAAAGTTTAACCACGTCAATATTTTTATAATTTGAGGGTATTCCATGCTCGCTACTTAGCAGTTTTTCAGGATTTAAGAAGAAGAAGAAGTGTTTATTCAACCACGAAAATAAGTAAATATAAGTATATGAAACAATTTACAGGGTGGTTTGGGAGACCTTTATTAAGACCACAAGGTGGCTAGGATGGGGGCCACCCATTTAAATGTGTCTATAAAAGGTGATATTAAGAAATGATTAATTAAAAAAATCTATATTAATATTAATAAATACTCGTTGTATTTCCTAATAATTAAGAAATGATTTTTTAATAATTATCAATGATTTCCTAATATTAACTAGAAAAGGAGTTCCCGAACTCCGAGGCCCGGCATTAGTCTGTTTGAGAGTTATAGACAAAAAATCGGCTTAAGTGTTTCTAAGCATAACAGTGTATTGGTCTTCCTCATTGGCCAGAATCCTAAATGTCCAGTATATAATTAAGGAAAGAACCAAAGATACAAGTTTAAATATATCTTCGACGTGTATTCCTTACACCCACATCGCCGGCACTGGCCAACATTCATTCACTATGTACCTCGTACAGAGGATGTAGGCCTACCCACCAAATTCCGTTTCTATGTTGGCCCAACGTCCCAGCCCATTGCTGGTTCAATGCCAGTCAATCGTCTACGACGCTGGCCCAGCACTAATCCATTACTGGATCTGCTGTATACTTTGCGCAAACAGGTGACATTCACCAAATGCTGTTTCAATGTTGACCCACAGGCTTCCACGCTGGTCCGTCATTGAAACAGCATTGGGTGATTATACCGTGTTTTCTGACTGCTGTATTATGCGGGTTACGCTTTACATCCCGGCGCCAGGAACACCAGATAACACAATACATTGGCCCAAGGCTGATGTAATTTCGGGCCACCGTCTGCGAAGCTGGGCCAACATTAATTTACAAAAGACTCTTCAAGCTCTTAGCCCCACAAATATAATCGTAAATATGTTTTTTTCTGAACATTTGTTAAAGACAAAAGGACTTAACCTACGGACCTAAAACGTTATTTTGGACATGTTCATAAGGACTATTGTACAGAAATGTCAACCGTTTCCCACACACAGCATCCCCCTTTCTCCCTGGATAGGACACAAACTCAGGCAAAATAGACTTAATAGGCTATGGCCTACGGCCGAGCCTAATAAAAGATTTAATAATATTAATAAATGATTTTTTAATATTAGAAAATAAGAAATAAAGTCCACTTCGGCGTTTCATAATACTCACCATATTGGACGACAGTTGAAGGTAGTGTTAAAGAAGGCGAGTTCGTCGTGACCCTGTCCAGTTGACCCAGTTGACCAGTAAAGGAGTCGTCTAGAAATGATCCGATGGGACAAGTTCACTGGGATTTATAGCCGGGCCTGAGTATTGATCAAAACAGCACACACAAAGGACAGTTGCTATGCTAATCATTGTCCCACACATTTCCAGACTCAGGCTCGTTTATTTGTTTTCTACATAGTAATACTATTAACAAAACAAATCTTTAAAAAAAACAAAAAGTAGAGAACGGGAGACTTCCACTAATACTGAAATGTCGCTGGCGTGGAAGCCACCTAAAAACAAGAAATATAATAAATTTAACTTAGGCGAATCTAGCACAATTGAAATTTAGCACCATTGAATAAGTTAGATAATCAAATAAAGCATAGATAATTACGTAAAATAGGGTATATGAGTAATATAATGACTGTATCCATGTTATGTACATATACAAAATCAGATAAATGTAATAAAAGCGAAGATAACATACTATATTATCAAGTGAAAATATAATTAGTGTTGTATCATAACCAAAACACATAAGTAAATACATAATTATAATATACAAATACTTGATGATTCTATTATAACCATAATAAAAACAAAACAAAAAAAAACCTAAATTGCATCATTCCCACAGCAAGCCCAGCCCTGCCGTACGTAAGATTCAATATTATTCAGTTATTATAATAATGGTTTGAATTTCCAGTTTCAAATGACTAAAAATATTATTAATTTTAAACTTTAGCCGTTTCCCATATTTAATTTTGGGAACAGTTATGAATTCCAATATGTATAGTTGAAATATTTTAGTCGAGTTATATTTTAAAATTGATCTTGCTTAAATGATCACCCACTTGAAGTTGTGTCTCGCTACCGCTACCCACAACTTCAAGCGGGTGAAAATTACTCATAGTTGTTTAACGTGGGACCAAACTTTTGCCAATTTTGACATTTGAACACTCATTTCATTCACTATAACACTGATTTCATCGGCTAATAAAAGCAGATTAGCCACCAAAGCTCAAAGGGTTATAAACATCTACAAGAAACTATTTTTTTATCAACTACACTGTCACTTTTATAAGGTTTGGAACGCGCTTTAAAACATGCGGTTCCAGCAGCACATCGTTTTTTTATTGGCGGATAATGATTCCAGCAGGATTGATATTTATCAAACTGTACATAAAGTCATCTAAATCCACAAAGCACTAAATTATATTATTTAAATTTTCACGCACTTGAAGTTGTGGGTCGCGGTAGCGAGACATAACTTCAAGTGGGTGAAAAATATATAAAACATATGCCAATCTGACAATTTTAACCCTTTCAGCGCGGCGATCGACTTTAGACGTCGGAATCTGACGTCTGTAGACGTCAGATTCTGAAGTCTAAAGTCGATCCCCGCACTGTAAGAGTAAAAATATTTACAATGATCATAGACCCATAACATAGGTATTCGAATGCAGCGGAAAGAGTTTACTAAGACATTTATCGATGATTTCGAATTGAATAAAACCCTTTAGTCCATGATTTATGTAAAAAAAATATTTAGCGCTTATGGGTTAATGTTCATTTCGCCTTCAAATTGTCTTTTTTAAAGGAAAAATAAAAAAGGCTGCCAACGGCTGTAGACGCGATTAAAAATGTATTAATTTGTAAAACACATCGCAAACAAAGGGTTTTTTTCAATTTGAAATCATCATAAATGTTTCAGTCAGCTCTTTCTGATTCATCTGAATACCTTTGTCACGGGTCTACAATACTTTTACTCTTACAGTGAGGAGATCGACTTTAGACGTCATAATCTGACGTCTACAGACGTCAGATTATGACGACTAAAGTCGATCCCCGCACTGTAAGGTTTGAGAGGTAAATAAACCATTCATCAAAAATTATAGCAGATGTTTTTGTACGCTCACTCATTTGAAACTGGTGGTTACGTCAGGCATACCAGCATCACGTGACGCAAAAATTGTGAATGAATAACGTAGCTCTTAAAAACTTCAGAGGAATCTATTTACCTGACAATGAATACCAGGTATTTTAACCCTTACAACGCTGAAATATTTTTGTATAGAATATGGAGATCAAAGGGTTGTGTTCAATTCGAAACCATCATAAATGTCTTAGTTAGATTTTTCCGCTTCATTTGACTGCAGATATGCTATGGGTCTACGGCCATTATCATTTTTGTAACCCTTTCAGTGTGGGGACCGTGAGAATCTGACGTCTAAATAAATGGTTAAGTATGACCAAGGAATTTAGAAGGAATATATATTCCTTGATATGACCTTTCTTTGAGCTATCATCGGTTTATTGATTTGAAGGCATCCCCGTAAGCACAAGACATTGACCTGTTGTTGGATCAATGTTGGGGCAGTGTCGTAGAAGGTGAATCAACTTTGACCCCGAAATGGGTCAATGGATTTGCGGAATTGGACCCATGCTGGAACCTGGTGCGATAATGCGAAGCAATTCACAAACCAATGCCCCCACCTCGGGCCAATCTCGGCCCAACGTTAAATCAATGTATCATTTCTTCTGTGTAAACATCTAAACAATCGTTGCATGGAACATGAGTCGGATATGACTTGAATCCTGTGTCCACACAATCCTGTCTGTGAAATCACAGACACGGTCCACTCAGCCCTGTAACCCTTTCAACGCGGGGACCGACTTTAGACAGAATATGACGTCTGTATAGATGTCAGATTCTGACGTCTAAAATCGATCCCCACATTGAAATAGTAAAATAATTATGACGGCCGTAGACCCATAACATAGTATTCAAATGAAGCAGAAACAGCAAAGACATGTATGATGATTTTAAATTGCAAAAACGCCTTTTCGTTTCCATGGTTTACACTTTCAGCGTTGTAAGGGTTAATCCTTGAAATAAGACAAATAATTTCCTTTCTTTAGCACTTTACAAAAAAAGCGCTGAATTATTTTTGTATAAACTATAGAGACCGACAGTTTTTCAATTTGAAAGCATCATATAGTTAGCTCTTTCTGATTCATTTAAATACATATATAATGGGTCTACGGCCATTTCAGATATTTTCACCCTTACAGTGCGGGGATCGAATTGGGACGTCAGAATCTGACGTCTACAAACGTCAGATTTTTACGTCTGAAGTCGATCCCCGCGCTGTAAGGGTTAAATAAAGCTTAATAAACAGTCCGTTCACTAAGGTTTCGTGTCGCGCCCCAATATATAATAAACAATTGTCGTTTTATTTGATGACTCTCTCGTTTCTATATCATGTAAAACTACGTGGTATTGGATTAATTATTATATTTACTGATCAGCACAATTTATTTCGAAAATGTGTTCGTTTTAGAAAAATTGCGTTTTAAAATTTATATAGAGAGATTGCTGACTGTTGATTTCAAACAGGTTTAAGTTTAAACAAGTTTGCCTCTCTTAATATCGCCGGGAAATACAAATTATTTGAAAACCGATTCATTTCATCGAATTGTTTGCTAAATACCAAAATAATGCATTTTTCACTGCATACTGTGCCATAACAGCGATCCAATACTTTATACTATTTTTTCCATTCATCCCCAGGTGAAAATTATTGTGAACCTAAAAAGAACAAGAAAGTAAGAGCCCAGTTTTTATAGAGTTTAGTTATCAATAAAATACTTGGAATATTTCAGCATTCCAAAGGTTAGCAATTGTCATTTTATAATCATGATCTTGATTGGTGTGAAATCATTGAATGCCCGGTAACTAGAGTTACCATACATGCCGCTCAGGAATGTCACGTCGGCGTGACGCGTTCAAACAGCATGTGCGTGTATTATCGCCCAGTCATAGACAGGGATTATATATATATCCCAACAGGCATACATGTACACCGCTGAATCGATGTTGGTTAATAATGTCTTGTGTCCACTGGGATGTGTGTATAAGACAAGTTTGAACTTTTAAACTATTTATCAAGTTTCATACCATGTGTGAGGAAAAATAAATGAACAAATATATTTCATACTGGTAAATTATTTATAAGCACGTATTTGTCTATTCATCCTTGATAAGCTAGAGATTTATTCTATTAAGTTAAAGCTTATGATATGATATGATAAAACGGAATAAAAAATAGGTTCTTTGTGTGAAGAGATATAATTGTCAAGTGAAGATAAATTAAATTACACCGTTATATCAATTTTTTTACTGTGTTTCATGGCTTATTTTATTCAAGTTGCTTTACCTACTAATATAATACTGGAGTTTGATTCATAGCAATTTTATTTGGGCGTCACGTTTTCACAAAAAAAGCTTCCAAATCAAATTTTTAAATCGGGTTTAAATTTGTTCGATTAAAAAAAGATGTTCATTTTCTCAAGCATAGCATATTTATAAAGTAAAAAAAATGATGACCCCACTGGATGCAACGCGCCAAACAGGACAGAGCTCCAAGCAGTCACGAAACATTGAAACAATTTTGGCGTAATGTCTACTACGCTGGCCCAACATTATGTCATGGAATGAACACGTTTATTCTTTATTTTTTTGCTTAATTTGTTTCAATCAATCAATCAATCAATCAATCAATCAATCAATCAATCAATCAATCAATCAATCAATCAATCAATCAATCAATCAATCAATCAATCGATCGATCGATCGATCGATCATTCGATCAATCTATCAATCTATCAATCGATTAATCGGTCAATCGGTCGACAGATCAATCTCTCAATTTCTCAATCGAGCAATCGGTCAATCGATCAATCGATCCATTGATTAATCGATTAATCGGTCAATCGATCAATTGATCATTCAATCATTCGACCAAACGATCAATTTATCAATCGATCTATCGATTAATCGATCAAAACAGAAGGATACGATACGGTGTACGAATTTCCTCTGGTAGATTGTTCCAGATCTTTGGTGGCAACAATGAAAAGGAATGAAAATATTATATACACTTTGAAAGGTATGGATGGCTATTTTGTTGTTGTCATCGTCTTTCGTCCAAGGAAGGCACATTTGTCTGACACAATAAAGATCTGGAGTCTGATTTACAGTCATTAATAGTGTGTGACATACCGCAGAGCCTTTTTTATGTGTTTGATAATGAGCAATGGTGCAGTACTGAAACTTGCTCGTGATAAAGACCATGAAAACGGTCATCATCACATCTTGATGGATATGATGGCATAGTCACTGCAAAGCATTTGCTTTTCTACCTAGTTTTTGTAGAACAGAGATGGCAATGTGTTTGCGATAAGAACCAAGCGCCGCATGCTAGGTACGATAAATTCCTAGCGCCGTGTTCTTTGCAGAGATGTAAGTTCCTCAGGGAGTTGAAATGCACATTTATAAAAGTGAACCGGTCCTGTAGCTAAGCGAAGCCTGTCTTAGTAATCAGCAACACATTATAAACCTGGCTTCTATTTTGTAAAACGTATAGTTGGCATTTCATCAACACAGCATCAAGGTGGTTGTAGGACAATGAATTAGGTTTAATGTTTGCATAAATAAACACAAATATAATCGCGTAAAATATTAAGAAACCAAACATCATTAAAAACGCCATTTACTTCTCCGACAGCGTTTAGAAAATATTGTAATAAATTACTATTAGAATAATTCTATACATAACCGGGAACTGATTTAAAATGTTTCATATTTTATTCTTATAATAGTATTAGTAAACTATTTCAGCGCTGTCGAAGAATGTCTGAAGTGTTTTTAAAACTGCTATTTTTTCACAATATTACAACGAGACGAAATAACATTTTATGATGTTTCCATGTAGAATGTTAAATGTTTCGATTGTCTTGGAGGACGCGTCTTTTTTCATATTATGTTCTCTCAGGTAAAGTAAAGTAACCAGATACTACTTTTTGGCTTCGCAGAGCAGTACAAACGTCAGTTTTGAAGTCTGAAGTCGGTCCCCGCGCTGAAAGGGCTTATTTTTCAAGATGAGATGTGTAGGCTCAATGTCTCGTTTATTATCAGTTGGATTTGGTTTATCAGAAAGTAATCAAACTATGGTGCAGAATTTGATAAGCAATGTTATAATAATTACTATTTTTGTTCCGGAATTAAGGCTAGGCCTACTACGTTCTCGTTGCTGCACGTTCATTCGTTCTTCTCAGTGGTGTTCTTAAGACTGATGTCTTCGCTAATCGCTTGTTGTGTCTGTATGTTGAACATTGAACTTAGCATGTCGATCGCTTCTTCTCTGTGGCGTTGAATTATGAGGAAGTAGACCACAAGGTTAACGCAGCCCGCTGTTTTAGCCACGTGAGCGGCTACCACACTCAGCCACAAAGGGGCATAGGGAGTCCAGTGGAGCAAGAAGGTACCGCACATGACACAGCTCATCTGTAAAAAGTAACAACATCAGGATATTATTGTGATGTCACACTCACAAAAAAACAATCAACACAATGTCATGTTTTCCATTATTTTCCAACGTAGAGCTATAGTTAGAACAAATGTTCGCGTAGGCCTATCCTAGCATTTCTATTAAATTATGACCTCAAAGTCGATTTTGCAACAATCTTCTTAGCTCGGTGTCAACGTGTTGAAGAATGATTGTGACATAAACAATAATGCAAGTTTGAATGTAGAACAAATATTATCACACATAGACATCTATAGGGCCTATATTATGAAAGCTCAAAAGAGACATTATCACCTGCTTGCGTACTTCAATCAATCAATCAATCAATCAATCAATCAATCAATCAATCAATCAATCAATCAATCAATCAATCAATCAATCAATCAATCAATCAATCAATCAATCAATCAATCAATCAATCAATCAATCAATCAATCAATCAATCAATCAATCAATCAATCAATCAATCAATCAATCAATCAATCAATCAATCAATCAATCAATCAATCAATCAATCAATCAATCAAATAATCAATCAATCAATCAATCAATCAATCAATTAATCAATCAATTAACTAATCAATCAATCAATCAATTAATCAATCAATCAATCAATCAATCAATCAATCAATCAATCAATCAATCAATCAATCAATCAATCAATCAATCAATCAATCAATCAATCGATCAATCATCAGTTGGAATTGGTTTATCAGAAAGTAACCAAACTGTGGTGCAGAATATGATTGGAAATGTTATAATGATTACTATTTTTGTGCCGGAATTGAGGCTAGGCTTACTACGTTTTCGTTGCTGCACGTTCATTCGTTCTTGTAAGTGGTGTTCTTAAGACCGATGTCTTCGCTACTCATTTGTTGTGTCTGTATGTTGAACATTGAACTTAGCATGTCGATCACTTCTTGTCTGTGGCGTTTACTTATGAGAAAGTAGACCACAGGGTTAAAGCAGCCCGCTGTTTTAGCCACGTGAGGGGCTACCACACTCAGCCACAAAGGGACCCTAGTGGTATCGGCCGCCATAGCGTAGGTGAAGGTAACGATAGCATAGGGAGTCCAGTGGAGCAAGAAGGTACCGCACATGACACAGCTCATCTGTAAAAAGTAACAACATCAGGATATTATTATGATGTCACACTCACAAAAAACAATCAATACAATGTCATGCTTGCCCTTACGTTTCCAACAACATCTTCCCCACAGCAAAGCTGGGTTCCTCCGATAGTCAATTTTGTGGGTTGGCCGAGACGACAAATACAAACGCTTCTTGAACTATGAATCAGATGACGATTATGTTTGTCGCTCCTCTGAAGAGTGGAAGTATTCTAAGGTTGTACCAATTCACAAAAAAGGCCAGAAATACAAAATTGATAATTACAGACCAATATCACTCCTCAACCGTGTGAGTAACGTAATGGAACGATTTGTATTCAATCACATTTATCCAATTGTCAGTCCAAAAATTAATTTGGCTCAACACAGTTTTATGAAACATCGCTCCACTACCACACAAAGAATTGATACATATTCCGATATCAGTAGGAAATTAGACTCTGCAGACCAACAAACATTATAAAAATGAAATGAATCGGGCTTTAGGCCACGTTTGTGCACATATAGGCTGAACTTGGCCAGAAGAATCTCCTGAGGATGGTGAGATGAGTGAGATGACATTACCCTCTAGACACAGAATTCGAAATTCGAACCCTGGTGGTCTGAGGCCGACCACGCTACTTCTTGGTCACGGAGGCTCCCCACAATACTGAATTTCACGAGTGAATGGGGAAAGAAACAATTATGTGTCTTTCAAACCGCCGAAACCGGGAAACAAACTCCGAACTCTAGCGTGAAAAGCAGCGGTGCTAACCACTACCCTAGCCCCCCCCCCCGCCCTGAACAGGCAATCTATTTCTTGACTTTGCTAAAGCATTTGATTCTGTACCGCATGACCTAATAGTTCACAAACTTTCAAACATTTGGCTTTGGCAGTAACTTATTGCAGTGGATTGAAAATTATCTGCAAGGTCGGTATCAGGCAGATATGATAGAAGGTGAGGTATCATCAACTTCACCTTTAACATCAGGTGCGCCACAAGGTTTTATTCTTGAACCATTATTCATTATTTGTGTTATACGTAAATGATATTTGCGATGTTTGTACATCATTTATGAAATTATATGCTGACGATGCCAAAATGTATCGAAAGATTAGGTCAAGAGAAGATGTTATTTCTCTACGGTAATATCTCAATGCACTGTTATTTTAGAGCAAAATTAGGAGAATGAATTTCAACATATTAAAATGCAAATTGTGTTGTCTGTGAAGCATCTATAAATCCGACACACTCTAATTACATGTAATCTCAGCATACACATTTAAAAAAAATCAACCACTTGAATTCGTGATTCGCTACCGCGATCCACAACTTCAAGTGGGTGAAATACTAAAGGGGGTGGAGGCGAGTGAGTGAGTGAGTGAATATTGTTCATAAAATATATCACAAGAGAAAGAAACCGGAAGTCGACTCTATGCCCTACTCTTATCAAATGACTTCAAAGGTTCTTCGAATGTGGAACAAATATCACCAAACATAGCTATCCATATATACTAGGCCTATTTATCTGACAACAGCGTTGGTTGAAATATCAGAGTGAGTCACAGAGTTACTGATGATGGGGTTGTACTTAGTTTTCAAAAGAATACAAGTTAGTGCTATATTCGAGCATAACATAATTCCAAAACACCACTAAAACATGTTAGTGTAGTCATTCTTGCACTAAATCCACGAAAATCTGGACAAATTGCTAACCAAGGTTTTATGATTTATTATGTTAGATATAGGTCCCAGCTGGCAATCCTGAAAAGTCCCTAGAAAAACTCCTGTTCAAATTTGTTAAATTGACGAATAGTCAGCCAGCCAGGGGTACTTAATGTCATAAAAAAATGGAGTGATGGCATATCTTTGTTACAAGCAAACTAACTTCAGTAATTGTCAAAGAACAATACTTGGGTGTCTGACATTGTTTTAGATGTCTATTTTTTGCAGAATAGCGAAATTCAAGATGACCGCAACATACACTAGCTATTATGCTAAAAATCACATATCAATCATATAAAAGACGACTAAGACCAACAGTTGTGATGTATATTTTATATTAGTTAAGTACATTTGTAATATCAACTCGAAAAATTTACATGGGTAATATCCACAATTGCATTGTGTATATGCTATTTTATTATCATATTAATTCTAACCCTTTGAGTTACAAGTTTTAACCATAAAAACCCATGTAAATTGCAACGTTCCTAATCATATATGATCTATATACTCAATACAAAAGAATATCTATTTCATCACCACTGCTATACAATGTATGACAAATTCACTTTGCAAAATACAAAAAAACGTCAATCTATGTTTGAACCAACGTTTACATGTTTTTATTTATGTTTTTTTATGTTTATTATTATTTATGTTTATTTATGTTTTTTATTTATGTTTTTTTTTTCTAATGTGTTTATTGTTGTGTACTTGGTCATGATCAGTGTCAAGTTATGCAAATGCTCTTGTTAAGAGTCTTGTTTTCTTAATAACGATCTAAGGGTACAGGAATTCCATGTTACCTGGCTGTGATTGATAACGAAGTTATTTATTAAATTTTAGTTATGGGCAAATGCCTGAATTTTGACCTCATTGATTATTAAACTACAGCGGTTCTATAAAGTAGTATGCTAGAGGCCATTAGAGACATAGTCTACATGAAATATCAGTTCCTAAACTGCTTGGATATTGTGTGGCAGCCTCTGGCATATATTTTTAAGAGAGCTCAATCCCAGAGTCAAACCTTCTCCTTAACTTCGCTATTTTAATTTGTTGACTTATTAACTTGATATTATCAGTCGACAAATGGTGATTATCCAATAACATATTTGAACTGTAATGAAAAACGGAATCAATTAATGACATTAATTTTGAAAAATAATTAACATAAATTTAGGCTACGATCATTTAGTGATCGCTCCCAATTGAGTTTTTTCTTTGACTTAAAATATACACCTAATAGACTCGTGGGATCAATACTAATACTTGACAGACAAACCAAATAACAATATTTTAAGTGGTCACTTCGCCACATAACCTACCCATTAAATACGAGAGCATTATCTAGGCCAACAAGAATTATTTAAACAAGACTAAATCATATACTCATATAGTTAAAAAAAATTAAAATCACCTAAAATATCATTATATTTTTCTGAAAATACGCTGAATTAACTTTAAATCAACCATTCTTTGCATTTAAAGTCAAACATATAAGTGCAATTGATTCCTGGTGTCCAAAAACATAAGTAACGATACCTAACATTTGCAAAATGAAAAAAACTTTAAAAATTATATTTATGCAAGCGATCGTGTATTATAAAATAGTTTTAGTCAATTTCTCGAATTTGAACAGGGGTTTTGCTTGGGACTTTTTGGAGATGTTAGTTGGGACCTATATCTTCCAAAATAAATGATAAAACCTTTGTCAGCAATTTGTCCAGATTTTTTTGCCAGAATGACTACTCTATGTGATTTTCACTTATGAAAGCAAGCACATTTATATTGTAGTGCAAAGCCGTACATAATCTGAACTCGCCAGGTGAATCAATAGCTTATATTTGGTCCAGTAAAAATTTAACGATAGGAAATAAAACTCACCAACTTTTAATGTACCGGGCATGTTTAGACATTGTAACAACCATTGCAAAACCTAGGTGATGAGCATGACGTAGCTATTTACTTCACTGTAATGTGCTGTATGCAGTGGGATTGTATTTGAAATGCAGATATAATTGAAATAACGTACTTTTGTCAGACGGATATCTAATCTTCTTTTGTGCGTAAAATGGCTGCGCATGATTGCAGTTCGTAAAGTCTTCACTATGGACAGGTAGCAGAAAGTCATCAAGGTAACTGGCACCAAGTAGACACCTGTGAAAATACTGATCAAGTACCTTATATCCATCTTGACAAAGTCCAACGTACATGTCAGTCCGTATGGTTCAGGGGCGTAGTCTACCAGCAGCGAGAAAAAAGGCATTGCAGCCCAGATGACAGACAACAATGCGAATATAAACAGAGAGATAAGTACTGCACGGTGTGTCACAAATCTGCCTGTAAAAAGATCAGCAATACGATGATACATGATGAGATAATACAAATATTTGTTTCATTGATCGATAATCTGATTTGTTGCTTGATGTATTGATTGATTGATGTTCTTGATTGATCGACCGATCGACCGATCAAGATTGATTGTTTGATTGATTGTTTGATCGATTGATTGATTGATTGATTGATTGATTGATTGATTGATTGATTGATTGATTGATTGATTGATTGATAGATTGATTGATTGATTGATTGATTGATTGATTGATTGATTGATTGATTGATTGATTGATTGATTGATTGATAGACCGACCGACCGACCGACCGACCGACCGACCGACCGACCGACCGACCGACCGACCGACCGACCGACCGACCGACCGACCGACGGACGGACGGACGGACGGACTGACTGACTGACTGACTGACTGACCGACCGACCGACCGACCGACCGACCGACCGACCGACCGACCGACCGACCGACCGACCGACCGACCGACCGACCGACCGACCGACCGACCGACCGACCGACCGATTTATTGATTTATTGATTGATTGATTGATTGATTGATTGATTGATTGATTGATTGATTGATTGATTGATTGATTGATTGATTGATTGATTGATTGATTGATTGATTGATTGATTGATTGATTGATTGATTGATTGATTGATTGATTGATTGATTGATTGATTGATTGATTGATTGATTGATTGATTGATTGATTGATTGATTGATTGATTGATTGATTGATTGATTGATTGATTGATTGATTGATTGATTGATTGACAGACTGATTGATTGATGTTCTTGATTGAATGATTTATTTATTTATTCATTCATTTGTCTAAACAAAAAGAGATTTCAGGTAAGAAAGAACATCTATTTCAAAGTCAAAAGTAGTATATAATAATATCTTCACCCCTTTAACAGTTTAAGAGCGGGAATCGAATTTAACCGTTATATTTTGACGTCTATCGACGTCTTAGTAGTAGGCCTACTGTTAATCATAGCTATTATGCAAAATGTAAATAAAGCATGATTTCAGTGAGGTATCTTTTGATGTCTGTAATGAGATTTCCCAGCAGGCACAAGATGTTGAATCAATGTTGGTTTAATGTTGGTTCACCGTCTACGAAATCACCATTGATTCAACGTCTTGTGTCTACAGGGTAAGGTACAGAACCTCTCTGAGTCAAGCACCGACTGACCTTGGTGACCTCTACTTAAAACATCAATATACTTGTTGCTGTATTCTGAGTGTGTTTGTTTAATCTGACATGCTTTTATTGTGCCTTGTTTACATTGTTAATGATCTTATAATTCACCATTCTTATGGATTGGGGGTGATATTGAGATCTCATGGTCAAAATTTTACATCTAAGGCTATTTTTTTCTTTTTTACCAATAAATATACATTATCATATTATAGTCTATTTGCTTGATAAAAGGTATAGTGACATTAATTACACAAATAACAAATGTGATCAATATTGAAAGGAGAGCCACAAAAACTATCCTAAAATGACGGGTACACCCGTCATGGATTAGGGCAAACTAGCATGACTGGTATTAGTCCAGTGGCAGAATCCCATTTGTTTTAGAAAACCTTGTTATACGTCCCTAAATCATTTTTTTGCTTTTTTATTTAGTTTATATATAGTAGTACCCAGATACGGTGGGGGTAGACTTCAACATGGCTCGGCTTTTTCAAAATTCAAGTTGGTGTACAATATGACCGCCAAATTTGAAGAAATGATGTAACTTCCAAGCTAATTCACTTAGAGAGATGATTTATGTGTCTAAGCATATGTTTTTGGGGTCAAGGAATCTATTTGTCCTATCAAATGTATATTTTAGGGTATATATTTGCATAAAATTAAATATGGCTACGGAAATTACCGATAAAATGGCGACGGAAGCTTATGCAGAAACACATGCTTTCAAAACCTGTTATATCACATTATATCACACCCGCATGCGCATCATGGACAACGTCCAAGGAAAGGGATTCGCCGCAATGTAGATATTATGGTCCAGTAAAGCAAAGCGACCCAACTGCTTTAAACATTATGTTATTATAATTGTGGGTATTGACACTTCCTATGGCTGAATAGGGAATGATAAAGAGGAATAAAGAATATGGTATGACATGATACGTAGAGAAGGTCATGGTCCAGAAGGGATAATAGGTGACACCCAAAATGAACAAACAATGGCCATTTGAATCAATAACCTCAGTGATGTTGCACAAACACTCACAGATGACTTGCTGGCAATGTTTGGGGATTGTGTGTCACCCCACTATCACACATCGTGACATGCAAGGGGGAGGGCAAATCTCGCATACAGGTAGATACTGCTGATAGAGCTTCTATACACAGAACCCTTGAGTCCTGATCTAAGCCTTTACTGAATATTTTGAGGTGCTTGGATGGTTACTAGTGGTAGTTCTTTTAGCTCCCTCCTGGGTAGGGTCCTTAGTGATTGCTTCCTTATGTTGCATGGTGTATAGCATGGTATGGCACCACTAATCTACAGTGATTATGCAAAGAAAGCTGCAGCCTCGACGTGTCTGGCTATATAATCTTCGTTCGGGCGGATTGCCAGTGGCGTACACTGGTTACTCCGCTCAACCGATGTTGCTCCTATCAACTTCAAAAAATCAAAAATCAATTCTACATATTCGAAAATCATAGAAAAGTGATATTACATGCGTTTCTACGTCTATTAATTTACAAGTTATGACATGACCCTAATTTGAATAGCGGCCATCTTGGACTTGTCCAATATGGCGCCCACAGCGGGAGCCAAGCTTGGCTCCCGCAAAAAATCAAAATTATATGACCTTGGCTATAAGTGGTCCAAATTTGGTGCTTTTGGGACGATTTGAACAATCATATGATTAAGCCCCCTGACTATCCCGCATCAGTGCAGGCACTGTTGTTGGCCGTCGTAAGACTGCTAGACTACTGGAAATAGAGTGCTTGACGTGGGATGAATGAAGTCGCCCTCAACTATTGTTTCTCTGGGAACTATCCGAAACGAGGATAGCAGAACTATGCAAAAGGCCACAGTGTTTTAGCATTAAAATAATTGCATAGCGAAACCCAAATCCTTCACTATCTGGGTATGTCTGGAGGTAAATCTCGTAGACGTATCTTGAACCCCTTGTTGGGCGAGTAGGGGGAAACACTCTCAATAACCCACCATGCCCTATCATCCCACACTCATGCCATTTTACATGATTCATCTCATCAATGGACTGTACTGTTTTGATAGTAATCACTATATCAATAAAATCAATGACCATTAGTTCCGAAAAGTGACTTTAAGTAATCTTTTACTACTACAACAGCACAGAATAAAGTAAATGTAGAATGTGCATTCTATTTAGGGAATGAACAACTAGGCCCTACAGCAATTTGAGAGTACGTGGCCTGACGGTTTTATGCTATATTATTTAGGTGTACGGTATTGTGATATTGCTTTCTCGTAAAACATAGGAGAACACACTTAGGAGAACACACAGTTTCAGCTAAAGAAGAAATGAAATGAATCGGGCTTTAGGACACCTCTGTGCACATATAGGCTGAACTGGGCCAGGAGAACCTCCTGAGGGTGGTGAGATGATTGAGATGCCACCGTCCTCCAGACACAGGATTCGAAATTCGAGCCCTGGCGGTCTGAGGCCGGTCACGGAGGCTCCCCACAATACTGACTTTCACACGTGGATGGAGAAAAAAAAATTTTGTTTCTTACAAACCGCCGAGACCGGGAACCGAACCCCGAACTCTGGCGTGAAAGGCAGCGGTGCTAACCACTACCCTAGGGCCCCCGCCCAGCTAAAGAAGAAATATATGATAGAGTGAGAGGTGTTTTTGTCAGCAATAGAGACCTGAATTCACCAGATGTTTTCTCTAAATTTAAACCTTCAAGCGGAGATGTCAGAGATATTGGGGTTATCCTTTTAGTATTATTGTCGACGTATCAGTATCGGTATCACCACTTCCACCAAGTTATTACATGTGACCAAATCCGAAATGACAGCTATTTTCTCAATCACAACACAGTTGACCACCACTTTGTAGTGATAGGAGGTGATGAAGTTCTCGGGTTTTTAAAGGGCAAACACATCCGCATTTGCACTAAATACACGAGTGAGGAAGCTTATATTATTTTGACAAAGCAGGTCACGTTCAAAGACATAACCAAGAGTCAATAATCGCTTTGATCAGATGACACTGCTGGTTTTGCTTTCCTGGTATGTCACTACTCACATGTGAATATACATTGTCCAATGATAATGCAATCCCCTAGCTATATAGGGTCGAACATGAACCAGAAAACATATATCAAATATATCAAAGATAATCGCAGATACTCCCTCTTCATAATGTTCAAGTCGTGAGTGATTGTAATACTATACCATCTACTTTAGGAGATCAGATTACAGCCATATATGTGACACACCTCTGATGAAGTTTCATGCAAATCCGTTTATAATATTGTAAGTAATGCTGCTGATGGGCAGACAAACCGACAGGCACAAAAATATAACCTCATTTGGCAGAGGAAAGCAAGATAAATAAAGCAAAGCAAATTATACCAACATGTAAATTATTTAGGCTCCTAACTTGTTTAATGTGTAAAATCTGCTCATTCGCTTCCATTGAATGTCTATGTCTCATTAATGTTAATGTACAGTTAGTATCTCGCTTTGACGACAACAATTTAATATAGTTTCTTACAGCCACTTACACATGTATTGGTCGCAGGGTTCAATATTATATCTTGTTAACTATGGATACTATTCATTAATTCTGATAACAATCATTCAATTCACGTGTGTGAGTTAAACTCGAAGGTAAAAGGCTAAAAGTTTTCAATTTGTCTCTTTCTGATATATTAGTAGGGCTTAAAATTGTATGACTGCAATGTTGTCTTAGTGATTGTAATACTGTTTATCTGGTAATATTCGTGAGGTTTGCATTTTCGCGAATTTCGCGAAGAAGACAAATTCGTGAATACAAGAGTCTCGCGGGAATTATCATCATGAGAGGGCTACTAATGAAAAATATAAATTCTGGAATTTCAAACTTCGTGAAAAGTCCCCAAATCTGCAATTCGCAAAAATTACCAATCTACAGTATAATTTCTCAAAATTATATGCAATGGTTTAGTCAGCATGTTACTGTATAATTTATGTCTCAGACCTATCAGCATCAGACTATTTCAAAAGAAGGAAATTGCTGTCTGTTATTTCAGTCAGTGGTTATAGCATTCTGCATTCCAAGCATATAGACACAAAATCAATACTAACCCTATTATTAAAGTACTAAGGCATTGCATACAGCGAATTATAATATTTTATAAGATTATATGCTACTTATGATATTATATGCTACTTTAATAGTTCAACAACTACATAATTATTACCATTTTTAGAGAAATATAGCTATACTGTGATCACTATCACTTTTTATGCAGATTTTGGCGGCCATTGTGATTTTTTTGCAAACGGCTAAATCTAAACGTGAAATTAACAGCTGAGATAGATTAAAAAAGTGCGAAAACATATGGTTACAGGCTAGACACAGAGATCACAATTCTATGATGTCAACAAGTTCAAAATTCTGCATCTTTGTTTTAAGATTTCAAATTTATTTTGACGGCCATTTGGTTTTTAAAGTGGTATATATTGCTTAGAGCTATAATAATATATTTAACACTTTAAATGGATTCGCAGATGCCCTTAACATATGTTCAGCCACCAAGATCAGAATTATGTCTGAGTTAACTCAAAAGTTATGCATATTTGATATTTGGCGGCCATCTTGGCAGCCATTTTGGTTTTTGAAAAAGCCAAGCTAGGTTGAAGTATACACCCACTGGTTTGGGGTACTAGACAAAATGTACTCGTCAAAAATTCAAAAAAATAATTTTAGGGCAATTTTGCAAGGTCTCGAGGCTGGGCTGGATACCATCATACCATTAGTACACATCCTATTACATGTAGCTGTTAGCCTAAACATGGTAAATAAACATGGTAAATAAACGCGGAGACCGAAAATATAGTGGGGCAGCTATAGTTTTTTCTGGGAAATCTTTCAAATCCGGATACAAGAATAAAAAATGGCATGAATACTCCCTATGGGTTACTTTTTAGGAGAAAAAACTTCAGCCGATCAAAATGTCTAGATGGCCGCCATTTTTTCAAGATGCCCGCCATTTTGATACTCAAAATATACGTTTTTGAGTAAAACCCCAGGTAATTGTCCTGTTTGAATGATCTTGGTGTCAAATCATATATTTTTGGCTATGAGGAATTTGAATTTTTATTTTGCGAGACCGAAAATTCAAGATGGCGGCCCTTTTTTAGGATGGCTGCTTTTTCAGCCTTAAAATTACTTTTCGGGGTAGTTTTGCCACCACTTTCGCGGCAGTTGCAGAATAGGGCTATGTAGTAGATGTAGGACCTGTGTTTTAGGAATCATCCACATCCCCTGGATGGATTCCTGGCACTTGTCCTTGCATTGGAACCTGGTCTTGGTGAACTACAAGCTCTTGGTGATTGATTGATTGGTTATGCTCGGAACAGGAGTAATGTCATGGCACAACCGGGGTACACTGGTGACGTCACTGCTGTGGGACTCAGCATGTGGTTCAGCATCAGCCAGGTCTAATGAGCCCGGATCTGTCAGCTATAGTAAACTAGTTAGATTAGATGTTGTCAAAATGTGCGACAAGGTGTGACCGAGAGCAGAGCCAAAGAAAATAAAACTTTATCCCATACCTGAATGTAGTAAAATAATGAGTTTAAACTTGATTAAACTGTCCATAAAGATGTCGAAAATTGCACCAGCGAAAACGCGTGCATGTAAACTGCCTGGAAGAAGAGCTGTATTTTCAAGAGGAAAACATTGTAGATCTCATAGGCCGACTTTTTCTCCTGAACTTGTAAAGCCTATCCTGACTACTGCAGCGATACTGAAAACACTGAGAAAGCTCTCGAGGGCGAATAGTGGTGTGAGAGTCACAAACTTCACAGTCCCTAGTTTCAGTTCTGGTACCTGGTGTTAGCAATCCTCTTGTTGATCCAATTATTCGAAAATGCTCAACAGAAACAACTTCAGGTGGCACAGGAGTTCTGAACTGGAATATTATTGTGCATAAAGCCAACAGTTCTCACCTATAATTATTGACCAGACTCTTGAACAATCGAACGCAGTCGTCAAGGCTGATGGTGGAGCATTTGGTGTGAATGGAGAACCTGCCGTACTCAGAAGATGGATGGTCACTGGTCCTGAAGTCAGATGTTTAATCGCGCAGTAGGAGACAGCTTGCACAACAAAAAAAGGTACTGAGCCCACTATGCGGCCATTATGCGCACCAAGTCACTAATGAGCTCAAGGAAGTTTGACAAATATGCCACATTTGATGTTTTCTCTACAATACAGGCACACTCTGCCAAGCACAATAGGACGGACATTGTGTTCAACGTAGGCTGGTCAAATAGTGTGAAAATTGGAGCATTTTTCTCAGAAACAGTGAAAGAATATGATCATAAATATATAAAAAAAATTCATCAGCAACCACATGATCTACCTATATGAATGTTGCCCTCTGTACTCATGAGGAGGCGTACACGATGATCTTCGTCCATACCGATCATGCGACAAAAGGAGGAAGCCCCGAGGGAGTCCTGATGAGATGAGAAATAACTGATGTCTTCCACAAATTAAGTCAGTTCCTATCAACAGTAGTTGATGATGACATGTAGATCTTGGTGAGGTTTATGTCTGAATGTATGACAGATCCAGAACAGCTGTGGGCGTCGATGATACAAGACTGGAGATGTTTGCAAGGAGCTGTCATCAGGCGGGCATAATACGGAGTCATGCAGTCAACAGTATTCCAGCCAGACATAGCGAGCTATGCAGAATGGGTATGGACGAAGAAAACAATATTTGGCAGATTATCTGGACATACCTTCCACTATTGCGGAGACATTCCAGCAGCTGACTAAATGCGGCTGCAAATCGGAATGTCATAGGTGGTGCAAATGCCACCACTTTGGTCTGATTTGCACCACACTATGCACTATGCAATTGTTACCAGGATTCACCCTGTTCACGTTGAGATCTTGTAATCTGCCTGAAACTGTTATGTTCATTACTTCATGACAGTATATTACTTCTAAGTAGTTTTATTACTCAGTATTATTTTTTTGTCAGGCATATGATAGCTGTACTGAGTATGTATAAAAGTTGAAATGTATCAGGTACCTATTTTCCTATCATATTTTTCTTCGTCGTGGTATTGGGATCGTATCTGTCATTATATAAAGTGACAGATTCGACCCCTTTGTACTTGTTAATGATTACATCAGTACATATACAGGATATCGACTCATACCGGTGTTGGTTCAATATTGGTCTGACTTCTTCGATCCTGGCCCAGCATTGCTATGTCAGTGGTTCGATGCTGGTATTTGCTGGGATGAATATTACATTAATATGTCTCGTTCAGGATATAAATTTTATTACCAGTATTATATTTTGACTTATAATCCCACATGGGTTGGGTAAGATCTTGTAGTCATATTTATACTGTTTATTGATTCATTTGTACATGTATACAAATATACAATACAGTACAATACAATGACCTTCTTTGATATTCGGGAATCAGGCCAATGTTACATTTGTGTTGTTTTTTCGAGATAAGTATCTATCAATATTTGCATTTCTTCGTTAGAAAAAGTTCCTTTCAACATAAGGCTAAACATAGGCTATGTTTAGATATGATACCTCACACAAATAACTTCCAAACAAAACGTTTATTCTGCTTCTGCATTAGATCGAGACCACATTTCTTGCCAACCAACATGATGCATTTTAACTCTTTGTCTCATATTTTATAAAATAAGCTTTTAATGAATTGTGGAAGTCAAAATTCACATTATGCATGGTCAAAAATGTATTTTTTTATACTAAGATCATTTAAATCGCACAAATTTCGATATCATTATCAAGAAAGGTGATTTTCGTGCTGGAAATGGCCTTCCATCTTGAACAATGGAATACAGTTGTACATCATTCGGGCCGACAGTTTTCACCAATATGTTTTTTTACGCTTTCAGCTTCGGTGATTATGTGAATAATCGTAATAAAAAATAGGTCACTAGCTACATTAGATGCTTTTTCTAACCTTTCTAGACCCATAAAATGGCCTTGGCCCTTGACCTTGACCTCTAAATAATTATTCTAATGGCATAAATGTACTTATTGGCTCTTGGTTTGATGGAGATCGACTCTATTATCATCAAATTTAACCAAATATGCGCAGAGATATGCCATTTTCAGATTTTTGTTTAGCTAGTGGCTGCCATCTTGAAAATATGCAAATTAAAGAAATTGCCACTGGGTAAACTTATTACTCCCTGTGGAAATTATGACTCCAGCCTCTGCTGAACACAAATCAAGCAAAATATGTGTATGAATTTCCAGGTTAGGTTAAATTTTAGCAATATTCTGCTGGACTAGTGGGTGAGTGGGTGGTTGAAAAAGTGATTGAGTCAGTGTGAGTGGGTGCTCAGGTGGTTGAGTGAGTGAGTGACTGAGTGTGTGGGAGTGAGTGAGTGAGTGCGTGATTGAGTGTAATGTCTATTTATTTCTATATCATTATATGGCTTCACACTCCGGTTTAGTTCAGAACTCACCCAGATGTGGAAAACATATTTTGATGTACCTCCCAACACACAGTCCCGATAATACGTATATGTCTGTGCATCCAAAGCAGTACAAAAAGGCAGCGTGCAACTCACAACCTGCAAATGAGACAAAACAAGACAGCACTGTTAACCCTTTCAAACCTAGACTTACCATTGTCATCGTCATCCACTACAAGCCGCGAATTGCTGTCGCAATTCTCGGCTTGAAGTGGATGACGATGACTTGATATGGTTTAAAAATTGAAAAAAATTGTCATGTATTAGTAAACCAGTTTCATGGAAATTTTCGTTCTAAAACCCCTAGTTGTAGGAAAATTAGGTCTGTTTTCAAGGATGTGAAATTATGCATAAAAGCATCGTGAGGACTTAAAGGGTTAAGGGTCAAGTTGGAGTGACCAGCTGTGACAAAACATAACACGCACGTGCTTGATAATACGTGTCAGTGAAAACGGGGGCCCTAGGGTAGTGGTTAGCACCGCTGCCTTTCACGCCAGAGTTCGGGGTTCGGTTCCCAGTCTCGGCGGTTTGAAAGAAACAAAAAATGTTTCTTCCCCATCCACGTGTGAAAATCAGTATTGTGGGGAGCCTCCGTGACCGAGAGGTAGCGTGCTAGGCCTCAGACCGCCAGGGCTCGAATTTCGAATCCTGTGTCTGGAGGACAGTGTCATCTCAACCATCTCACCATCATCAGGAGGTTATCCTGGCCAAGTATAGCCTATATGTGCGCAAAGGTGGCCTAAAGCCCATTCATTTCATTTATTTCCACTAAAGCATTACTAAATGGTCGTACATCATAACATTGTCTAAGCGATCAACTAAGACCCAAGATGAGAAAATTTTTAGTCATCGCGGCGAAACAAAGATAACCGCCACAATAAGTGCACGTTGTACTTTAGTTGTTAGCTATCATTCAGTGACATGTAAAACTCTTTGTGTAGGTTTGTAAAATATGAATCCACTCATGTCCTTATTTTTTTAAATAGAGATGTCTGTAAAATATAATATTTGTGTTGTATCACATTACACACACTTACAGGGAATAAAGCTCGCCGTGTTATGCCCATAACCAGCTCTAAAGGCTCCCTCTTGCATCTAATACATCTCGATTTTATTCATAGCGATTATATTATGCACTTCGAGAGTAGTTGATCAACTCCGGTACGCATGAAAAGCGGGCAGCACATTATAACCAGTCATTTCCAAAAAAACTGTTTTGCCAGAAAATATTTTGATAATAATAATATCATGCTGATGTAATAATTCGTTGGTTGTTATAATGTGAAGAGCTACTAATGTCGGAACTTTACATATATCACTTTATGGTTATATCACAGCAAGATGCTCTTTGTTTAAATAAAAAAATGTAGTGGCGTATGTACAGTTTACATAACATAATATGTAGCTCAGTTTAATAGGTGATTTCATTATAATTATTAGCAATATAATAAAAATTAATGTAGTCAATATAATTAAATGTTTTATTAGTCAGTCAGTAATATTTTTTTAAATGTTATTTTGTTTGTTATTTTGGAAAAAAATTGACGGTTACATTCAAACGCATAATTAATTCGAAAACAAAACACTTTTAGCTGGGTCTTCAGGGATTTTGGTGATCTGAATTAATCATACATCGAGGTTGTCATGAAAACTTAACTTTTTTATTTTCATCTTAAACCCAGCATCGGATCAACGTCTCCTGACAGCTGGGATAGTCACCAGAGTAACTGTCGTGCAAAACCAAAAGGTAGTATCTGCCATCTTACTTCACAAGTAAGCACATCCCTTTTTTGTTTGCAACGTCTATGGTCATTTTCCATTTATGTGAAGCTGTAATTGCTAGAAAGTGTTCGGGAAACAAAAGTCATCTCTGCTTTAAATTGACACTGACATGAAGCTGTATTCTGTGCCAACATATGGGATTTGGTAGCATGTGCAACCCTAGTATGTCTTACCCAGTGGTACCAGTAATATAAAGTTAGCGTGGCTACTGTTTTCTGTAGCATATGACACAATTACAAGCTCTAAATAATTAAGGGCACCAGACCGACTACGCTGGCCCAACATTGATCCAACAATGGGTAAATTTCACACAGCTTAATCTAACCTGTTGGTGTTAGTGACGGTTATTTTTTTATGGCCAAATATCTTTAGACTAAAGTATGCCAGCAGTAACAATTAAAATTATCTACAGCTCATGCACATGGTAAGGCTATATTTAGATAACCATGACTGAATCTAATGCAGGTGGTATGCTGGCCCCTTTAAGAATATTGGTTATTGTTTTGAATGCCTCCTCATAATTCACAAAAACATGCTTATAATTAAATGCAAATATATCAGTGAGTCTAAAGATATTTCTGATCTCAGTCCACAGTAGGCCCAGACTAATGGATCATTGTTACCGCTCCATCGTCTGCGACGCTGACGACGTTTTCGCCGGCTTTTCTGTGAACTCAATGGCCTTGACCTCCTTTGTTGTCACCGAGCTAGCTAATACAATGAAGTATGGGGGAGGGGGTCTTGTATAACTTTATTTTTACCGAGTTCCTATTTAAAACGGTTCCGGTGACGTCACTGCGTTTCACAGAATAAACGTAATAAATGAGGTGGGAGATTGTTTGTTATGTTATGTTATTCGTTATGTTTGATTACCTCGGGGATTCAAGGGCCATGTATGGTAAGCCGCCGCCACTATGGCCCAGGGATGGCCAAGTAATGCCTGAAGCAAAGCACAGAAATTGTCATTTTTTCAAAGGCTAGATACAGAGGTAATTTTAACTTTAAACTGAACGGAAAAAATATATCAATTGTTGATTCATTTAAGTATCTAGGTGTATTTTTTAATTACAATGGTTCGTTTGTTCGTCACAAAACACACCTAGTAGTGCAATCTAGAAAAGCTATGTTTGCATTATTGAAGAAATCAAAAGAGCTCGATCTACCCATTGACTTACAGCTAGAACTGTTTGATTCATTGATTTTGCCAATTCTGTTGTATGGCTGTGAAGTTTGGGGATATGAAAACTTTTTAATTTTAGATAGACTTTACCTCAAATATTTAAAGTATGTATTAGGTCTCAAACAGTCAACACCTAGTTGTATGGTTTACGGAGAGACTGGGCGCTTTCCACTTTCTGTATATATTAAAACTCGAATGATTTCTTTTTGGTGTAAGTTAGTGTCAGACGACGAGAACAAGTTGTCAAGCCGCTTTTATAATTTACTTTGTCACTACTCCGATAATAGGACATTATCCTCTAAATGGCTAGACACTATTAAACATATACTAGACCATACTGGTTTTTCCAATATGTTTGTAATGCCTCAAAACAACAGTGGTAATCTTTCTAATTTTCATATGGTCATCAAACAACGATTAGAAGACCAATACGAACAACAATGGCGAAATGAGATAAACGAATCTAGTAAATGTACTTTGTATCGTATTTTTAAGACGGAATTTAAATTCGAAAATTATCTTTGTTTTTTACCATTGTACGAAAGAAAAACATTTTGTAAATTTAGAACCTGTAACCACAAGCTACCTATTGAAGTCGGACGTTACACAAACACACCAAGAATCAATAGAATATGTATTTTTTGTAATAACAACACACTATGTGATGAATTTCATTTTGTTTTAGAATGTTCAATCTTGTCTGAAATAAGAAACCAATTTCTACCCAAATATTGTCACCAACGACCAAACGTTTTAAAGTTTAAAAACATTATGTCAAGTCAAAATCCAAATGTGATTAAAAAATTAGTTAAATATTTAAAAGAATCTTTCAATATTTTTGATCTTTACATTTGATTGCTGCTTACATTGTATTTTTTCTGTTATTGTTTATAATCTTTATAATTATGTGTATAAAAGATGTATTGTTTAATTTCATATATATTACACTCCATGCCACCCCGGCCAGAGTTTGAATAAATTATTGTCTATTGTCTATTGTCTATTGTCTATTGAAGACAAGGCGATGATGTAATAATCTACAGGTGTGATTTTCTTACTTCTGCGCTTTGTCAATAGAACAGTAGAGTTTAGCAGTATTGTCACCAGGACTAAAACAGAAAAAAAACTTTTGCATTTATTACAATTTGAAATAAATGTATTGTATGTGGTCAGTCACATTAGCCTTCATGATCAAGTATCGCCTTACCACACAGAGATATTATCTGTCATTGATGAGAGAGAAAAGTTAATTAAAAGTAGACTTACTTATTAAAACCACGTAGATACTGAATGCGATATATGTTATTGATGAGAGAACTGGCAATGATGAGATGGGAGAGCTAAAGTAGACTTATTTATTATAGCCATGTAAACATTAAGTCGATATATGTCATTGATGATAGAGAAGACCTACAGTAGACTTACTTATGATAGCCATGTAGATAATAAGTGCGATATCTGTCATAGGTCAGAGAGAAGAGGTAAAGTAGACTTATTTATTATAGCCATGTAAACACTAAGTCTATATAATTATGTCATTGATGAGAGAGAAGAAGTAAAGTAGACTTACTTAATATAGCCATGTAGATAATAAGTGCAATATCTGTCATAGGTCAGAGAGGAGAGGTAAAGTAGACTTATTTATTATAGCCATGTACACACTAAGTCGATATAATTATATCATTGATGAGAGAGAAGAAGTAAAGTAGACTTACCTAATATAGCCATGTAGATAATAAGTGCGATATCTGTCGTTGATGAAAGAGAAGAGCGAAGTCTATCTACAGTTTGCAGAATGTCTGTGGCGAGGCTCGTGTTCTCTGATAACAAATCAGCCGGAGAAATAATAGTTAATAGCTCGGAATAGTTGGCCATGACTGTCACCTACTTTTTAGCCAAAGACGGGAGGTGATGATGGATTGTCTCTCTCAGGAGATCAGACATGGATATGGTCTCAGATTTACAGGTAAAGCAACCACAGGCCCCCCCCCCCCCACCCAGCACGAGATATTGACCCACTATTGCTTTATACTATTATAACGTTACGCAACATCGTTGTTCCTGCTGGACCAACAAATTACAGGTGTATCGGATGCACTCTAGCAACAGGAAACATCAGGCTTTTAACCCTTTAACCGCCGGTGCCGCATATATTCGGGTTTTCATTTTTTATTAGCAGAGCTTTATGGTCAAAGCTTGTCAGTGAAAATCAGAGTAAAATCTCGCAAATGATCTACTCTTTATTGTATAAATAAGATGTACTTTGAAGGATTCTGGAGTGGATATGGTCAAGATCAGTATTTGCCATGTTCCGTTCACACATTTAGAAACATACTTAAGCTAAGATTGAAGGACCAGGTCATACAAAAATGGCACGAAAGCATATCGGAAAGCAGAAAAAGCATAAATTATCGTATTTTTTAAAATCATTTTAAATTTGAAAAATATTTGATTGATTTGTCAGATAATCATCGTAAAATTTTAACAAAATTCAGATGTCGCAATCACCGACTGCCGATTAAACGTGGATGTCACGAAAACATCCCGCCCGATATGCGTTTGTGCCATTACTGCCGTGAAGATATAGGTGATGAATATCATTACTTATTTGAAGCCACTTTAAAAATGAAAGAAAAAAGTATGTCAAAAGTAAATTTTGGAGAAAGGTTCATCCACTTTAAGCTTAAAGAAACGTATAAATAGTAGCAATCCTGATAACATACAAAAAATATCTCTGTTCATAAAATGCATTTTAACTAAATTTAAATAATTCATATTGTATCACCTATTGTTAATTTGACGTATATAGCACATGTGACTAGGTGTATATTTGTTTAGTCAGCTCTCTCCTGGCATGTCTGTCTTACCTTTATGAAATGTCATCAGAAATAAATTAATTGTTACTTGTTGTGAACCAATGTTTTGTTGTCACCAATGATCCATAGTGACATGAGACCCCCTGTTGAAGTGAAACAGCCCTGCATAGCCAAGAGTCCAGGCCGACCGCCGGTGTAACAGTTTCAGATTACCCCCTTGTTCAGGTTATCCCCGGGGGTTATCTAAAACTAGTTTCAAGTTACCCCCTCTAGTTTCAAATTACCCCCTCATTTTGACTGGTTAACTTTCAATAATAACAATTATTATATTTTATATTTTCATCACATGGCTTTGGGACATTTGAGATACTTTAATCTCCATAATTATAACCCTTTGATCTCTAGGGCAACAAATCAAAACAATATGCTAGCATTTATAACCCTCTATGTCAACTAACGAGAGAGATTGCTATCACGAGGTCTGGAAACATTTTAATTTACATATAACCCCAGGGTTCCCCACAGAAAAAAAATCATCTGGTCATTCTCACAAAAATCGTAACTTAGCGCGCGAGCAGCGTAATAAAATGTTTACTGTTGCGCGCGCGCATGCGATAAAAAAATCAAAGATTTTTTCATTAAGACACAACAAAGTATATAATTGACAGTGTTTATTGAACACTTTTAATAGCATTTGATATATATGTAAAATTACAGTTACTTAAACATAAAATAATATTGATTTGATGGTTTGTGAGTGGTGTATTTGAGTGTAGGCCTATGCATGTTTTCTTTGTGTTCTATGCGTTTTTGTTTGTTGATGAGAGTTATTATCAGATTATTCTGTTATTTACAAGTGTTGTGTATGCGTGACAAGGTTTGTGAGTTAGTAGGCCTATCACTCACTCACCAACGCGGTGACACTTTGGTGAGTGACAACGTGTCGTGGTGACTGGCAACGCTGGAAGTGTTGGCCCGTACTGCTAGCGTCGCGCCAATGCCGGCTCAGCGCTGTTAGCGTGACATAACACTGTGACATAACACTCACTTGCTGTCAGCTCTGCTTCCCAGCAAAGACGAGACCTCTACCCAATGCTGGTCCACTGTAGACGGTGGCCCAATGCTGGGCCAACATTGCCAAGAGGGAGGGGGGATTATGGGGGGTAGCAGGTGTATGTGTACATTTTGTGTTACTAGCTAGAGGAGCGCGCAGCGCGAGGGCTGACGCGAGATTATGCACTAGTTCTGGTATAAACCTTATAGTGCCTCTCTCTTTTCACCTGGTGAGGTAGGTGATTGTACAAGCAATGGCAAGAAGAAGTCCAGGAGACAAGGAACCAGGGAAGAGGCGACCAGCCACCAGAGTAAGGGCAAGGACTGACCCTTTGAAATGTGCTCTGCTTTCTGAGCAGTGTGTTTGAGACCACCATCATGAACCATCATCGTTAGCCAACCATCCGTGTCCGCCGTGCCATCACCCAAGCTAGCAATGTAATGATAGAGAGCTCATTGCTTAAGACCAGAATCCGTCTCCTTCAGTGCTATGATTGAAAGCCCACTGCCTTATGTGTCTCACAAAACGGCTCCTTTCAGAGCCCCTGCTCTCTGTGGGAACAGGAGTTCAGGAGTTCAACCGATATCCGTCAACCGTCAACCGTCAACCGTGTTCTTGTCTCATGCAGTGGAGTGATAGGGAACTCCCTGCTTTTGGTATGTCACACAGAACGGCGCCCCCAGAGCCCCTGTTCTATGTGGGAACAGGAGCTCAACCGTTATCCGTCACTCGTCAACCGTCAACCGTCAACCGTGTTTAAGCGTCAGCCTGGATTTCAGCCAGCAATTGATCCAGAATTGTATTAGAGCCTGATCGTTTTTGAACGATCTCATGATTCAACACCAGATCCTTGAAACACTGTGTGTTTTCAAGTGATCTAAATGTTTTAACCGCCAGTGCTGTCATCCTAGTTTTGATCATAGGGACGTTAGTGAGGTCATGCAGATCTATTGTTCTCATTCTGTCCAGGTAGGTTACACCAAGTGCTAGTCTCAGGCACTTGTTTTGAAAGATCTGCATTTCCTTCACTTGTGATTCCCTTAAAGCTCCAGTTATCAGTGAACCACACTCAAGGACAGGGCGTATAAAGCACTTGTAGGCTTTATACGCCCTGTCCCCGAACATGGTTCACTGATAACTGGAGCGGTCTGCTTTGTACGAGCCATCTTTTCTAATAGGACCTGGACGATCTTACTTCAAAACGAAGAATGGAGACTTACCTAGAGGAGCGCGCAGCGCGAGGGCTGACGCGAGATTATGCACTAGTTCTGGTATAAACCTTATAGTGCCTCTCTCTTTTCACCTGGTGAGGTAGGTGATTGTACAAGCAATGGCAAGAAGAAGTCCAGGAGACAATGAACCAGGGAAGAGGCTACCAGCCACCAGAGTAAGGGCGAGGACTGACCCTTTGAAATGTGCTCTGCTTTCTGAGCAGTGTGTTTGAAACCACCATCATGAACCGTCATCGTTAGCCAACCATCCGTGTCCGCCGTGCCATCACCCAAGCTAGCAATGTAATGATAGAGAGCTCATTGCTTTAGACCAGAGTCCGTCTCCTTCAGTGCTATGATTGAAAGCCCACTGCCTTATGTGTCTCACAAAACGGCTCCTTTCAGAGCCCCTGCTCTCTGTGGGAACAGGAGTTCAGGAGTTTAACCGATATCCGTCAACCGTCAACCGTCAACCGTCAACCGTGTTCTTGTCTCATGCAGTGGAGTGATAGGGAACTCCCCGCTTTTGGTATGTCACACAGAACGGCGCCCCCAGAGCCCCTGTTCTATGTGGGAACAGGAGCTCAACCGTTATCCGTCAATCGTCAGCCGTCAACCGTCAACCGTGTTTAAGCGTCAGCCTGGATTTCAGCCAGCAATTGATCCAGAATTGTATTAGAGCCTGATCGTTTTTGAACGATCTCATGATTCAACACCAGATCCTTGAAACACTGTGTGTTTTCAAATGATCTAAAAGTTTTAACCGCCAGTGCTGTCATCCTAGTTTTGATCATAGGGACGTTAGTGAGGTCATGCAGATCTATTGTTCTCATTCTGTCCAGGTAGGTTACACCAAGTGCTGGTCTCAGGCACTTGTTTTGAAAGATCTGCATTTCCTTCACTTGTGATTCCCTTAAAGCTCCAGTTATCAGTGAACCATATTCAAGGACAGGGCGTATAAAGCACTTGTAGGCTTTTAAGATGGTATATGGTCTGGCGCCCCAGTTTGTCCCTTTGAGCAACTTCAACAGGTTCAGTCGCCTGTAGACCTTTGTCATTAGGTCTTTCATATGGTCTTTGAAGCTAAGCCTTCGATCAAATAGGATTCCAAGCAGTTTGGCTGTTTGAGTTTGAATAATAGGCTCACCAAACAGTTCCAGATCTATAAGTTCTGGTTTTGGACCGACACTAAACACAATCAGCTGAGTTTTTCCTGCGTTTAGTTTTATCCGCCATTTGGAACACCATGCTTCAATAAGTTTTAAAGCTTTTGATAGCTTTGCCTTCACCCATTTGGCATTGGTTGCATGTGCCCAGATTCCCATGTCATCTGCGAACTGGGAAAGCTTGACATTGAGTGAACTCATGTCTGGGATATCATTCACATAGATAATGAAAAGGAGAGGGCTTAGGACCGAGCCCTGAGGTGTGCCCGCATTGAGGGTCACCTCCTCTGAGCAGTTGTTACAGCAATTGACTTTGATCGTTCTGTCACTTAGGAAAGATGATATCAACCTGACCATCTTCCTAGGTAAGCTGCCGTTCATCAGCTTGTATCTTAGTCCGTCATGCCACACCGAGTCAAATGCTTTCTCAACATCGATAAAGATTGCTCCACCTTTCCATTTCTTAGTGAATCCCAGTTGAGTTTCCTCTACCAGTCTGAACACATGTTCCATGGCGATGCGCTTGCTCCTGAAGCCATTCTGCCACTTGTTAAAGAACTTTTCTTTCTCAAGAAAGTTCCTTATTCTACCAGCTAGCGTTTTTTCAAAGAGTTTGCCCATACAGCTCAGCAGGCTGATAGGTCTATAGTTCCCCGGCATTTTTCCGTCTTTGCCTGGCTTAGGTATCATGATACCTTCAGCCTTTTTCCATAGCTTAGGATAGTATCCTGTAGCCATACAAGCATTACAGATTTGGGCCAGGGCCTCATAAACCTTGTCATTTGCTTGCTTAAGTACACCGTATCTGATACCGTCCAGACCAGGGGCAGAGCTAGATTTGCACTTTTTCAGATAAGCCTTGATTTCCCCTGTTGTTATTGGGGTTAGTGTCTCGTGATCATCGTCCTCTTCGGGGACGTGGCTTACTAGTGGCTTGAAGAGCATTTCGTGCTCTTTAATAGTGCTTTCTACCTCCACTTTGAACTCATCGTCAAAGATGGTCCCCTGGTGGACATTGTGTACTTTTTCAAGCGAGGCTGCGAACGTGTCAGTAGAGGAGCGCGCAGCGCGAGGGCTGACGCGAGATTATGCACTAGTTCTGGTATAAACCTTATAGTGCCTCTCTCTTTTCACCTGGTGAGGTAGGTGATTGTACAAGCAATGGCAAGAAGAAGTCCAGGAGACAAGGAACCAGGGAAGAGGCGACCAGCCACCAGAGTAAGGGCAAGGACTGACCCTTTGAAATGTGCTCTGCTTTCTGAGCAGTGTGTTTGAAACCACCATCATGAACCGTCATCGTCAGCCAACCATCCGTGTCCGCCGTGCCATCACCCAAGCTAGCAATGTAATGATAGAGAGCTCATTGCTTAAGACCAGAATCCGTCTCCTTCAGTGCTGTGTGTCTCACAAAACGGCTCCTTTCAGAGCCCCTGTTCTCTGTGGGAACAGGAGTTCAGGAGTTCAACCGATATCCGTCAACCGTCAACCGTCAACCGTGTTCTTGTCTCATGCAGTGGAGTGATAGGGAACTCCCTGCTTTTGGTATGTCACACAGAACGGCGCCCCCAGAGCCCCTGTTCTATGTGGGAACAGGAGCTCAACCGTTATCCGTCAATCGTCAACCGTCAACCGTCAACCGTGTTTAAGCGTCAGCCTGGATTTCAGCCAGCAATTGATCCAGAATTGTATTAGAGCCTGATCGTTTTTGAACGATCTCATGATTCAACACCAGATCCTTGAAACACTGTGTGTTTTCAAGTGATCTAAAAGTTTTAACCGCCAGTGCTGTCATCCTAGTTTTGATCATAGGGACGTTAGTGAGGTCATGCAGATCTATTGTTCTCATTCTGTCCAGGTAGGTTACACCAAGTGCTAGTCTCAGGCACTTGTTTTGAAAGATCTGCATTTCCTTCACTTGTGATTCCCTTAAAGCTCCAGTTATCAGTGAACCATATTCAAGGACAGGGCGTATAAAGCACTTGTAGGCTTTTAAGATGGCATATGGTCTGGCGCCCCAGTTTGTCCCTTTGAGCAACTTCAACAGGTTCAGTCGCCTGTAGACCTTTGTCATTAGGTCTTTCATATGGTCTTTGAAGCTAAGCCTTCGATCAAATAGGATTCCAAGCAGTTTGGCTGTTTGAGTTTGAATAATAGGCTCACCAAACAGTTCCAGATCTATAAGTTCTGGTTTTGGACCGACACTAAACACAATCAGCTGAGTTTTTCCTGCGTTTAGTTTTATCCGCCATTTGGAACACCATGCTTCAATAAGTTTTAAAGCTTTTGATAGCTTTGCCTTCACCCATTTGGCATTGGTTGCATGTGCCCAGATTCCCATGTCATCTGCGAACTGGGAAAGCTTGACATTGAGTGAACTCATGTCTGGGATATCATTCACATAGATAATGAAAAGGAGAGGGCTTAGGACCGAGCCCTGAGGTGTGCCCGCATTGAGGGTCACCTCCTCTGAGCAGTTGTTACAGCAATTGACTTTGATCGTTCTGTCACTTAGGAAAGATGATATCAACCTGACCATCTTCCTAGGTAAGCTGCCGTTCATCAGCTTGTATCTTAGTCCGTCATGCCACACCGAGTCAAATGCTTTCTCAACATCGATAAAGATTGCTCCACCTTTCCATTTCTTAGTGAATCCCAGTTGAGTTTCCTCTACCAGTCTGAACACATGTTCCATGGCGATGCGCTTGCTCCTGAAGCCATTCTGCCACTTGTTAAAGAACTTTTCTTTCTCAAGAAAGTTCCTTATTCTACCAGCTAGCGTTTTTTCAAAGAGTTTGCCCATACAGCTCAGCAGGCTGATAGGTCTATAGTTCCCCGGCATTTTTCCGTCTTTGCCTGGCTTAGGTATCATGATACCTTCAGCCTTTTTCCATAGCTTAGGATAGTATCCTGTAGCCATACAAGCATTACAGATTTGGGCCAGGGCCTCATAAACCTTGTCATTTGCTTGCTTAAGTACACCGTATCTGATACCGTCCAGACCAGGGGCAGAGCTAGATTTGCACTTTTTCAGATAAGCCTTGATTTCCCCTGTTGTTATTGGGGTTAGTGTCTCGTGATCATCGTCCTCTTCGGGGACGTGGCTTACTAGTGGCTTGAAGAGCATTTCGTGCTCTTTAATAGTGCTTTCTACCTCCACTTTGAACTCATCGTCAAAGATGGTCCCCTGGTGGACATTGTGTACTTTTTCAAGCGAGGCTGCGAACGTGTCAGCTCTCTCTTTGTCATTTTCAGTGTGAGTACCATCACTTCTCATGAGGGGAGTTTTGTGTTCACTGTACACCGGCAATATATACGCGCACACCAGTCTTACACGGACAAGCTGATCGCTAAACCAACACAGTATGACACTGGCGACAGGAATAGGGCCTATTGGCTAATCTACCGGCTGAATAATAGCCGGATGGGACCTATTACATGCTGGTCGGCATAAAATTCATCCGGTCGGATTGCCGGCATTTCCAGCATTGTGGGGAACCCTGTAACCCTTTGATCTCCATGACAACTAACGATTAAAATTGTTTACCTGAGGTCTTCAAACACTTTAATCTCCATATTATAACCCTTGGTTTTCTATAGAAGCAAGTGAAACAAAAATTATAACCTTATGATCTCTAGGGTAACTAACGAAAAAAATAGTATCGTGCTGTTTTTTATAGTTGTCGTTATTATCTATCAATTTAGCTCTTGCAGATGTAACGTTGGCCATGTTTCCGCGCATGCTTTGAAGACTGTTTTCAAATGTCGATTTCCGTACGCCTATATATGCATTTTGTAATTATTGTCAGCCAGTGATGAAATAAGAATAAATACTCGCATATGAGCCTATCAGGCTATTATATACCTTGCCCGCATTCTTGCAACATACACAGTACCTGTCACCCATCAAACCAAGTAGTATTAAACCAAATTGTCGGCACATAAAAAAAAGAACGCACATGTCAAAAACTGTAAGGTTAACCCTTTAACCGCCGATCCCGATAATATTAGTTTCTTCATGTTTTATTAGCCCATTAAATACCAGCTAAGTTTCGAACATATTAAGGACAAAACCTGACAGCAAACAGATTTACAAAATCGTTCATGTCCATTTTGTCAAATCTTAATAATTGTCATTCACATGTAGTTGTAGATCGCGTCAGCGAGACACAACTTCAAGTGGGTGGGAATTCCAATTCAACAATTTCGCGGTTAAAGGGTTAAACCCTGACCTGGATTGGACGTTGACTATGCTGCGTATGTGATTTCAATGTCTAGGCCTACTCAGCAGATCGTGGCGATCCATCTTTTTAAATCTAGGTTGAACGGTACATAAAATGTTAGCAAAAATCATATTCGGTGTGTAGGCCGTGTAGGCCTACATGGAAAGGGGTAAATTAAAAGAGGATTTGCTTCAGTTTCAAAACACCGGGGGTAATTTGAAACTAGTTTCAACGTATCCCTCGGTTCGCTGCACCTAGTTTTAACGTACCCCCCCCCCCCGGTACACTGGAACTAGTTTCAACGTACCCCCGGTACGCTGAAACTAGTTTCAACGTACCCCCGGGGGGTAATCTAAAACTAGGGGAGGTAACTTGAAGCTGATCTTTTTCTAGCTTCTGCGTACCGGGGGTACTTTGAAACTAGTTTCAACGTAGTCCGTTTTTCAAGCATGAGCAAATTCAGTCAGTACCCAGCAACCAGGAGACGTTGACCCAATGCTGCTGTTGGGCCATCGTGGCAGAAGATGGGCCAATTACATCACATCAATATTGTGTGTAGGGCCTATTTCTCGAGTTTGCTGGGTCTCTCAAAATATTAATCCTTCCAAGCAGGCACAAGAAGTTGACTCAATTCTGGTTAACCACTGGTCTACCGTCTACCACGTTGGACCAACGTCAAATTGTCATTGATTCAACGTCTTGTGCCTGCTTGGCTATTACGAAATTAACCCTTATTCCCAACAAACACAACTCGTTAAAACAATATTAGTTCAATGATGGGTCAGCGTTGTAGAAGATGCGTTAACATTTGACCAGCATTGGTTCAAAGTCATTAATTTCATGCTGATTCTACATTAACCATTTAATCGCTAAGCACGTCTGTACTCGTTTAAAATATGTTTCATTAGGAAAAAATATTACTCTTATTGGAAATGAGCGTGTGCATAAAGTTATGAGAATAATATTCCTTTGCATCCCTTCAAAGATGTGGGTCGCGGTAGCGAGACATAACTTCAAGTGAGTCAAGATTGGTTTATCTGAGCGTGCTAACATGGTTAAGGGTAAAAGCAGTATTCTGTGAAACTTAATGACCTTGACCTCCTTTGTTTTCACCGAGCTGGCTTATACAATAAAGTATTGGGGAGGGGTCTTATATAACGTTGTTTTTAGCGAGTGACGCCACTGCGTTTCACAGAATGATGTATGGGGGATGGGGTGTAATATAAACATTGTTTTAACCGAGTGACGTCACTGCGTTTCACAGAATACGGACAATTCTGTGAAACGCAGTTACATCACCGGAAACCGTTTTGAATGGCAGCTTGATGAAAACAATGTTATATAAGATCCCTCCCCACACTTCATTGTATTACCTAGCTCGGGAAAAACATTGGAGGAAAAGGCGATCGCGTTTTACAGAATACATTTAATGTATGTACTTATATTAGCCTACTGTACACAATATCGTATGCCATAAAGAAAAAATAAAACATGTTTTTTTGTATACGAGCACTCATGAATGAAATCTACAATTTTGCACGAGACATGCACAGTTAACAACAAAAGGTATGATCCCTTCTGCTTATGACCGTTCATGTAGGCCTACAGTCAACACGTGGCAGTGTATACATTTTTGTAACCTGGCCTGAATTAAAATAGTTCACAAAACATTGATACCAAAATAACGAATATTTCTTGGAGATAATAAATCGATAATTTGGACTATATAAAGGGGATGAATTTCGGCGAGTGATAGTAAAGATATTATAGATTCACGTCAATGTTTACATGTAATAACTCACACTGACGTTATTCATGCCGACATACACAAAAATCAGCTGTGCAATGAGGTGTTTTTATTCATTCCAAATGTGTAACACAACAAGATATTTATATGCTCAATACAATCAATTCATCTTGAGTAAAAAGGTAAGGCTTGGATCTCCTTACCTAAATATAAGGGTAGAAATAGGCACCACTATGACCGTGGTCAAATGAGACCATGCTTATGTTGGAACATAGACCTCGAGAGCAAGGCCAGCTAACTTAAAAAAAATCTCACAGCACTGATTTATGTGTGCGACCTTCCGTCCGCAAGAATTGACGAGAGAAGGGATGGTTTACTTCCGTTGTAAACTGTCAACCATGTGCTTTTCGATCGTTTTTCATCGGTATGTTATCATTGTGTTGATCACAATTTCAATCACAGTCAAATTAATGCTTAACATCAATATCTTTCAAATCGTAACAAATGTATTGGATAAATGAATACATTATAATAGTTCTTTCTGCTTCATTATCAAAATTAGTTAAATATCACAACATGAATAACACATCCGAATCACATAAAGTATGCTTCTCCCGTGAAAATGTCATATATACATATATATATATATATATATATATATATATATATATATATATATATATATATATATATATATATATCATAGACGTATACTCACCATGTCCAATACACTCAGTGACTCAGCAGCACCTATAGGCCTAATGTGACGTCTATACATGTATTCAATTCAATATGACATTATTTTCCGAATTGAGGTCTACTGACATGATAGCTTAGTAACCCAGCAGCCATGGGGCATTCACCCAAAGCTGTTTCAATGTTGGCACATCGTCTTTGACGCTGACCCAACATTGAAACAGCATTGGGTGAATGCCCCATGTTTGCTGTGTACACTACAGTCAAGTTTGAAACAGCTTCACTTTGGTGCTTAATTAAAATTGTAAACCTCCATTGTCATTGTTTTTAATGTATATATTTAGCATAAACATAAGAAATTACATTAGTTTGAACAATCAGTTGGTTCATTAATTTAAATTATAGTGACAAAATAGCCCAAATTACTCGGCTATCGATCTGCTGAAAAACATAAATAGACAGCAGGAAAGGTAGACCGGAAATCAGTTACCCCTTTACTAATTGTGTATGCGCGCCGTAAGTTCACGACGATCTCGCGCCAGTTGATAGTCCATATCTCGAGGTCTATGGTTGTAAACGGTATTCGATCGTCTGTAAACGGGAGTACCAACTAAATAGTTCAGCTTTTGGTCACCGTGTGGCGTGTTGTTATGGAAAAGGGTGTATATGAAGGGTTTTTTGCTATACGCAGTAGTTATTTTATCTCTATTTCATGGTTTTGGTGCGGGAAACTTAAAAATATCACGACAATGCTGTTCAACTGTAGGTTATTTCAAATAGTTTGGATACCTATTTTATTAATTTTGTGCTTGGTTTAGTGATATTGCTAGATTACAACGCGTTTAGAACTGCCTTGCAAGAGTGGTAACCAAGGCCCCGCGGTTTAGTGGTTCCGTTCCTATTCTAAAATGATTACATTGGCTTCGCATACATTTTAAAATATGCTCAATAACTTTCCGAACCCTAAAAGACAACCAACCGGCATATCTGGCGGACTCATGTTCGGCCGAAATGCTCAAAATATCTACACTCCACAATTTTTTTTAAATAGCATTGTTGTTCCTCGTATACAAACTAAGACTGTGTCGAGAGCTTTCTCTATGACTGGCCCAGCCTTAAAGAACGCCCTGCCTGTGCCCGCACGTAATGTCAAAACAATTTTAACATTCAGGAAATTACTTAAATCTGACCTATTTGATCTGGCTTTCCCACCCTAGCTCCTCAGTGGTCCGGACCCTGTGTACTTGACGAGCCTGCTTTGGCCTCGACTACGACACAAGATCGCGCTAAGGATTTGTGCGCCTCTGAGCTCAGTCCGCTGAAGATATAGGCGCCATAAAAGTTTTTTTGATTGATTGATTAATTGTATTATTGTCGTTTGATTTTAAGCTTAAACAGCATGCATATGTCAATTTTCATGTGATTTTACAAAACTAACCCTGTTGTATAATAGGCATGTACAAATATATTTATGCTATTCATTTTAATGACGCATAAGTCTGCATAAACTTTTCGTCATCAATAAATATCTATCTATCTATATTTGACTTACATGTAAAGCTGCTTTTGCGCGATTATTTAGGACATTTTAACGCACTGTATCATTCTGTTACAACTTCGTTCTGCAAAGCTGCTCTGGCTCAAATATAGAAAACCGAGTCGCCAAAACTGAGTCGCCAAATTTTTTGCCCCGCGCGGACCCCGGGTTACTTTTAATTCTAACTTAAAAGTACATCAATCAACAAATTAATCAATCAACTCAGGCTACTTCTCATTTGACAAACTGGGTTTGTAACTTGAATCAATAATATATAACTATATTCTTGCTTGAATCAACTTGCATGCATAATGTATGCAAATAACCCAGTCTTTAAATTTCCCTTTTGTAGATAGGTTTACTAACAATATTGTTATACAATAGTTTATCGATATAGATAAGTAAAAGATGACATTACAGAACCGGCTTTCCATTAACAATTTAAAACATTCTTTCACATAGGGGCCTAATACTTTCCATGTATTGGTCCTTAGTCAATTATTGGTTAAGGGTCAATACGTTGCAAAATGTCGTAGAACAGCCACGGATCCATCCTGATGAAAGATGATGTGTTCGACCTTGCAGTGTAAAACGATCTCGTGTTGCCCGTAGCGGGCTCTTAGAGCCAGCCAAGGTCGAATCCATTACCTTTGTCATGTGGCATTTGATTTTTTTCTATTTCTTGCTCTAGTATCGTACGGCTTTCATGTGTCAAAATAGGCCAGCACTCTAGGCACTGGAAGAACGATACTCAGAATCAATCTTGAAGCCAATTATTCAGAAGTGATCTGTTTACAGACCACCAGCCAGAAAGTTCAGAGTTATGCTAGCATGTTAATTTTAGGTCGATTAAGACTAAAATTGAGATGCTAGATGTTATTTTATTAGGACAAGTTAAGTGAATTTGAACTTTATAAACCTTTAGCTTGTAAAGGTGCCATTACATTCGTCCGGACTTTTGTTGGATCTCGCGCGGTATGAATAGATATATCATGTAGCTTTGACAAGTCACCGTTAGACGACGGTTGGTTTTAACAGCCAAAGTAGCGCCAAGAATCAGGCAAACTGATTGCTCTAATTTCATATTTTTTAATAACATTAACATTTATTAACATTCCCATAATGCTGGTGTGAGTGGCAGGTAAACCACGGGCATTTATAGCTATAAATATAGAGGGAGCCCTGTAGCGCGGCACTTTTTCATACTTTTGGCTGGGTAAAATGTTACTAGAGGTTATTGCACTTGTAGGATGTTACTAGAGAAGACTTATGATTAGCAGACTGTTACAAGAAGCTATACCACGTTAGAAAGTTACTAAACTATACCTGACCCCCCGTATCCTCAACCATAGTAGCACAGGTTGACATGTTACCAAATTTAATCCACTATTCACTCAAATAACTTACTGAGAATCATTCACAATAACAAACGGGTTTGGTTGGCAATACAATTTATTATGTAATCACATAAGCAAGCATTACATAACACGCGATAACATAGCAATGTTAGTGGTTGACACTATACATGACTATGCCATCTTAAGAAGCCGAAGGCGGCCAAGGAAAAAACGTTTTATGGAACGTAGGAAACGTCTACTGCCAGCCAAACTCGTAGGAAATAAGAACAAAAAAATAATATAAATTAAGAACATACAGCCTTACGCTATGTTACCTGAAGACGATAATTGATTAGAACCGCTAGGTATTAAAATAAGCAGATGAATGCCAGTCTCCACGAGCCTGTAAAAACTGCGTGAGAATCTGAGCTAAAGGGGGGTGGGGTGCAACCATCACTACAAAAAGAAGATCAGCGTACCAGAAGCAATAATCCAACGTCCTTTAAGAGCGCTTACCACCTAGTATTAAAGCTGTTGAGCTGGAGTAATAGTTAGTAATAGTTAGACAGCCCAGAGCTGAGGGATACGAGAAAGCAGGCGCGGTAGCTGGGGCGTGTATACGTTGACACATGTGATCATATAATGCCGCTACTGGATCAAGTGGCGACCCAGGAATATGTGTGAGAGGATGTGAATCAAGCAATGGTGAAATGAGCAACTTGCATGATTATTAATGCCGAAAACTTATATAATTAAACCATTTCTTGATAATACCCATTGCTTACGAACATATTGCCTTACAAGTGTTGCATCAACATAACATAAAACATAAACAGACATAAAATAACATGTGTGTAGCACTTCAAACCATTTATATAATAAGTCAATGACTGGGGCTTTCCAAAGAGCTAGCCAAGTATGTTATATATGACATTTCAAAAGTTGTCCAAAGTACAAGGGAAGGGACCCGATGAATAATACACTATGGGAAGTTCAATTAACTCCATGGTATTATGAAACATGTTGATCAGGTCACTAATATTTTGGTATACCGTTATTCACACCACCAGGAAAGAAAGGATGACTGGCAAAGTTAAAGGGTTAATATCGACGGTTCCTAAAGTCATGTAACACTAGAATTATTCCACAAACTTGTTATCTTGTCGAACACTATTATTTATCTCCGATTATTAATGTCCAGGTCCGTAGGAATAGATACATGTAACTCAGTCGTTGATAAATTAAATCTGCAGGATGAACCACCTGTTCATGCGAATGTATCATGACCGGGTTGACTGGTTGAGGTGAGACGGCGGCCATGACGTAACTGGTTTAGACAGTCTTGACTGTGGATGAAGGCTAGCACCTGGCAACCAGTAACCAGGTTAAGCCTTATTGACCTGTCAGTTGTTGTCAGGGTTCGATTCTGGTTTTGCTACTCGTTGACACTCCCTGGGCTGGTATGTGTCTGTGTATCATGTGTATGGGCCAGCGTCAGCACATTTGGCGCAGATATGGCGATACTGACAGCTGTCCATACGAGGACAGCCGTTTCTTACCAAAGTTCCACTGTCGACATGTCTGCTGTTTCTCAGTGAACCCTTTGGCTGCTCTGGGACTGACCTGTGTGACTAGCTGGTCTGTGGATCGTAGCATCTCGTCTTTCAATTCCTTGGTGGATGCTGATCATTGGCGACGCCCTTGCTGTATCATTGACAACAGCACCTCATGATAACGAACTTTGTCCCATTGAAATTGCTTCGCCAATATCTTCAGGTCAATCATGTGCTGATTGCAAGAAGATTTTTCGTCCTGGTCAATATCGAAGACACCAGATTTATGTACAAGTTCATCTGGCCAGAAAATGTGAATACTCTTACCTTTGATAGATGTTCTGTGTAAGTTGTTGACCGGAGCCCGAGGTTCGATTCCAGCAAAAGCAGTTGCCGTGGAATTGTTGTACTGCTGCGGTTGAGATGCCTGGCGCACCTGCGCTAGGTTAGGAAGATGACCCGGGAGTCCTTGTGTAGCTGTTTGTTGCAGAGGTGTTAAAGATCCATAACTCACTGGTACACTTTGGCATGTGCTAGAAGCCACTCGTTGCAGATGATAGGGCACTGTTGTTAGTGGCATATTGATCAAAGGTTGTACCAATGGCGGAAGTGTACCAGGGATTGTATATCCTGCTAAGCCCTGTGACTGCAATGGGCTCGCAGCAACTGGAGTCTGAGGCTGCATTTGTAAGAACACAATGTGTTGAGGCTGAGGCTGATACGGTACGGCCATAACCTGTGGCTGCGAGGGAACCTGCAGCTGCTGGGGAACAGGCATGGTTTGAGACTGCGTGGGAACCTGCAGTTGCTGGGGAATAGCCATGGCTTGAGACTGTACAGGAACCTGCAGCTGCTGTGGAATAGCCATGGCTTGAGACTGCATGGAAACCTGCAGTTGCAGGAGAATAGCCATGGCTTGAGACTGCATAGAAACTTGCAGTTGCAGGAGAACAGCCATGGCTTGAGACTGCATGGGAACCTGCAGTTGCGGGAGTATAGCCATGGCTTGAGACTGCATGGGAACCTGCAGCTGCGGTGGAATAGCCATGGCTTGCGACTACTGCTGTTGTTGCTGGGTAAAAGCCATGACCTGAGGCCGTTTTGAAGTCTGTATCGGTTGCGGCAAGATCATGGCTTGGTGATGTGAGAAAGTCATGATATGTGGCTGCGGAATAGCTTGCAGTTGCTGTTGATGAGCCATGGGTTGCTGAGTATGCTGCGGGAGAGTCATGTGACTTGCCTGTGATTGAGCTTGTGCCTGGTGAGTTGAACTTGAGTTGCCGTCTGTACCTCAGGCTGTGAGAGATGTTCCGCTTGAGCTGACGTCTGTACCCCAGGCTGTGAGAGATGTACCGCTTGAGCTGACGTCTGTACCTCAGGCTGTGAGAGATGTAGCGCTTGAGCTGACGTCTGTACCCCAGGCTGTGAGAGATGTACCGCCAGAGCTGACGTCTGTACCCCAGGCTGTGAGATGTAGCGCTTGAGCTGACGTCTGTACCTCAGGCTGTGAGAGATGTAGCGCTTGAGCTGACGTCTGTACCCCAGGCTGTGAGAGATGTAGCGCTTGAGCTGACGTCTGTACCTGAGGCTGTGAGAGATGTAGCGCTTGAGCTGACGTTTGTACCTCAGGCTGTGAGAGATGTACCGCTTGAGCTGACTTCTGTACCTGAGGCTGTGAGAGATGTAGCGCTTGAGCTGACGTCTGTACCTCAGACTGTGAGAGATGTACCGCTTGAGCTGACTTCTGTACCTGAGGCTGTGAGAGATGTACGCTTGAGCTGACTTCTGTACCTGAGGCTGTGAGAGATGTAGCGCTTGAGCTGACGTCTGTACCCCAGGCTGTGAGAGATGTTCCGCTTGAGCTGACGTCTGTACCCCAGGCTGTGAGAGATGTACCGCTTGAGCTGACGTCTGTACCTCAGGCTGTGAGAGATGTAGCGCTTGAGCTGACGTTTGTACCTCAGGCTGTGAGAGATGTAGCGCTTGAGCTGACGTCTGTACCTCAGGCTGTGAGAGATGTAGCGCTTGAGCTGACGTCTGTACCTCAGACTGTGAGAGATGTACGCTTGAGCTGACTTCTGTACCTGAGGCTGTGAGAGATGTAGCGCTTGAGCTGACGTCTGTACCCCAGGCTGTGAGAGATGTTCCGCTTGAGCTGACGTCTGTACCCCAGGCTGTGAGAGATGTACCGCTTGAGCTGACGTCTGTACCTCAGGCTGTGAGAGATGTAGCGCTTGAGCTGACGTCTGTACCCCAGGCTGTGAGAGATGTACCGCCAGAGCTGACGTCTGTACCCCAGGCTGTGAGATGTAGCGCTTGAGCTGACGTCTGTACCTCAGGCTGTGAGAGATGTAGCGCTTGAGCTGACGTCTGTACCCCAGGCTGTGAGAGATGTAGCGCTTGAGCTGACGTCTGTACCTGAGGCTGTGAGAGATGTAGCGCTTGAGCTGACGTTTGTACCTCAGGCTGTGAGAGATGTACCGCTTGAGCTGACTTCTGTACCTGAGGCTGTGAGAGATGTAGCGCTTGAGCTGACGTCTGTACCTCAGACTGTGAGAGATGTACCGCTTGAGCTGACTTCTGTACCTGAGGCTGTGAGAGATGTACGCTTGAGCTGACTTCTGTACCTGAGGCTGTGAGAGATGTAGCGCTTGAGCTGACGTCTGTACCCCAGGCTGTGAGAGATGTTCCGCTCGAGCTGACGTCTGTACCCCAGGCTGTGAGAGATGTACCGCTTGAGCTGACGTCTGTACCTCAGGCTGTGAGAGATGTAGCGCTTGAGCTGACGTTTGTACCTCAGGCTGTGAGAGATGTAGCGCTTGAGCTGACGTCTGTACCTCAGGCTGTGAGAGATGTAGCGCTTGAGCTGACGTCTGTACCTCAGACTGTGAGAGATGTACGCTTGAGCTGACTTCTGTACCTGAGGCTGTGAGAGATGTAGCGCTTGAGCTGACGTCTGTACCCCAGGCTGTGAGAGATGTTCCGCTTGAGCTGACGTCTGTACCCCAGGCTGTGAGAGATGTACCGCTTGAGCTGACGTCTGTACCTCAGGCTGTGAGAGATGTAGCGCTTGAGCTGACGTCTGTACCCCAGGCTGTGAGAGATGTACCGCCAGAGCTGACGTCTGTACCCCAGGCTGTGAGAGATGTAGCGCTTGAGCTGACGTCTGTACGTGAGGCTGTGAGAGATGTAGCGCTTGAGCTGACGTCTGTACCTCAGGCTGTGAGAGATGTACCGCTTGAGCTGACTTCTGTACCTGAGGCTGTGAGAGATGTAGCGCTTGAGCTGACGTCTGTACCTCAGACTGTGAGAGATGTACGCTTGAGCTGACGTCTGTACCTCAGGCTGTGAGAGATGTGGCGCTTGAGCTGACGTCTGTACCCCAGGCTGTGAGAGAGTCATCATCTGCAGCTGAGCCTGTGTCAATGGTTGTTGCTGTAACATGCCTGATAACAAGAATACATTAATGTATTCTTGCTGATAATGATGATTGTATGGCAGATGTTATCAATGGGGTCATGAGACCTGAACCCACCGTCGTAGTATCAGTTGTCATGTTGGTGACGGTCGCTGTCCCGTGACTCGCATGGTTATCCCTGGTAGTTGTAGCTGTTGAATTTACTAGAGCACTAGATGTGGTATGAGTTGTTGTAGTTGCCATCGCTCACCTTTTACCCCACGGCAATTTATGTCCTTTAATAGGAAATTAACAAATAGTACAGCAAGCGCTTTGCGCTGGGACATGCAATATTTTCTGACGTGGACACCTTGCTAGGCAGACACAAACTGTCCAGCAAGGAATCCGGAATGGGTTATCACCCCTGGGGTGGGGTGATCCCGACTCGGCCACGTGGATGAACCGCGGGGCCAGGATCACGGCAGGCAATCAACAGGCGGGGCTGGTGATATCAGTCGCCGCCTCCGACTAGTAGCGTCCGAGCTACATTTACAATGGGCAGTTCACCGGGATTTAATTACTGCAAATTTCACGATTACCACATGGGATCGATTTATTGCTAATTTAGCGTAAATGTAGTAAATGTTATTTAAGAACATGCAAATGGAAGCCCAATAAAGTCCCCCATAAAGGGGGTGGAGAGACGTCGTTATAAGCGTCGACACAATGGATTGAATGTTAACCCTTAGACCACTGATGTCAATTACAGTCGATATTCTCTTCACTTTAGCACCTGTATAACAAGTTGGTAATATAAAATATGCTTTCAATCATGAAACACTGTTATATGTTTGGACTTAAATTTCACAAAAAACACAAATTGAATTTTTTTTAGCTCAGTGCTTAAAGGGTTAATAATGTACCCCGTGCTGGGTTGTCGTTAGCTGGACGTTGTTGCACACCATAACTGATGGCACAGTACGTCCCCAGAGGGGTCCGAGGGAATGCTGGATTTTTTAAAATATAATAGCCTTTTTTCGGGGGAGGGGCTAAACGGAGGAGGGGGTTTCGCAAAATCGATCCAACACCACAAAGTGTTCTTGCGCTCATCGCACTTTGTTTTTGTGACAGGTGATCCCGCAGCAGGTGCGCGCGCATATTCACCCCACTCTTATTGATTGGTGTGTGGTGATTTTATAGTTAAACTGTTTGCATATTATTGTGTGGTTCTAAGGACTACACCTTTCTGTGGACACAGGCGACAAACACAATACATTGAGACACTTGAGGTTAGGGGGTCCGCCCGAAATTATTTATTTCAGAAATATACCAGCCCCCCCCCCCTGGACATTGAATGGTGGCTCCTGAACATTAAAAAAGAAGTGGTTTCCCAGCAAATAAGATACATTTCCAGATGTAGATCTAATGTTGGCCCACCGTCTGCGACGCTGGCCCAACATTAGAGCAACATCGGGTTAACTCTTCCTTTACCAACTTCCCCCTGATAAATCTACCTCCAGAAACCGAATTATTTTTTAAGGATGACCCTGATGTAGCCCCTGGGCACAATACTGGCTATAGGAATATGCGCTAGCACAAAGTAAAAAGTAAAAAGTAAAAATGCAAGAAAACATTGAGTCAATGTCGCTGATCATTCTGGCTGGCGATTTTCAACCACGCATGTAATGAAATATCTCAATTGCAATTATTGCATGTACACATGTGGAATTCGCATAAATGCGAATTAGGAAGGTAGTTTTCGCATAAATGTGAAATTAGTGAAGGAAGAGTTAATGTCTCGTGTTTGCTGGCTTACCTTCTTTTGTTTGCCAGGTATATCCGTGTGCACAGGGTCCGTACTCTCGTACGATATAGGCCTATCGTAGGCTTTGGATTGGTCGACATGGCCATCTCGACCAATCCAAAGCCTACGATATATCGTAACTTGTATGAGAATACGGGCCCTGGTCTGCTGATGTAATCTCAGATTATCATACGTATACTGTCTTCTATTGGGACCTTAACACAAAAACTGAAATCAATGTTGGCGTACATTTTCATCAAAATTATCATTGACCAGCACAGAGGCTGTTATCTTTATATTATCCATCAATTAATGTAGGCGTACATTTTCATCAAAATTATCATTAACCAGCACAGAGGCTGTTATCTTTATATTATCCATCAATAATGGTGCACTGCAAAGTAAAAAGGAAGTAACACATTATTTGAAAAGAAAACAGTTACTGCCCTTTGGCTTTACACGACAGTATGTATCTTTTGCGTCAGTTTTACATGCTGAAATCCAAAAAGGCCTGAGTATTGTGCATGTAGGCCTACATAGTGTAGGGCCTACATGCACACTAATTAGGCATGTTAGACCGTAGGCCAACCGTAACCATGGTTACCCCCCCTGGGGATTTTTCACTGTGGTTATTTTTGAAGTCTCTGAATATGGACCTATTAAAATCCGGTTGTTTGCATTCAAGCTGTTGGGGCTAAAAATGCTAAAATTTGCTAAACTAAAAATAGTGTCCATCATACGGTTTTCATGGTCAACGAATGCAATAAAATATATCCAATTAGGATTAGAATAATAAATTAGCAAAACATATGCAAATTAGGCAGACATTACGCAAAATCCAGTTTCAAGTAATATATCAGAAACTAATCAAGTTGGAATCTTGAAAAAATGTCTACCCTATGGTTTTCATGGACAGAGATTGAAATAAAATATATATTATCAAGATCACGTAAGAATATTAGCATAAAATATGCAAATTAGCTAATATTAAGTACTACAGAAATCAGGTTTCAAGCAATATCTCAAAGACCAATCAACTTAGAGTAAAAAATAAAATGTCTACACTCACTCCTATTTTTGTGGTCAATCTTTCATCTGAAAACATTTTAAGAGTTCTGAAATGCCCACATTACATCTAAAATGTAACATTTCAACTGCTAATTGCGTACACACATATAGTCAAAGCGCTATGAAATAGAAATTCGTATTAAAAGACAAAACTAAAAACCGTATTATTGCCACACGCGACCTCTCACTAAGCCCCATGACCTCTCAGCTAATACCCATGACCAATTTATCGTTTATTTTTCATATTTTGATCTTTCAATACAGCAGTAGACCCTACTCTTTTTTACTGTGTTAGGGTAACCCTATAACCCGGATCTCGTGGAAATTACTTTCAGTTAAAATCACACCTATCTGCTGTATAATTATTTTGGTTTGGGCAACTATACTTAAGATAATACCAAAATGTGTTTCCATTGTGTTTTTCATGGCTACCAGAAATTCCTGATTTCTAATTATTGACAGCCATGTCAAAATAAGAAATATGGGAATTTCGTCTCTATATCTAGCCTAACTAGCAAGTGCGCAGCACAAAAATAAAAAAACGTTTGCACTTCTAGTCTAAGGACATGTTTATATCATATGGTCATATTGAGAAGCCAAAATAAAATCACTGATTTTTTTGATGATTTTAGACCTGGGCATGTCCCTTTAATTAAGGTGTCTAAAAATTATCGTCTTCAAATATCTCGCCCCGGAGAAGGGGGGGGGGTGGGGAGGGTTTTCATATTAGATTTCCATGTAAACGTAGCAAGCAATATGTGGAATTTGGGATTTAAAGGGTTATTACATATATTAACTCTTTGACTGGCATCATTATTTTTGAAAATAGCTGGAAAAATATGGATACAATGGATAGAATTCCTTGCTGCTCCGTCAGTATACATATGAAACATTTTAAACTTGGTCAAGCCACAGACCATATATATGCGAAATCAAACAGAAAAGTACATACCGTCATTCGCCCCAGTAACCATGACAATGGTCAGGGTGATCGTAACCATGGTGATGATATATTAAGGGGAATATCGACTTTTTGTCAATAGTTTTGCGAACTAAATTGATGTGTAAGTCGTTTTTGCCATGAAACGTTTTCAAACAAAAAACACTGTCCCCGTATAATGATTTTTTTTGGTATTTTCGAAGTCATATTTTCACAACCCGACTTCACAATTGGAAAAGCTGTTGTACTCAAGTATTTACTTTATTACCATGGGCAGTATAAATTATGTTTTGTATCGTATCATGACATTATTTTGAACGTGAATCATAGATTACATATTTTCAAATACTGCCCACTACACTCCGGGACTTACCAGAACGCTGTAACAAACTGTAATTATTGCTCTTTGACGACGTCATACAAAATAGGCCTACATGGACAGGGCAGGCATCCGGCGAAAATTAGAACTAAATTAGAATTACAAAACAATGATAGGGCCCGAAATTATACTTCTCACATTATGATTGTTATAGTTGCTTACAACATGTTAATATGTTATGTGGGCTTCAACATGTTCATATTCGATAATAATAAAATACGCCATCTATAATTATAGGGGTATCTTTCTCTGCGTATTAGGTCTATTGCTCAATAGTGTCCAACGTGGTAAAACAGCTATTCTGTGATATTACTAGTCACTTGCAGGGTCTCCCCCAGAAAAATGAGAAAGCATCACGGTAACTGGCGGTTCGGGCTCAGCGAGGTGCGCGTAGACCAGGGTCCGGGGGTATACCCCCCCTCGAAAATGTGAATATGAAAACTTCTTTATATATACCTTCTAGTAGCTAATAGCAGTCTGGCAACAGACACCAAGCGTCTGGCAACATACAAGCAGTCGGTCTGGAAACAGACAAATAAAGGGTGGCTCTGTCATCGGCCTTTCTCTCAGAGCAGACTCTACTACTGAGGGTCTGGCAACAGTCAAACAGACCGTCTGGCAACAGACAAAACCACTGTCTCACTGTGGATAGGGCGATGAGTATGGGTGTTCATAACATGCAGCATACCATAGCAAGTCTTGAGGCAGTTGCAAACCATGGACGCGGATACTCACCTCCTTTGTCGCAATCAATGATGTGATGACAGATCAACAAAAGTCGGTTCCGCCGTCGCCGAGTCTGGCGACAGACTCGAGGGGTCTGGAAACAGACAGACAGTCCGTCGCCGATATGATATAATTGGGCTGCTCCGCTTGGCGGCGGATCAATGCGGGCTTGTTGAGTGTGAGAAGACGCTGTCACTCGTCTTGGTTAGATCACTGCTTCCCGGCAACATCAGCATCACCACAGCGATCAGAGACTCTTTGAAGTTGAATCTGGAGATGCACTGAGGAGAAACAGAGGATGAGGGGAGTGGCTGGTCGACAGATTCGTAAAGTGAGGAAGTTGGTTCGGCGCTCATGGGTTCTAAGAGATACATTGATCCTTGCCGAGAGTTAGAGAGCGATCGACAAAGTCGGAAGGCCCGGGCAGCCCCACTTGAGGGCTAGCTATCCCAAACAAACAAACAAACAAACATAACTAATTTATATCCATTGTTTGCACTGATACATGTAATTTTTTATGACATGGTAAGATATTGAAGTAAAAAGTCCTAACGAAAACCAAAAGGTCTGTCTTTCGTTTGTTTTCACTATATACCGTTTTTAGAATGACCACTGTTGCAGCCAAGTGTAGACTGAAAATAAAAACTAAGCATTTGATAATATGGCAGTTTGGGGAGAGCATTTAATGATTTTATTAAAGCATCATGGCATTTGAAAAAGCATCATGGGAATTATTGAAGCATCAGGGTAAAAGTTTAAAGCATCATGGTACCATGATGCTTTGATGCTTTGGGGGAAACCCTGACTTGTGTGAGCATGTGGTCATACCTATAAACAGTAAAGTCCCTATTATAATGTCAATAAGGTTCTTCACTTTCACACGTGTTTAGTGCGCACCTGACATGTCAGAGAGCACGTGGTAATCATGATAATGTGTGATCAAAATTACGCCTTAAACTATGACGTCATAATTTTACCACTATAGAATTACTACTGGTCACTTTATAAATGAATGCTTACTTTAATGAATGACCGCGCTTTAAAGCGCGCTTGCCAGTCAAAGAGTTAATGAACCCCATATTATTTTATGTTTTTCATTTCTATTTCACATAGCATCTCTTCGTAACATAACTAGTGTTTAATCTTTGGAATAAATACGTGCAGTTGAGAAAATATACTTTTATAAAATTAAATTTACCGCCTAAAATTTAGGGGGGAGGTGTATATGTTTAATGACCCAGTTTTTTTATGCCCCAATATTTTGAATGCAAACAAGCAGATATTGAATAGTCATATAATAAGGTGTCCAAAAATTACTGTCTTTAAAAATCACCAGGGGGGGGGGGGGGGGGGGTCATGTCTGGCCCATGGACTATGTCGATTGACGTGCCAACTAGAAGCCAATTAGCGGCAAACAGACCAAGTTTGCATGCCATGACTTCACCATCATGTCGCAGAAACTGATAGGATCGTCACTGTATAAAGTTTGTTAGTTTGAAGATGATAATTTCTTATTGTTTTCCACGAATTACTATTTTGATTCTAAAGCCGACAGCGTGTGCTCGTCCGACATTGGGAAATGATGTAAAATGTGAATTTAATAGCGTTGATGAAAATTCTGTCCAATCGTATACAAATACATGACCACCCTCTAAGGCTATTTCGACTAAGCAGGTCTGTTCTATTCCTTGTCTCTGTGGCCTACGCCCCTTGGCAAAGCACATCAATTTTTTATCTGTTCCAATATGACTGCCATAAAATCGTACATGCATGTTCCTCTCCTATCAATGATATATATTTTTTTAATTGATCAAAGCTGGAATACAATAAATGGTATGGTTTCTGAAATTTCTGTGAGCAATACTTCACAGCTGAACAATAATAGGGTTCACTTCGTCTGAACCCGTACACAACGCTGACATATTTGTGTATAAACCATGGAGAGCAAAGGATTATTTGTGATTTGAATTATCATAAATATCTTAGTTATCTCTTTCAGATTTATTTGAATACCTATGTTATGATTCTACGGCCATTATGAATACCTTAATTATTTCAGTGCGGCAGTTTCTGACGTTTGACCACGATCCCCGTGCTGAGAGGTTTAAATTATCTTGTTAGTTGTATCCTAGCTACTTGTTTTATTGAACGTGAGACAGTTTTACCCACATTTAGGCCCTAATTATGATGTACCTATTATGTAGATATATGACATCAAAATATATAGAAAAATAAAACAAATATTATGAGCAGGGAATATTGGTCTTATCCGCTCAGTTTGCCAAGTGGGATTTCACTAACAATGTAATGGCCAAATCAAACTACTACTGTGTTTGCTGGGTGCACCATCCTTTACTCTTACTTCAGCAGATGTGATGCTCTCGAGTCGTTTACTGATGCCATGGTAGCCTTCAGATCCGGATAAGGCATGACTCTGGATATATATTAGACACTTGAGTTGAGATAATCTCCACCATTTGTATTAATAATGTTCTACTCATATCATTTTCTGTCATTTACTTTAAATTATGCGCATATAAGTTCTGTGTTAAATTTACAAGTATATGCTCTAACCCAGCTGGAAGACAAGACGTTATAGATAATGTGTTTCATATTTCGTATCGTGTAAGAATATATTTTTACCACTTTTATTCCTAATGATCTAACTTCTATGATGCATAGTTATTCACATTCAGCATCTCTATTTTGTGTTTGTCATGTTGTCGCCATATATCATTTTCGTATATTTAGGATCCGTGAACTTTGCATAACCTTTAATCTCAAGAGGAATCAGTAGACCTATAGTAGAGACAGGATTACGTTGGTGTCAACAATTAACATCTCCTATCCCAGTGAACATCTATATCAAACGTTACGCACTGCACACTAATTAGTCATATTTGTCATATTTGGTAATTCCTTGACCGTTGCTTCCGGAGGTTGGTTTTATGATTGATTATCCTTCTACAACCAGAAAATAAAAAAAAAACATGCCTCTCGTAAAAATGTTGGCGGAATTTTCGAGAGTTTAAATTTCAAAATGGACGCCAAAATGTGATGCCAAAATTTTCTATTTATCGATTTTATAGTTATTTTGACCTATATTTCCTATAGAATGTGTAGATTAATTTATTTACGAGGGACTAATTATAAATAAACACTTAAAATAAAATTACCATGTAAATAAAATTGG